>JAJJWX010002346.1:1200000-1800000 GCA_023529315.1 Papaver bracteatum | reverse complement strand
AAATGGGGGAAGACAACATTCTAGAAAGATTAGATAGAGCTCTAGCAAACCAACACTGGAGGACGGCATATCCACATGCAACAGTTACTCATCTCCCAAGAATCGCTTCTGATCACGCCCCAATATTACTACAAAAGAAAGTAATAGACTGTCAAGGAGAAAAAAATTACAAATTCGAGCACTTATGGCTCTCTCATCCCCAACTCAAACAAGTGGTTGAATCGGCTTGAGAACAACAACAAGATAATGAACCGACCCTCGACCTCCAACTCAAACTCATTACAACAGGGAAAACTCTCATGGAATGGAACAAAGTAACTTTTGGGCACTTACCAACTATGATAAAAAAAATCAACAACCAAAATAAAACACGCTCAGCATCAATGTGCAACCCAACAGGGACCCAGCCTACAATATTGGCTACATCAAGAAAAACAGCTAAGAATAGCACATGAAGAATTATTACAATGTCATGCAACTTACTGACAACAAAGATCTAGAATTCAATGGCTACAATCAGGAGATCACAACACCACCTTATTTCACACGAAAGCTACAATACATAGAGCCTATAACAACATACAACAACTACAAGATACACAAAACAATTGGATTGAAAAAAAAGAAGACGTTGTGCAGCTCATCCTAGATCACTTCTCTCAACAATATACATCACAGCCTACAATAATAAATGAAGATCTCTTCACAAATATCATGCCAAGATTAACCCCCAGATAATCGGAACTACTTACAAAGGAAGTAACTACAGAAGAAATCAAGCAAGCCCTCTTCTCCATAAACTCTGAAAGTGCCCCAAGCCCAGACGGATATACAAGTAATTTCTTCAAAGTTTTCTGGGAAACAACTCACACTCAACTGATAGCAATGGTTAGAAGTTTTTTTAATGATTTAAATATGCATCCTCTCATGAATCACACAAACATCACACTAATACCTAAAATTGACCATCCTTCAAAACCCTCACAATTCAGACCCATAGGACTCTGTAACATCACATATAAAATCATATCCAAAATCTTAGTCAACCGGCTTAGACCCATTTTACCCTTTATAATAAGCCCTTTTCAAAGTGCTTTCGTACCCCAAAGATCTATACATGACAATATAGCAATAGCCGGAGAACTCTTCCATCATATCAAAACATCAAACCGATCTAAAGATCCAAAAATAGATCTCAAACTAGACATCCAGAAAGCCTACGATAGCTTAGATTGGGAGTTCATCAAAATATCATTCACAAAACTGGGATTTCCACAAACATTTATAAACTACATTATGCTATGTGTCACAACAGTTACATACTCAATAAAAATAAATGGTACCCCCCATGAATACATAAGCCCAAATAGAGGTATAAGACAAGGAGACCCACTTTCATCCTATATTTTCATCATATGTGCTGAAATCTTATCTACAAACCTAGGAAACCTTCAAAACCAAAACTTAGTTCAAGGCATTAACATATCAAATAAAGCACCACTAATTCTTCATTTAATGTATGCGGACGATTTACTGATTACTTACAAAGCTTCAAATCAGAGTAATCAACACCTAAAAAACCTACTTCACTCTTATAGCACTTCTGTCGGTCAATTAATAAACACCAGCAACTGGACCCGATTAAGATAAATCATCTTCAACATTTCTTCAACATGTCAACCACATCAAAACCTCCGATCTATCTAGGAGTCCAATTCAAGCAGGGAAGGGCCTCCAATCAAACCTTTGCACCACTCTTACAAAGATTATCCAGAAAAGCCAAAGGATGGATGACAAAATGCCTAACTCCAGCCGGAAGACTAATGCTAATCAAAACATCATTAATACCCACAACAAATCACATAATGCAAACACAAAACCTACCTATCAATATTCACAAACAAATTGATCGTATCACAAGAGATTTTTTCTGGGGACACGACTCAACTACCAAAAAACTACACCCTATAGGATACGACAGAGTGACAAAAATAATATCTGAGGGAGGACTGGGAATTAGGAAGAGCAGCGATCATAACAAAGCTTTACTCATGAAAAGAATATGGAATCTTCATGAACAACCTAACTCCATCTGTGGAAGTATATTCAGTGCAAAATATCTTAACCAACAACCAATACTAGAAGGCATTGATCATATACCTTCCTCTGCCAGTCCTCAATGGAGACAACTAGCAGCACTTGTCCCAACCATGCAAAGTATAATCTTCCACCAGATTGGAAATGGATTATCAACTCCAATAGAAGCCAATTGGATCCCACACTCACCAAAATTAGACCCAACACAGTGATATCCATTCCAATTGGTAGCAGATGTTATTGACCCAATAACTCACACATGGGATCAAGAAAAATTAAATACCCTGACCAACCCTATAATCCAAAAAATCATAAACATTCACCTACCCCAAAATGGGCCCCAAGATAAAATTATCTGGCCACACTCAAAATCTGGAAGCTACACTACTTCAACGGGATACAAATGTCTAACCCAAGGTCAACCAACACACATCCCATTACCTCCTACCAAGTTTATATGGACCTTACCATGTCCACCAAAAATTAGGATTTTCTTGTGGAAAGCCATCAACGAAGGTTTACCAACCTTCTCTCTCCTACACCACATTCATTTGACCAATTCTGACATATATCCCAGATGCAACACAAATCCAGAGCTAGCAAGTTACATTCTAATTCACTGTCCAACATCTTCTAATTCATGGACCATGTTATTTAATCAATCTACAAATTCATCAAACTCCAATCCACTCCAAGCTTTCGCCTTAACACAACACACAACCATTTCTCAAATCCTTCAACAACATGCTTCGACAGAGATAATCTCCTCTTGCTGTTTTCTTTTCTGGACCTTATGGCTAGCTAGGAATGAACTAATTTACCAACATAATCAATCAACTCCGGAAGAAATCCTAGCCCGGGCACAAAAACTGCAACAAGAATACTATCGAGCTATTCACTCCATACCTCCAGTGTTTCCGGGAGATACACCAAAATTTAATCACCCAACAAGAGAGAGAAGGATATCCACAATATTAGTAAGATGGGCAATTCCAAATTTCAGTTGGATCAAAATTAACACGGATGAAGCAGCCAGAGGTCATCCAGGTTTTGCAGGAGCAGGTTTCATCTACAGGGATTCAAACGCCTGAACCCTTTTAGTGCTGGCTCAACCACTGGGAATTACGACTGCTTTAATTTCATAAACCTGGGCGATGCTCTTAGCTGCAAGAACAGCAACAGAAAGACTATGGCCAAAAGTTATATTTGAAACAGACTCAGAAAACCTTTTGCACTTCATCACCTCTTCTACACCCCCACCCTGGCACATAGCAGAAATGATTGAAGAAATAAAAATGAGATTCCAGAGGATCCCGCATGCGGCCATCCAACACAACTACAAAGAAGGAAACCAAGCGGCAGACGGATTAGCCAATCACACAGCAGATGGAAGTCAAATAGGAAACTCGTCAACAAAAATATGGGACCAGGCAATCCCATCTTTCATTTCTCAAATCTTATTTTCAGACTCAGTGGGTACCACATACCCACGAAAAATTGTAAACTAATTTTTCTTAATAAATTATGCTTCAAAAAAAAAAGAAGGTATAATTGTAAAAAAATGCTTAAATGTACTCTTTTATTTGCTTTCCTTAAACATTGTGCAAACTTAAACTAGGTCACTTAATAGTGGGACGGAGGGAGTAATAATTATAATTACATAATCAAAAGTACTCCAAATCCCCGATAAAATCCAAAAGCGCAATATTAAAACAGAACTAACACCTCGATAAAATCCAAAAGCGCAATACCCCAAATCCCCGGGATACATTATAATTTCTTTCACGACTAGTCTTTCTTCTTTCTTTGTGGAAAGGGAGGAAAAACGGGTGAGCAAACCACATCCCAGTAGGAAGTTTCAAAAAATAATAGAGTGCATTGAAAAACAAACAAATGCAATAGATACGATAATTAAAATCATGCATAAAAATTCACAATAATACCTACATTATTCTCAGCCACAAATAATCAATATTTTCTTACTCGCAAAAATACTTACGCTATTCTCAGCCACAAATAATCAACATTTTCTTACTCAAAATCTTCAATATAAAATTCTAGATTCTTAATCTAATTGTCAGAGTTATTCCGGTAAACAAACCATATTGTCCCCCGAACAGTCTTCCCATGGTAGCCACCAGTGGTGGGATGCCATGATGGCCTGATATTTCAACAACGGTAGAGATATGTGTATCCAAAATTTATTCCTTACCAGTACACTCAATTCCGTACAACAACTCAAACACGTCCGTAATCAGACAAAATTAACCAAAACATTTATGTATAAAAAAAATATAAACAATAAATAACTACAGTAATAACATAAAGCATTTTAGACGTCAGCAATGCCCAGAATATTTTTACCGCGCCACTATCTCACCTATCAGACATCCTATAATCTCTGTACTCAAATAAATGTAATGAATTTAAACTAATTTAAATGATTTTATATTGTAGGTGTAAATTATCCACAGATCCAGGTGGCAACATCTCAAGCCTTGGCGCACCTAAAAACGAAGGGACGCGAAGCATAGAGTGAAGACCAGCAGGCGCGAGATTTAAGGTGCCGCGTGGATCGGGCGTGCAACTGTCGGACAAGACTTGACCCAGACCTCTGAAAAAGCTGACAAGACGGGACAGGGTGGGACAAATGAGGTGCAACGGTCAAAAGGATAAGAAAGTACGTGATGTATCGGCCCATTGCTAAGGCGATGATATGACAAAGACATCGTGCCAAGAGAACACCCGAAGAGGTCGGCTCAGATGAGAGATGGGCGAGGAATCAAGATACGTCGGCCATAGGAGACGACATGAGTCGTCCCGAGTACAGAACTGCAAAATGGATGTAACATGACCAACACCCTAACTTGGTTGTATGAAACTTCTCTTATAAATAGAGTGACTGGTATTCAAGAAAGGCAGGTTGTAATTTGGAGAGGGGGAGAGAAACTTGAGTTTTCACCAAGGAGACGTAAGTTCGTCTTTGTAAGGAAATCCTACTAAGAGCAACACCTTTGTAACACTTGGAAGTAATAAGATTCATCCTTTCACCCCCGTGGACGTAGGTAATCATTCTGAACCACGTATATCTTGTGTTCATTGTTAAGTGTTTACTTTCATTCGACTTGAGTAGAAGCTTTCTATCCTTTGGATGTAGTTGGTAGTAAAATGCATCTACATTCTGGCCCCGACTAAAGGGAAACCACTAAGATCTCTGGATACCTTGCCGTGGAGACCTTCAGAGACGATCAAAAGCTCCCAAATACACGTTAATGTGTTGTGGTTGAAGCTACGATGAACTCTATTGGCCGAAATAATGTTTGCTTTGAGTCATTCGTTGTGCATGTAAAGATAGAACAGTTGTAGTGTCTTCGAAAGTAACAGTTCTCGTATTTTCTTCGCCCGTCAACAGTTCGATCAGCAAAGAATCTTCATAAGCTCACCAGCGACTAACAGTTCGGGTTAGAAGCTAGATGAAGAATCTGTTGAAAGGATGACTATTTGTTTCCGATAGTTGAGTGATATGTGACGTCAAGCAAGTCGTTCTCTATCTACGTAATGGAGTTTAGCGTTTAGATTTACCAAGAATACACGATTTAGATATCTCTTAGTGTGTTAAGATGCTAACCGATTAGAGATTTTGCCGGCGGTGTAACATAAGTTGTCGGAAAGGTCATGATTAGGTCGCGAAAAAGTAGAGCCATTACAAACTTAGTTTTAGTCTTGGGGTTGTGTGTCGTACCATTTAAGCATCATATGCATAAGTTCAATGATTTGGAGCATGTAGAACAAAGGAAAAATTGCCTTAAATACATAGGACGGGTACTGAAAGCGACGTCGTACGGAGAGATAAGGACGAATGAGAAAAACCTGACGCAGATTCAGCATAGGACCAAAACAGGGCAGATAGGTGGACCCACCAAAGTAATAGGAGGAAAATTTGTGTCGGCAAGAGTAGGCGTAGTAGTTATTGTGGTGTCAATCGAACTTTTTGGTCTTTTTTTTGAACTTATGTTCCAAAAGTCAGGTCAAAGTAAGGTGTTCTTTGTATTTGCTGACGTAGGTTAGGGCGATACTCAGCTGACTACGCGAAGTACCCGATGGCTAGCACTTCAGGAACGAGAAGGATGTTGAGGAATCGTGCATTAACTAGAAGCAGCATGCAGGCAGGGGTAAATGGGCCGAGGCAAGAAGACAGTCGACAACCACCGCCCGAGGAATCTCATGCAGCTGCGCGAGGAATGCCAACTATCGATGAGGAGGTCGATCTGGGGCGAGACGATAACACCCTACCCCGGGACCAAGTTATTTTAACTCAGAGAAGAGTTGAACAATTTGATGGGCTTACAGCTTCAAACACCGATGACGATGAGGTGGCGCTTGCAGCACAATCCCAGAGACAAAAAGCGAGGCAGCAAGTAGAGTACCAGGAATCCCTAGCGAAAGAGCAAGAGCGTCTCAGGCAGATTCAGCTGGGACGAGGAACAGCTAGCAATATCGGCCCAAAGATTGGTCACACGGCTGGCCACATAATCGGACCGATAATACCCCCACCACCGCCTTCTGTACAGCCTCGGCCACATAACCCAAATGGGCATTCTAGTCATGAAATCACGGACCCGACATTATTGGCCATTTTGGAGAGTCAAAGGAGACAAGAAGCGGCACTAAAAGAGCTCCAGCAATGGAACCTCGCTTTGGAATATCAGAACTATTAGTTGAGGAATCAGCGAACCAGATCAAGAGGCTCGTCCATCCAAGGAACATCGATCTACCATGACCGGTCAGGTCACGCGCCACCTATGATAGGGCCGAGCAACCCTAATTAGTCCGGCCAATCAGGACAGCCACCATCGCCTTCGGTACCCACCACGCAAAGATATGGGCCACCCGAGGACTCGTCCACTGATGAGGATAGGCGAGGAAGAGAACAACTCAGTTTGAGGCAATTTTTCCGATATCAACCACAGCCGACGGCAACGCCCGATGCACTGGTTCATCAAGTCCGTATCAATAGAACAACTCAGTTCGTGAGCACCATTTCACACTTGGCTATTCAAGACTATACCCTCGGCCCAGTAATCACCTCTAGGATCCATAAAATGGATCATGAGGGAAAGGAAATATTTAGCGTAGCTAAGGCCCTACCTATGGAACCTTGGATGGTGCAACCCCTTTCGTTCTCGGCCAAGGATGTCCCCGCAAATGGACAAGCACACAGTGACCCATTGGTCATCACCTTACTGATCGAAGATTGGGGAGTAATAAGGATTCTGGTGGATAGCGGAAGCTCAGTCGAGGTGTTATTCTACGACACGTTCAGAAGAATGAAATTATCAGACGACATGCTCGTCCCCTCAACGTATCGCATCTACGGCTTCAATGGCGCAGTAACTATCCCCAAGGGCGAGGTAACTCTAAGAGTTTCAGATGGTAGAGGCTTCCTCGACACACTAACTACCTTTTGTGTGGTCGACGTCGCCTCACCTTATGAAGCAATTATCGGGCGCCCATGTATTTCTGGGATTAAGGGAGTAGCGTCAGCATACCATCAGAGGTTAAGGTTCCCAACTTTCAAGGGAATAGCAGAAGTTATAGGCGACTCCCAGGCGGCACGACAGTGCATGAAAATCGATGTAGAAATTAATGAAGAACGGCGAGCTCGGCAAAGGCGAGAGAAGAGAAAATCAAAGGAAATTCAGACGGCAAGAGAATTGGAAGAGGTGATTTCATGTGAAACTCAAGAGAAAGACCCTTTATAGCAGTTAAAGGAAGCGTCCCTATCTCGGGAGGCCAAATCGAACTTCTCGATGGTCGAACCGACTCGGGAAGTAAACTTGGGGACGGTAGAAGCACCAAAGGTGGTAAGGATCGGGACGTTGTTATCGGACGAACAAGCGAGTCAACTCACGACGGTATTAAGGGAAAACTTAGACGCATTTGGATGGGAGGTGCGCGATTTGGAGGGAATTGATCCGAAGGTCTACTTTCACCACTTAAAAATTGATCCAAAGTTCAAACTAGTTAGACAAAAAATGAGGCGCATCGCACCAGAATTACAGGCAGCAGTCGAGGCCGAGCTGAAGAAGCTACAGGAATCCGGAATAATAAGAAAATCTCACTATCCACAGTGGATATCTAACATGGTCGTGGTACCAAAAAAGAAAGGAGGGATCAGAATATGCATTGATTTCAGCGACTTGAACAAGGCCTACCCAAAGGACAGTTTCCCACTCCCCAGCATAGACCATCTATTAGAATCGATAGTCGGGTACGAGGCGATGACCTTAATGGATGGATACATGGGCTACAACCAAATACCATTGGCGCACGAGGACCAGGAGCATACTTCTTTCTTCACACCGAGGGGATTGTATTGTTATACCAAAATATCATTCGGACTTAAAAATGCGGGGGCAACATACCAGATATTGGTAGGGGACATGTTTGAAGATAAGATTCACGACACCATAGAAGTCTATGTCGACGACATGTTAGTCAAGAGTCGTCACGCTAAGAACCATGTCCGAGACCTTCAGGAGATTTTTCAGACGATGAGAAAACACAAGATGAAGATTAACCCCGCCAAGTGTGACTTTTGGGTCACATCAGGGAAATTCTTGGGGTATATCATCACCCCTAGAGGAATAGAAGCGGATCCCGAGAAGTTCCGGGCAGTCCTTGAAATTCCGTCTCCCGCGATGGTAAAAGACGTGCAAAAGCTAAATGGTTGCATAGCAGCATTGGGGCGATTTGTATCGCGGTCTTCGGACAAATGCAAGGCCTTTTACGACATCTTGAAGAAAGGAGAAAAATTCCAATGGACGGACGCTAGCGAAGAGGCCTTTCAAAATATCAAGTTGCACCTAGCTAGCCTCCCGGTTCTTCAAAGGCCTGAGCCGTCAGAAATCCTCACCCTATACTTAGGGGCGACACCTTATGCCATTAGTGTAGTGCTAGTAAAATCGGAGGGGAATGTGGAGAAGCCAATGTATTTCACTAGTAAAACATTAAGCCTGACCGAGAGAAACTATACAAGAATGGATCAGATGGTACTCGCGCTAGCTTTTGCTGCCTCTAAGCTCCGAACATATTTTCAAGCTCATCGAATACGGGTGCTCACCAAATCGCCTATTGAAGCAGTATTGGATAGTGCTGGACGATCAGGAAGAATCTCCAAGTGGGTAGCCATAATAAAATAATACGACGTGGTGTATGAGACGAGGACCGCGATAAAAGGACAAGTGGTAGCCGATTTATTGGAAGATTTCCCCCTTAGTAATGAGGATGAGGTAGAAGGTGTACCGGGAATGATGGAGGAACAAGAGGAACCAGCGAACCTATTAGCCGCCAATAGCCCTACTCGATGGGAGGTCTTCGTCGATGGGGCATCAAACAAATATGGATCGGGCCTCGGGCTAGTATTTACCACATCAAAGGGGAGGAAGATCGTGCATTCGTTCAGACTAGAATTCAAAGCAACAAACAACGTCACCGAGTATGAAGCGGTGATCCATGCCTTACGAATAATTGTGGAGATGGGGCTGCAAGAGGTCCGCTTGACTAGCGACTCACAACTAGTAATTCGGAAAATTACGGGCCAATACGCTACCCATGATCCTGTGTTGCAAAAATATTGGGAGATCGCTCAATTTTACATCAAGCAAATACCCAACATTATATTCCGCCACATCTTCCGAAAATATAACAGGCACTCGGACGCTCTGTCATACATCGCCTCACAACTAGTAGACCCGAGCATCGGAGGCATACGTGTCATGAGGCTTCTTATCCCGTCCATCCCAGAAACACCAGAAGTACGGGTCGAGGTTGCCATTAACATAGCCGAGAGATACAAAGAAGGCGACTGGAGGAAGCCAATACATCAATACTTAGAGACGGGTGAGCTACCTAAGGGACGACCCGAGATAAACAAAATCAAAAGAAAGTCGGGTGCCTACGAGCTGCAGGAAGGGATTTTATACAGAAAATCTTACCTAGGACCACTCCTACGATGCTTGAGTAAAGAAGAGGGCCACATAATCCTTCACGAACTACACTATGGATCAGCCAGAAACCATAGCTCGGGAAGAAGCTTGTCGGCCAAGGAGAAAACAATGGGCTACTTTTGGATATACATGAACGAAGATGCGAAGAAAATGGCGAAATATTGTGAAGAATGTCAGCGTTTTGGAAAGAAAATCCATGCTCCCGGAGTACCTTTAAACTCAGTCATAAGCCCGTGGACCTTTGCTAAGTGGGGTATAGACATTGTCGGGCCATTACATGTAGGAACAGGGCAAAGGAAGTACATGATCGTGGCCACGGATTACTTCACCAAATGGGTAGAGGCGGCACCGCTAAGACATATCCGAGACAAAGATATTTTCAAATTTATTTGGGAACATATCATTTGCCGCTTTGGGGTCCCTGCAGCTATCGTCTCGGATAATGGAAAGCAATTACAAGGCGAGAACATCGATCTCCTGTTCAACACCTACAACATCAGAATGAGAAAAGCTACCCCGATTTACCCCCAGAGTAATGGGCAGGCCGAGATCACTAATAAGACTATCGCTGATAACATGAAGAAGAAACTAGATGGGGAATATGGCAATTGGTGTGAGGAGTTATATAACGTCATATGGGCATACCGAACCACACGAATGGAAGCTACAGGATTTTCCCGGTTCATGCTTACCTACGGAACCGAGGCGATCTTACCGACCAAAGGCATGATCCCTACCACAAGAACGGAATCTTGGAGGCGAAACGTCTCGTCCGATTTTATTTTGGCTAAACTCGACGATCTGGAAGAAACAAGAGAAATGGTGTTACAAAAAAATGGAAAACTATCAAAGGAGGTTACAACGAGAATACAACAAGCGAGTTCGACCAAGAGAATTTAACCCAGGGGAACAAGTATCGAAATTTCTGGCTGAATGGGAACGAGACAAAAAGGGCGGAAAACTAGCACCAAAATGGGGCGGGACGTACATAATTGAATCTAAGGCGGGAGAGGGATCGTATTGATTACTGCGACTCGACGGAACAAAAGATCTCAAACCATGGAACATCAAGTTTTTGAAACTCTACCATCCTTGTCGGGCGATACGGAAAAACGGTAAGTATGCATGTCTCCTATCTCTATGAAACCGTGAGGGGTATGGGATAGGACGTGAGCGACTAATGGTCATTTGTACTAGGGGCAATGCCAGTGTGGAAGTGCCGAGGTGACTTACACTCGAATGGTCATTCGTACTCGGGGCAAAGCCAGTGTGGAAGTGCCGAGGTGACTTACACTCGAATGGGCATTCATACTCGGGGTAACGCCAGTGTGGAAGAGCCGAGGTTCCTTACAGTCGCCTGGCTATTCGTACTCGGGGCAGTGGAGGTGTGCAAGTGCCGAGGTAGCCTAAGGGTTCTGGTGGTTGGAAACCAGTTCCAAAGGTTGTTGAGACACGAGGTCTCCTCAGCTAGGTGGCCTACTTACATTTGAAAGGTCGCCCCCATCGCAAGTGGTCGTGTCCACTTGCCCGAGACTGGTTGGTCGATAACCACTCGGGAATGTCGGGCCTAGAACTAGGTTGACTGGTACCCTTCCACTGAATCCAAAGAGATAGTGATGAGATACCCCAATCAGGACATGGCATTGGATGACCTTCCTTGTTGGGTGTGTTCGACAGAAATAATTAAAATACTAACTTACTTGAACAATAATTGTAGGGATAACATGCGAAACAAAGGATAATTCGATTGCGTCAAGCGTCTAAGTAAGAAAGTACGAAAAATGTCGTGTAACCATACGAAACGAAGAATTTAACAGAAATAAAACAAACAACGTCGGCGACGCAACACCCCCATAAAAACAAGCAAGCAGTGTAGCAGAAATAAAAAAGGGGACTAGTGTTCAAAGCGATTTACAACCCGATGAAAAAGGGCAACTTAGTGACGCATCACTACAAAAGAGGAGTTCAAGCCTTCGGAGGAACAGTGCATGCCTTCTTCTGTGAGACCTCGCGCCGCTTGTTATCCACCCACGTCTCAATACCCGTCTGGACCTTCTCGTCTATCTCGTTCGTATGGGAGACACGTTCATCCTCGAGTTGTTGGGTGAGATGAGAAACATTCCCATCGGCGTCGGCTAGCTGGGAGCTCAAATCGACCTCAACCTGTTTCAATCGACGGACCTCCTGATCCATCTCCTGAGAACGTTTTCGCTCGGCTATAAAACCACAAAGACAGAACATTATTCGTCGGTCACGATTTAACAATTTTGCAAGAATAAGACGTAATCTAAATCTAAGGAGCGGCCCCAACACATCGTCTAAGAGACATGAAAGGGCTGGCAACACCGACTGAAGTGACTCTACCGACTTAGACAACTTATCCTCGGCCTTGGATAACTTCATGGTTAACTCGCTATAGTGTTGTTCGTTGAACTCGTTGCTGGGGAAATATTTCTTATGCTCACTCCAATCCTCCATTAACCGATTGCGCGACACCTGGAGCACAGCCAGCTGCGATCTATTCCACTCTATCTCGTCCTTCACTTTATCAAACTCACTCACTCGGCCTAGCATATCATTATTAGCTCACTCCACCACATCTTTGTCCCTTAATATTCGTCGACGATCTTCATATAGGTCTCGATTCTGTATTTGCAAAGCGTTTACCCGTTGCTCTAGGTTCATGGCCAGAGTACTTTGTTCAGCATCTAGGCATTGGGAAGAGTCCAGTTGGCCCTGGGTGATGACCACACAATCAGCCGATTGCTCGTGCTTCTTCATATCGGACTTCTTCAGGAGACCATTTCGGCCCGAGAGAAGGGTAACTTCGTAATTTTGAAGATTGTACTTCTCCTTCATCTGCTCAATGAACTCTTCATCAGAGAGATCTTTCACCCTTTTCTCGGACCTGCACGAAATAGAAGGAGAACTATCAGAAAATATAGAGCTCATGGCGCGGTTATCGTACCTGGAAGGACTATCAAACGAAAATTGAGAAGCAAGAGAGAAAGCATCAAACTCGGAAAAAACATCATCGACAGACCTTTTTTCAGCCATGGAGGGAGAAGAAGCCATTAACAGAGATAGTGCAGAACTCGACTTTCGATGAAGAAAGATGAGGCGACAACAACATCAGATCAATCAAAGAAGGAGGAGATGGCGGAAGAAAATCAAGAAGTCTAGGGTTTTTTGGAAGCACAAAGTGATGAAGAAATCTGGGAAAGAAAGTTACAATGGCGGACATAAAGAGAAAGGATAAAGAAGAATAAGGAGAAAAAGAAGCGGGTTATTTAAAGAGGAAGAGCTGTAACCGACGCCGACGGTTACAGGTAATAAAGTGCAGTTAGTGGGGCATTGCGTGGCGGGATTCGCGGCATGAACGAAGACGTGGGAAGTTGGGACGACGTTCTTCCACTCGTGTCTCCCACACGAGCGAAAGAAGGGGCATAAATGTAGGTGTAAATTATCCACAGATCCATGTGGCAACATCTCAATCCTTGGCACACCTAAAAACGAAGGGACGCGAAGCATAGAGTGAAGGCCAGCAGGCGCGAGATTTAAGGTGCCGCGTGGATCGGGCATGCAACTGTCGGACAAGACTTGACCCAGACCTCTGAAAAAGCTGACAAGATGGGACAGGGTGGGACAAACGAGGTGCAACGGTCAAAAGGATAAGAAAGTACGTGATGTATCGGCCCATTGCTAAGGCGACAGATATGACAGGCAACATCGTGCCAAGAGAACACCCGAAGAGGTCGGCTCAGATGAGAGATGGGTGAGGAATCAAGATACGCCGGCCATAGGAGACGACATGAGTCGGCTTTAGAGTACGTAACCGCAAAATGGATGTAACATGACCAACACCCTAACTTGGTTGTATGAAACTTCTCTTATAAATAGAGTGACTGGTATTCAAGAAAGGCAGGTTGTAATTTGGAGTGGGGGAGAGAAACTTGAGTTTTCACCAAGGAGACGTAAGTTCATCTTTGTAAGGAAGTCCGACTAAGAGCAACACCTTTGTAACACTTGGAAGTAATAGGATTCATCCTTTCATCCCCGAGGACGTAGGTAATCATTCTGAACCACGTATATCTTGTGTTCATTGTTAAGTGTTTACTTTCATTCGACTTGAGTAGAATCTTTCTATCCTTTGGATGTAGTTGGTAGTAAAATGCATCTACATATATAAAGACAAAATAGTTTTTGACTTGATGTGAAATATCAAACTGCTACTCCAATTTTTGTCGCTAGGCTGCAATCTAGTTACTTGTAGAACCTTTTTCATTTCAATAAAAAAATTTAATGTTTTCAAAAAAAAATAATAATAATATATATATATAGGTTTTATTCTGATAAACAAATAAACCATTATTTAATCAAGAGCTAGAACATTTATTTACTTGCTACTAGTGGGAAACAGTAATATCAGGCCTAGTTAGTAATTCTTCGAATGATTCGTGAATTTAACCGGTTCAGTCGGGACCGAATAATACGACCGTCCAACTAAATCCCCGACACTACTACGCGCATTATATGGAGTATCCGGATAATTCGCGAATTATCCGGATTCAAGAACTGAACGGCCACTTAATTAGGATCATTTTTCTTCAGACCCACTAACAAAGTTGGCCCAGTAAGTCCATTCCTTCTTTATTAAGTGCAAATGCAAAAATTACATACAGAGAACTTCGAACCCGTGACCTTCTGCATCCTAGGAAGACCATGAATCCACTGATCTGGTCGTGACTTGATGACTAAAATGAAATATATTATATATACGTACATTTAAAACGTAAATCATAACATTCCCATCCCTAATTTTATTAAAATAATATTTTTATATTATTTTATATGTGCCGAACTTTCAGTTCCGAACTCAAATTACTAAATCGAACTATACACGTACGTATGTTGTTCCGAACTACTGCTGTATTGTGAATCGTTGATCGATTTTTTGACTGAATTTGAATTATCAAAAACCGTATAATACTCGTACGTTTGTCGTTCCGAACGTCTCCCATATCCCGAATTGATAAATAGGATATCAGGTGGGGGACAAAATTGCATGTCTTAGTTTTGTTCAAAAGAAACCATGGATAGGTGAGCAGTAGTGTTTGAAATGAACATTTGTTTTTAGTTTCACAACTCATGGAAGTCAAATAGGTGTAAGCCATGAGGACAAAAACTATAGTTTTGTTACTTTTGAAACAGTGAATCCAACATTTAGGGGCATTGGGACGAGGAAGAAGATAGACGCAGCTAGAGAGACAAATAAAAAACAAAGATCTTAATGTTTTCTTCTATTAAAAAAAAGGCTAACAAAGTTCATGAAACAGTAGACTTATCAAAACATGTAAACGAACATACGGGGGAAATCAATGGACGTTGGCATAATTTAAAAACATCATTCATATCAAATCAGAGAACAAATCATGATAAATAGTTTAGTTTTGTAGTATTACGAGAAACCCCTACCTCAAAATAGCAATCCATATTGATGCACCAACACGTTTTCTAAGAGATTAATGGAGTAATATTCCTTTTTGTTTTGTAAAAGAATGGAGATGGAGTAGAGGAATCAGAGAGAGAAACTTTTTCTTTTAGGGTTTTGGAAAATAACAAAATATATATTTTAATAACCCTAATTATAAATGCAAATGAGAGAGAATTGATTAGGTCTTTCTCTACCACACGTGAGATTTAAGAGAATGGATTTGCAACTACTAGAGAACATCCCACAAAATTCATAAGGGGCAAATAAAAATGATAATCATTATTCCCAACCACCACAGAGATAAGAGCTAGCCTTTTTTTACCTATTACTTATATTTAGTTATGAACACCCAAATTCAGAAATACCCACCCAACACTACACAGGTTGGATTTTACCGGTTTTAGGTTTGAAAACTATTATCCGAAAACACGGGTCTCACACTATTAACCCGTTAAAAAGGAATTTGTCCCAAATTCCAAAACTCAATAAAGTTAAAGTAGGTCGAAATGAAAATTTCATTAGCACAAAATTTTATGTTAAGTATTTTTATTTATTTACCCTATTCCCCAAAATAAATAAAACAAGAATAAAACATATGAAAGCACGAAGATTAAAACTCTGGAAATTATTTTGATTGCTTAAAACCTCAGAAATGAATCATCCTACATAATAAAAATAATCATTTTTAGATTAAAAACTAGAATAGAATAATATGGATAGGTTTTAGGCGCGAAAATCATATTAATAAAACTACGGGGTTTTACACTATTAACCGCTTAAAAAGAATTTGGTCCCGAAATTTAAAACCAAAAATACCGGGTGTTACACTATTAACTCCTTAAAAAGCATTTCGTCTCAAAATTCAAAACCAAAAATACCGGGTGTTACACTATTAACTCCTTAAAAGAATTTCGTCCTGAAATTCAAAACCAATAAATATACTGGGTGTTACATTATTAACTCCTTAAAAACAATTTCGTCCGAAATTCAAATTCAAAATCAAAAAGAACGTTATTAATTTTTTCCCTTCAAAATCTAGCTTGTCAAATATTTAATTTAAAATCCACAAATGCAAGCAAATTTTTTTTTGTACTTTAATACCTTTTTACGCATTTTTTAAAATTTTTTCCCCAATCCCAAAATAAGTGAATGTAACATAAACAAGAAACTCTGTTGAATCAAGATAAAAATGATATAAAAAAAAAACAACGATTAAAAGTTGAAAATAATAATGAATATTTAAAAAAAAATCATCAAAAAAAAATCGTAAAACTAGTAAGTCCATACGCACAGTCCAAGTAAATCGGAATCGTGCTCTGATACCAACTATGACAGCCGGGATTTTCGGACTTCCAGCGGACACGGATTCTACCTTGTGGGTCGAGTCCAATCCAGCTAGCAAGCCCAAATTTCCGGATCGCCACTCGTTTAAGACCATTTTTTTTTTTGTTTTAAAAAAATTTAATAAAATACAAAACTCAACTCAAACGAGATTCATTAAATAAATTAGGCATTATTAGTTTTAAACAATAAATTAGGCATTATTGTTTTAATTACCACGGAATATAACGTAAAAGGTTTTAAACAAATACACAAAAATCAAACAAAACTATTGGTTGGCATAGCCACAAGATGGGCACCAACTTCTCTCTGAATAGCAATGAATCTATGGAAAATAAAACTACCAAAACCACTATTAGTGTCATTACTAACAAGACATGAAAGTTATAGATGCATTTTACTACAAACTACATCCAAAGGATAGAAACGTACTACTCTTCTCAAATGAAAGTAAACACTCAACCATGAACACAAGATATACGTGGTTCGGTATGATTACCTACGTCCACGGGGGTGAAATGATGAATCTTATTACTTCAAGGTGTTACAAAGGTGTTGATCTTAGTTGGATTTCTTTACAAGATGAACTTACTTCTCACTCACTTCTTCCTAGTGTTTACTCGAGTTTCTCTCTCTTCCTCTCACAAAATTACAACCTAACTTTCATGAATACAAGTCCCTTTATTTATAGGAGAAGTTCCATACACCCAAGTTAAGGTGTTGGTCATGTTACATCAATTCAGCAGTTCTGCGGTCGGACCGACTTATGTCGCCTTACATGGCCGATGTATCTTGACTCTTCGCCTGTCTTTCGTCCGAGCCGACCTCTCCAGATGCTCTCTTGACACGATGTCGCCTGTTTCTGAATGTCGCCCGTATTTGACCGTTGCTTTTATGGTTAGCCGATGTGTCCCCTACTTTCTTATCCGTTTGACCATAGCACCTCGTTTGTCCCGCCGCGTCTTGTCATGTCAGCTTTGTCAGAAGTCTGAATCAAGTCTTATCTGACATCTGTAGAGCGATTACGCCCGATCCACGTGGCTCCTGAAATCTCGCGCCACTAATCTTCATTCCATGCTTCGCGTCTTTTCGTGTTTAGGTGCACCAGGCCTAGGATGTTGCCACCTGGATCTGTGTATAATTTACACCTACATTTATGCCCCTTCTTCCGCTCGTGTGGGAGACACGTGTGGAAGAACATCGCCCTAACTGCCCACGTCTTTGTTCATGCCGTGAATCCCGCCATGCAGCGTCCCACTAACTCCACTTTATGACTGGTAACCGTCGGCGTCGGTTACAATTATTCTTCTTTAAATAGCCCGCTCCTTTCTTCCTTCTTCTTATTTGCCATTTCTTTCTCTGTTATTCTACTGTGGTTTTCTCCCAAGTTTCTTCACATTTTGCGCTTCTCAAAAAACCCTAGCTCTCTTGGTTTTCTTTCGTCATCTTCTCCTCATCGATTGATATAGTAGCTGCCATCGCCTCATCTTTCTTTGTTGAAAACCGAGTTCTGCATTATATTTGTTAATGGCTTCTTCTCCTTCCATGGCTGAAAAGAGGTCTGTTGATGACGTTTTTTCCGAGTTTGATGTTCCTCCCCTTGCTTCTCTGTTTTTGCTTGAAATCCCTTCCAGGTATGATGATCGAACGATGAGATCTATTTTTGCTGATAGCTCTTCTTCTATTTTGTGCAGGTCCGATAAAAGGGTGAAGGATATCTCTGATGAAGAGTTCATTGAGCAGCTGAAGGAGAAGTACGATCTTCAAAATTATGAAGTGACCCTTCTCTCGGGCCGAAACGGTATCTTGAAGAAAACCGATATGAAGAAGCACGAGCAATCGGCTGATTGTGTGGTCATCACCTTGGGTCAACTGGAGCTAGGCCTTCGTCTTCCCTTATACAACCCTGATAGCCCATTTTATTACGAGATTATGTCCCAGATTCGGCCTTCTCGTGCTTTATCTCAATGGACTGGCAATACTTTTCGAATTATGAACGAGTGGAGGGATCGCCGCGATGGTCATGGTTCTACTGCCGAGTGGTCGACCTACAAGCCCGAAGACGCTCCTGAGTATACCGTTGCCAATTTCCTTGTCAACTATCGAGCTGGTACTTCAACCTTAGGCGATCTTGCCAGTTTTGCTGCTAGTCCTCATCGGGTCAAAACTATGCCCGAGGGTGTTGAAAGGATGATGCTGGATGCCGATCTTATCGGCCATGGTTCCAACAAGCGATCCTTCCATTCTAATGACCCGATTTATCCCCGAGTTCCGCTTCTAGTTTGAGGTCTGATCCTTCATGGTGACTTCCCGTCGCCTACTTTTCCTGTCGAGCCCTATTCTTTCTGGGTGGTTAATGATGACAAGGCTGATAAGGTATGCGCTTTTCTTGATTTTGATCTTGTTAGCTTCGGGCGTCAGTTAGTCATTTGTTGTTGTTTGAAAATATCAGGTCGGCTCCACCAAGACTATCGGATCTAGGAAAAGAGGTGCTGGCGCAAGGGTTTAGGAAGACCAGGGGAAGGTAACAAACATAATGATTTTCTTATAAGTACATGTACTTGCCCCTGTTTCTTGCCTTCACATGTTCTGACGAGACACTTGTGCAGAAACACCCAAGGAACGATGATGATGATGCGGGCGATGTTGACCCCACTCCGCTGAGGCGTAATCCTGGTAGAGGTAAGCAAATTGCTAAGCCACCGCCGAAAATGGGCCCCATCATTTATCTTTCCGATGAGGATGAGTTGTTTGGATAGAATGTGTCGGGTGACAAAGGCGATGAACAAGGTATGGGCGACCAACAGGAGCCCTCGGAGACGCCCGTCGTAGAGAAGGTCTTTACTGATATACCGGTAGAGCTTCCTTGTGTGCCCAGGATTACTGAGGGATCGTCTTCTAGTGCTGAAACTTCCTTTACTGTCTCTGGCCCGATCATGAACTCCTTGGGTGCGCTTACTTCCTCCGACTTTGGGAAGTATACTGATGAGGAAATTTTGAATGTTGTGCCCCGTTATGGCGACATCGCCCTGACACTTGACACTGTGGTGAGCGACTCGTTTCTGTATGGTAATTCCCCTCTTCTGATTTCTGTTCTTAGTGTCGCCTATGATGCAAACTCGTTTGTTTGTGTTAGATTATGAACCGCATACGCTTGGATGCCGCCAATCGCCTTCGAGATAAGCAGTTGATAGAGTCTTTCCAACTTCAACTTCAGAATGAGAAGGGTCGCGCTAATGAGCTGGAGATCAAACTTGCCGACGCTCAAGGTATATGATCATTCTTAACTTGTGTTGATTGAGTTTATCGTGCCAGTATCCTGAGTCGGGTATCCTTCTTCCTAGCCGAGGTATCTAGTATAGGTATAGACGCTACTTCGGAGTTTAGGATTATGAAGAGAAAATGGGATATTTAGAAGGATCTAGTGGAAAATCTTCGTCAACGAATGGCAAACAAAGACGACAAAAATAGACCGTCAAACTGAGGAAATTGCAAGACTTGAGGACGAGTTAGAACGACGTCGCCGGTTTGATTATGATCCTGCCGAGATGGATAATTTACGGCTCACTTGGGATCTTCTCAGCGCCTTGCTGCTGAAAAAACTGCTTTAGCTACAAGTTTGGAGCAAAGGGTAGACGCTCTGCAATTGCAGAATCGAGACCTTCACGAGGACCGCCGACGAATATTGAGAGATAAAGATGTGGTGGAGCGAGATAATAGCGATTTACTTGGACGAGTGAGTGAATTTGATAAAGTTATGGGAGATTTAGAGTGGAGTAGATCGCAGCTTGCAGTGCTCCAAGCATCGCGTAATCGGTTAATGGACGATTGGACCGAGCATAATAAGTATTACCCCAGTAACGAGTTCAATGAGCAACACTATAACGAATTAACCCTGAAGTTGTCTAAGGCCGAGGATGAGTTGTCCAAGTCGGTAGAGTCGCTTCAGTCGGTGTTACCCGCCCTGTCAGGTCTCTTAGACGATGTGTTGAGTCCGTTCTTTTAGATCTAGATTGCGCTTTATTCTTGAAAAAATGTACCCGATGAATAATATTTTATCTTTGTGATTTTGTAGCCGAGCAAAAACGCTCTCGGGACCTAGATCTGGAGGTTCGCCGATTGAAACAAGCCGAGGTCGATTTGAGCTCCAAGTTAGCTGAAGCTGAGGAAAACGCTTCCCATATTACCCAACAACTCGAGGATGAACGCGTCGCTCATGTGGAGGAGTTAGACCAAAAGGTTCATGCGGGAATTATGGACTGGGTGGAGAAGAAGCGGCTCGAGGTCGCGCAGAGGAAGGCCGGCGCGGCTCCTCCCAAGGCTTAAACTTTCTTTTTGTGGTGCTGCGTCACTATGTTGCCCCTTCCATCGGGTTGTAAATCTTTCTGAACACTTCTCCCCTTTTTAATTTTCGCTACCTTTCTTGCTTGTTTTAATGGGGGTGCTGCGTCACCGATGTTGTTTTTATTTTCGTTAGACGCTTTGCTTCGCTTGGTCACAAGACGCTTTCCGTATTTCCTTAATAGTCGCATGACGCAATCGAGTTTTCCTTTGTTTCATATGTTATTCCTGCAATCATTGTTCAAATAAGTCAGTATTCTAACTATTTCTGTCGAACACACCCAACAAGGAGGGTCATCAGTTCGCGGACTGAAACCGAGCTACAACTCCAGCAGAAATTCTCGGGTTCGAGAACTACGCACTTTCGTGAATTGAGTTCGCGGACTGGGTTGCCTGCTCAAGTTCCGGTTTCACTTGATCAACAAATTTCTCAAACTCCGGTTCAAGTGAAAAGTACTTATACATATATGTGTTACCACAACAATGTTTATATCCCCCAATGGTTATATTGTCTAAACTTTCATTTCAATCATTGAAACATTCTCAAAGGACGTTATATAGTTGTTATTCACAAACTATTTTTCGTCAGAGCGATTTCCAAAGTGATTGAAACATAACATGACTTTCGTCACTAGGTAAAGATGAACTTAGATAAAGCGAAAGCTTTACCAACACATATTTCGATAAATAGATAAGCGATATATACTCAGCTCGAAATATCACATGTGTATATTCTTAGTCTATATAGTAATACGACTTTTGTATCAAGATAGGAGATAGAGTAGATAGACTTTTGAGTGATAGATAAGTTCAAGTCTCCACATACCTTTTAGTCTATGAAGATCCACTGGTTCCTTGAGTAGTCCTTCGTCTTGTATGATTATTGCCATGGAGTTATTGAGCTCAACTACACTTTCTATTCTAGTACGAGACCTTAGCTATAGTAGACTAAAAATCAAGACTTTATAGTTTTGATCACTAACATTGACAAACATGCTTGAGATAGCAACGCATGCGAGTTCGACCGAGTAATGCTCTAACACACTCCACTGTCGGGTGTCCTAACCTCTGGTGGTAATGCCAGTACCTGGCGACGTTTTTATCTATTCTATTGAAATCTACCACTGTTGGAGGTAGCTCGATTTCCCTTCTTGCGACCCATTGACCCAAAAGTTTAATTACACGTTCTCTGCTATATGGAAAATGGGGTGGTGGGTTGGAGTCTCGCCTGGTCCACCTTTTTCCTCGCGGGTTCCCATCGGGTGTTCGAAAGTGGTAATTTTCCTTGCCAGTGTTGAGCCTTACATTACGTAGTGCTTCAGTCATAGCTTGGACTTCATAGCGCCAGGTGGGGTATGTGTGTGTTTTTCCCACATGGTCAGTGATTCTTTCCGCTTCTTCTTCTAACTCGACGATAATCTGGAATCTGGAGTTGATCAAACTTTCTTTAAAGGTGGGTATCATTCCACGTACACATATTTCGACGAGCGTTCCCTCACTGATGTCTTCGTGGAAATCCAGTACGAGTCGTCGGAACCGCAAGATGTACTTTACTATTTCTTCTCCCATATGCTGACCACTTCGGCTCAAATCAATCGATGTGATCTTTCTTTTTACTGAGTATAATTTTCCAAAGAAGACCGCGGACATGGCCGGCCAAGAATCCACACTTTCTGCATTTAGGTTATCATACCAGGTGAATGTTGTGCCTGTTAGTGACTTGGGGAATTATCTTAGGCACATCTTTTCATTGGAGATTTTATCGTTCGTTGACGATAGGAATCGGCTGAGGTGTTCCCGTACGTTTCCTTGTCCATCATACGTCTTAAATTTTGGGGACATGTAGTCTTCGGGATACTGGTATTCGCGGATACTTGCTAGGTAAGGGCTACCTATAAGATGATGGTTGTCTTGTTTTATCACATGGTGTTTTTGTTCTAGGTATCTCGCCATTTCCTCATGTGACATTGTTGTTGGATTGTTTCCTTTGTGTCATTCTCCCTGTGTTGCTACCTTGGAGCCTTTTTTTCCTGCCGCCAATGCTTGTCTTACCCATTCCTCCAGCTCTTGCATTCTCCGTGCGCGTTCTTCCAACTCTTTTTGTATATCCTGTAGGTCTAGGAGTGTGGGCTTCTGTGACTGAGTTGTTTGCATGTTTTTCTCCTGCGTCACGCTCGCTTCTTTATTCTGATATTCGTGCATTATTGGCTGCGTAACGATGTCTCGGGCTAGTGTTTCTTCACTGTCATCATTCTCGTCTATTGTTACTTCGTCCAGGTTGAGAGGTCGGTTGGTTGATTGATTCTTGGGCGCGCTTGAGCTAGCGCCTCTCAGGTGTGTCACGGTGAGATAGGCACGAGCCTCCGGGTGTGGTCGCCAAATGTTGAGGGGTGAATATGATTTTGGTACTACCCGTCCTAGTCACGCTTGATGACCACACTTACTAGGAATGGTAAGAGAGAGAGTTTCCTTTCCATTGTACCTTGTCCTTCCTTATATAGACTTTCCAAAAGTCTCTCCTTTTATGACATTAGGGATGCCAAAGGGTACCCAATTACCCGGACCGGACCCTGTTGAATCGGGTCCAGTTTCGAGTCCTAATATTAGACCCATTAGTATTTTAGATACCCGACGGGTAGACCCGATACATAACCGGTTAGTTTCGGGTCCTTATCGGGTTTACCCGGCTGGTCTCGGGTACCCGACATAATTGTACTAAATAATCAAATTTGAGAGCATATGAAGCCTTAACGGAAGATATTACACTTGAAGTGTTACTGGAGTCGGCATGGTGTTAGCACACATTATGTTAATTTGTTACTGTGAGTATCTTGTACAATCAGGGTACTGGATATGATGCGTATCAAATTATCTTGTTAGCCAGTTCCATTTCATTCCCTATTCGCATATTGAGTACTAGTGGTTTAGTTAATGTCCTGTCTTTGGTAGTTTATCTTTTCACTAGATTTTGTGCCCGTGATACGCATCGGGCGGATCCACTTTCATTTTTTTCTTCTTCTTTTAACCGTATTTTTTGATTTGGAATGGCTCGGCTTCCACTCGTCCCGTCGCGATGCATTTTTTATTTGGTATGCTCGGCTTCGCCTCGCCCGTATATATTTTCATTTGGTGTGGCGATATATTTTTTACTTGGTGTGGCTCGACTTCGCCTCGCCCCGTCCAAAATATTTTCATTTTTATCTCGTTTGGAGTATGAGCTATTTTATCCTCAAAGTGAAATATAACTTTAATGAATGAATTCACACCACTGTAAAATGGGAGATAAGAGATGTCTTGGTTTATTAATATGTACATTTACACGATTCAGTACATCCTACTGGATCATTCAATACTTAAAGATATCCTTGTTGTCAAGATTATGTGTACCAGTCGGTGCAAATGGGTCTCCAGCTCATATTTGTAATACTGCATGCAAGCAAAACACAATGTTGCCTTCGTTCAGATTAAAAAAAACATAACTTTCCTCATTGGGTTGGATTAGAGCGGTGCAGGCAGTTGTATAAAAATCAAAAGATTGAAGAAGTATTTACCCCAGGGACGGTACTAGGGGTGGCTTACCCAGGCTACAGCCCCCTAAAAAAAAATATGAGAAGGTCCTTTTTAGCCGGCCTATTTGTAAGAAAAAATAAAAAAGCCCAGGTCAAAATTATAGTTAGCCCAAAATAAACTCTCTGTTTATACAAAAATGAGAAACCACACGCCACGTATCCCACTAATAACTCTCTGTCTATACAAACATACAAGAAAAGTCTTCTGTTGACTCCCTCCTACCTTTTTTTCTTTTCATCTTGCGTTTCTTTTTAGTTTCTAGGTTAAAACTTAAAACACCAGTGACAGAGGTGAGGGTCAACACAGATTCATATAACTATAGATTAGCCCAAGGTAAAACTTTTCATTAGCCCATTAGTATGACTTTTATACCAATTTTATTGTTATGTTGCGTTTTTTTTCTTCTTTTAAACTTTTGCGTCCTCTTTTGTTTCGGTTAGTGCTTAGAAATTAAATTCAACGGTGAAATTTACTTCCACTCCATCACAATTTGATCTATCCAGCCCATGTTGTTTCCAAATATTCTAAAACTTGGTCCATGCGTACGTAAATTAAAAATTAGCCCAAATATCAAAATCTATTACATAATATTTCCCTCCTTTTCTCTTCTTTTCTTTTCACAAACAATGACAAAAAATTGACATTTTAATTGTTCTGATATATCGGTTTTTAATTTCATGAATTGATTTGAAAACCGTACAAAGATATAGAAGTAACATTTTAAAAATTCAAAAATTCAAGGCCTTCGCCACATTTCGATTAATAATATTTATTTTTATTATATATGTTGTCTTCGCAATTTTAAATATTGTCACTGAGCTGGACCTTACTATACAGAAAATGATAAGCAGCATGCAGTGCTTTTATCACTGTGTTTATATTTGAGGCATTTAGATTGCTATAATCTGGGTGTACGGGAAAAAAAATTAGCGCACCCGAACACAAATTCCTGGTTCCGTCGCTGATTTACCCTTTGATCACCCTGTTTTTCGACAGTGGTTTAAACGATTTCATCTGAGTCTAATGTATTACCAGTGACTAATGAAGCAATAAGTTTTTCTGGGGTGCCAATTTCTTCGATAGTTGCAGTATTGTTTGTTAATCGTACCAATGGAGATGCCACAACCTGAATTTTACCTTGCTTTTCATTTTCAAACTTCACTTCCACCCATGGGTCTGCGCATTTTGGTTGACAGTAATTTCCAGACAATATGTTTGCAGCTCGAGTCTGTTCCCAACTTTGTGGAATAACGAAAGTTATATGGTTGGAGAGCATTATCTAGAACCATCTTTTGGGCACTACCCAAAAAAAGTGGGGGACTAACCATTACTTTAAATATCCACCAAACATTATAAGGGGTGTCTCATAAAGTGGAAATGACTAACCTACCCTTAACCTATATATATATTACCACCTCCTCCCATCACCCCCGCCGCTCACCACCACCACCACCGACCACCTTGAACCACCACCACAGCCGCCTCTATACATACATCTTAATTTAAATCATTAACAAAACAAAATCAAAATCAAAATTATAACAAACCCATTATTTGTCATTCGTTTTTGGTTGCAAAAATGAGAAGTAATCATTAAAATGAGTTGAAAATGTAAGTTGCAGAGAGAAGTTCGATTAGGAATTATGTGAAAAACTTTGTCGAACTAGCCGAACTCAACATTTAATGGAGGTTTTTCTTTCAGAGAAAAGTTCGGTTACGTCACAATTTTTTTCCATAACCGAACTTTAGTTCGGTTGCGTCGCAAGTTTTTCTTTCCTAACCGAACTACCTTTGAGCAACAAAATATGAGGGAAAATGTCATTGTAAGTTGAGTATCGTCGTACCATATGATAGAGAGGCAACTAAGAAAACTGGACCATGTGAAAAATTCTCAACTTGCCAAGGTCTACAAGGTTTGATCAAACATTTTTCCATGTGTGAGAAGAGAAGAGAACAGTTCGGTTACATAGAAAATTATTTTTTCCTAACCGAACTTACGTTCGGTTACGTCGCAACTTTTTTTTCTTCTTCCAGCCGAACGTTTAGTTCGGTTACGTCGTAAATTGTTCTTCCGAACCGAACTGTTCTCTGAAAAATACTTTGTCATTTAACATAGTTTCAAACGGGCAGTGATATATGAAGTCTATTTGACAAATGTTCATATCGTTTGTTTTTCAATCCTGCAGGGAATGTACCTATATGAAGTCTTACGAACGCTCAAGTTATCTGAGTTATAGTGATCCACATTTCTCTTGTTCTCTATGCGTTCTATATGAGCATAAAAGGGAAACTTAAGGGCATAATCCACCTGAAACATTAGTTATCAGCAAGAATATCACTTTCAAGGTAAATTTTTTGTTGGAATATTTTCAATTGCGTTATCCAAGGGGGGTCCTGGGGGGCGTAGCCGAACACACGTTCGGTTACGTCGCAGTTTTTTTGGTCGGTTACGTCGCTACGTCGGCCAAGAACTATTTTTTTGGTCGGTTACGTCGCTATTTTTTTTTCCTAACCGAACACACGTTCGGTTATGTCGCAGTTTTTTTTCTCCTGACCGAACTCTTCTCTCAGAACCTATATATTGAGTTCGGTAATGTCGTAAAAAAAAAAATTCAACCGAACTTTTCTCCGAAATAAAAACAAGAAACACTTACAAGTTCGGCAATGTAAAAAATTTCGTCGACCCTACCGAACATAAAGTTCGGTTATGTAATTTTAATAAAACAATTGCGAGATTACCGAAGTCGATATTTACATTTTATATGCAAAGGTTCGGTAATGAGAATCAAAAATTAGACCAAAGAGAACATACTAGTTCGGTTAGCAACTCGGTATACATGTAGTTTGCGACATTGCCGAACTTAAAGTTCGGTTACCAAGTTATAAAACTCGACTAAACCGAACTCTTCCCTGGAAAGTCTAGAATAAAAGTTCGGTTATGTCTTCTGGAATTTCCTAACCGAACTATAACAAACCACCATTAACATGTAGTTCGGTTACCTGCGTCTACAAGGTCCGTAACCGAACTACACTTTCGAAAATGTTCGATTTACCTATGTTTTAAATCTCGTAACCAACTACCATTACCTAACCGAACTTTTACCCAAAAAAATTTGAGTTTGTCCAATTTTTCCCACCATTCAACCTACATTAACTAAAACTGAGTACCCATATGTTCATCTTCAGATTGTGGCTGATAAAATCCATCATTTGGTGGGTTCTCTTCACTTTGGGGAATTTTTTTTTCTTCTTCTAACAAATAACTCATATTTGGATCATTTGAAGTATTGACATATAAACAAGGAGGTGAAGGGGGTTCTGATTCGTAGGTTTGATCACATGATCACTCATATCATAATTGCTAAAAAAAATAAAAAATTCATCACATGAATCATGAATCACGAAGTTTTTAGTTAAGGGTAAAGTGGGTATTAATTTTTTTTTTAAGGGGTGACTAAATATTACTTCTAATACCCGTTACAGTTAAAGTTGGGTAGTCCCCCACTTTTTTTGGGTAGTGCCCAAAAGATGGTTCATTATCTATATACCCCCTAGTACCCATTGAATAACCCTAAGCTTTTAGAAGTCCAAAACCCGATTTAATAATTTACTAAAATATCCCTAATTAAATATAAAACTGGCCAGCACGCGATCGTTATTTTTCATTTCATTTTTCCGGTTCTCTCTCCTTCATTCCCCGAAGCCTCCCAAACCAAAGAGAAAAATCAACAAAAATGGTAGAAATCAAACCAGAAACTAGTTGTTGATAGAATTACAGAGATCCAGAAGATTAATTGAAATAGAGAATATCAAATAATCAAACCAAAAAAAAAAAACCCAGAAAACTAGGGTTTGTAATTGATGTTTTAAAACGGATTACCGTAATCTTCAAATTAAGGTACAAATCAAATGTAAAAATCAAATTTGTTTATAGTTCAATTCAATTCATTTTGATTTTGTTTTAACTACTAATGCTTGATTTCGTCGATTTTTTTTTTTTTTTTTTTTTTTTAATTTTGAGTTTTTGGTTCAATTGATTTTGGTTTTGATTCAAATCTTCCTTAACTGCTAACTGTTAATGATTTTGATTTGTATAAAATTTCGTCGATTCAGTTTGTATAATGGTGTTATGTTCATTTACTAATGAGTTGTATGATTTCGTTGCATATAACGAATTCAAATATATTGATGCAAGGAGACCGATGATATTGATGGTAAATTGATGATATACACTAATAACAGTTTTACAGGTAACTCTCAAAAATCTCTGTTACTGAGTTATTGTTGGTTTAAAGTTGTGATTTAGCCTATTGTTGGTGTTGATGGTATTGATGGATGAAAATTTAGTCTGTTATTGTACGGGACTAATGGAAAAACTATAAATATATTATGTATTGATGTAACTGCTGCTTTTGATTGTTTATCGTGATTATTAATTTGGTTAGATTCTGAAATGTATGTTATTATACCATGGATATTGCTGGTGGTTGAAGTTTATTTGATAGGATAGTTTCCTTGTTGCTTTGTTATTCTTAATCAAACTGAATACCCTGTGCAGTTACAATTTGCTTCAAGTTATGTATTTATTCCATCGTTGATGTTGTTGTAGGTTACAACTATAAATTTTGAACATTTTGACACCTTGTTTAGTTTTAGGCTTATAGTTTCTGGAACTTTGTAATATGACATTTTGGTGTGTGTTAATTTTGAAGCACAGATGTAAAAGCAATGTTTTCAGCTTGTTATTTTTTCTCTTATGGTTGTTTTAATTTTCTTATGTAAGGTTCATGTGAATGCTTTATAACATAGAAGAAGTACAATACAGTTAATTAGGTTGCCTTGTCTGATTTGGAACGCTTTTACGATAACAGTCATGAACGAAACAAAATTAAAATAGATTTGGAGACAATATGCATGTGCCAGTTGTTCCCTGATTTAGAAACAACTTGTTTAAGTTGTTTATAAAGTGGAAGCGACTTGCTCGAGTTGTCCCCAAAATCCAGGACACCAAAAACCCTATAGTATCTCATTATGGAAACAACTTGCTCAAGTTGCCTCCAAAGGTGGAAGCAACTTGTTTTCAAGTTGTTCCTAAAATATGGAACACAGGAAGTTGTAGTATCTCATTTTGGAAGAAACTTGCTCAAGTCGTCTCCAAAGGTGTAAACAACTTGTTCAAGTTGTCTCCAAGTTGGAAGCAACTTGTTTCAAGGCACATGAATTTGTGGTCTCTCATTCTGAAAGTAACTAGCTCAAGTTGTGTCCAATATTGGAAGCAACTTGTTTCAAGTTTGCTCTAGATTTTGCAGTAAACTAACTTAAGTCAGACTCATTGTATGTTTCAAAAGTTCATCTGTGTATCTCATATAAGCGTGCCAGTTCTCTGGCAGTTGGTGTGTAGTATTTTTATAGTAGGGATTCAATTGAGATTTACAATATAGTTTATCTAACTTATATAAATCCTAAATTCATTTGTGTATTTTTCCCGTTGTTAAATCGGTTAAATGAGCCATTTTTTTAGGATGAGATACCATTCAGAGAAATATTTCGATGCACTCAATTTTTTAAAACTAGAAAAGAAAGTGGGGTTTTGTCTGATGAAATTTAAATTTACTTGGTACCATATGCATATCTTGTCACTGGGACGAAGATGGAAAATACTTGCCATGCTACCTGGGATATGACTGCGACAGTCACCAGAAGTTGAATAATCAAGAAAGCACAAAATCCAACCCTCTTTGATAATTCCAAGTCCAGCACAATTAGGTATGTAGATATTTTTTTGTTAGCTGACAAGAGCCCATGATATCAGTACTCTGACCTTCCTGTGCATATCATGTAGATATAACTTATGGAAGAAAAAAATATGTTTCGTAAGCTCTATTATTCGCAGGAGGAATCACTTATTTATATTTACTATGTCTTTATATGCGCAGTTATTGTTTCAGGAGATTAGTTGACTTCAACATGATACTTTTGCTATTTATATGTTTTTTACATTTGGGGTAAGCTTCTGTGTTGACTTCCGGTTTAAAATCCATCCAGTAGGGGTCAAATCAAAGAAATACATTGCCGCCCTAAACACAGTATGAAGCATGGGTATGAAGAGTTTCTACACTGTCAAAATGCTGGTTGTTGCTACTAGCAACTGGCGGAACAATATACACTTGTTGTTCATCCTGTCTAGTTTATTTGTTATCTATATATACCGTCCACTGTCCACTTGGTTTCTAACTCTCTACACTTTATCAGGAAGAGGTGAGTACTGAAGCAGGGACCGGTTAAGCTCAAGAAAGTGATCAAGAATGTTGTTGATAGCCATTACAGGGCTTTGGTGGTTCAATTCAGGTTGAAAATCTACTAACATGTGAGAAAGATGAGCGTCTTTTTTTTATGTCATTTCTATCTTTTTTGTTTTTTGTTTTCTTGAGCATCAAACCTTGGTTCTTGGCAGTAAGAGTTTGGGTTTATTTTAGTTGAATTTTCTTGGAAATTTATGATGGATACTCGGTTATTGTCGTGAATTTCTGAAGAGTTCTCTTTTGAATGAATTTTATCATGTTCTCTAAATTTGTCTCCGAGTCAACTTGGTCAAGTTGTCTCTAGAAATGGAGTCAAATAGTATAAATTGTCTTAAAAATTCAAAAGTGCGGGGAACAGTCGACTAGCGAGAATGTGGAGGCAACTTGTTCGAGTTGTTTTCATACACGAAACCAACTTGCTCGAGTTGTTTCAGAAGTGGAACCAACTTGCAAAAGTTGACAAATTTACATAATAATGGGTATACTTTTATAAACCACATAGATTGTTAATATAAATCAATTAAGAGAGAAAATAGTGTCAACACAATCACTTAATGGTTTTTGTAAAATACAAAGTTACAGACTCAAAATACATTGATACTGCTAATTTTTGGAATCATATGGTGCCTGAGGATAAAAATCTTAAGACAATCTCCAGGTAATCTGTCGACAACTCAAGCAAGTCCTCTTTGCACTTCCTAAGTACTTCTCGTCTTATTGATGCTGCAACAAAATCACAAAAAAATGAAAAATGTTGAAAATAGATTACAGTAATTATCACCATTTCAATTGTCGTCTCTATATATGATGGTAATCATATACCAAAGCTTACCGTAAGAGAGTATCACCGCGGGATACCACCACCTCAGAAATCCACTTAAGGTTATCAAATTCATTCATTACCATTACCATTACCATTGCCATCATAAATAATCCAAAATCAAGTAACATACTAACTCAATTTCAGTAAGGAACTAATGCAATTCATGAGAGAAGCACTGCCATCTTGTGAGAAATACATCAATGTGGAAAGCCAAAAATTCATACGAGTACACAATAAAAACCTGCAACAAAGAATGTAACTACATATATAGAAGAAAGAAAGTTTACTAGCGCGAGTTATCTCCAAATACGGAAGCAACTAGCCTAAGTTGTCTCTAACCGAATAGTGTACATGAATATAAGTTGCTAAAATATATAGAGCCAACTAGCCCAAGATATCTCCATAAGTAGAGGCAACTAGCACAAGTTGTCTCCAAATCTGGAATCAACTAGCTCAAGTTGCCTGCGAACCCGGAATCAACTAGCTCAAGTTGCCTCAAAATCTGAAATAAACTAGCTCAAGTTGCCTCTAATCTGGAAGCAACTAGCTCAAGTTGCCTCCAAAAGTGAAAGCAACTTTCTCAGGTTTCCCCCCAAAATGGAGTCCAAGAACGAAATTGAGCAAACCAAATAAAGTTAAACTATCAGTAACTTTAAAAAATTCATAATAAAGTTAAACTGCCAGTAACTTCAAAAAATTCCTAAGGTTTTCACTCAGTGTTTTATGGAGCCCAAATTGTCTCCCACAGTGTTAAGCAACTTGGTCAAGTTGTTTCCAAAGACGAAAGCAACTTGATGAGTTTTTTTTTTTTAATCTAAAGCCAAAAAATATAACATATGGCCATATCATCATCCCGAGGCAACTATCTCAAGTTGACTCCAAATCTGGAGGAAACTAGCCCCAGTTGTCTTTGAATGTGTAGGTAACTTGTTCAAGTTGTCTCCAATTTAGAGACAACCGGAAGTTGTGTCTAACAAAAGTATACATGAATAAACTTAACAAGAAAAAAGAATCGAGAAATACATACATCACACACTCACATGCTCCTAAAGACCAATTAATTCATATGGGATATCATCTCCACCATATAAATGCCCCTAATCCACAAACAAGAATGAATCAGTTGAATTCAGTTTGGCTTCCAAATTATCGCCATACACAGAACTGTATTAGTTGCTCAAGCAACATACAAACTCAATTTGAGTAAGTAATTAATGCAATTTGAGAAATACATCAATGAGGAAAGTTAAAATTTCATACATACACAACGAAAACACGCAACAAAGAAGGTAACTACATACATAGAAAAAGAAAGTTTACAAGCCCAAGTTGTCCCCAGATACGGGGGAAACTAGCCTAAGTTATCTCCAACAAAATAGTGTACATAAAATGAATAGAGCCAACTATCCCAAGTTATCTCCAAATCTGGAAGCAACTAGCCAAGTTGTCTCCATAAGTGGAGGCAACTAGCACAAGTAGTCTCCAACAAAAAAGTGAATAGGAACAAGTTGTTAAAACAAGCTAAGCCAACTAGCCAAACAGTTTCGTGGAATTGCGGAAACAATAACAACATAAGTGGTTTGGACAACAAACTAACCATTCAAGAATGCAACGTCAATAGCAGGTAGGCCATCATGCAATATTTTAGTTTGGGCAGTACACTGCGATATATAAAATCAGAACACCTTAAAAAATGGAAAAAACTTCACGCACATTGACAAAGGATTAATGTAATTCCCACAAAATTTCATAAGCATAAGTTTGGGTTGTAGTAGGACTAAAGCAGCAGCACCAAAAGTTTGAAAACTAACCGGATTTCTCAAATATGCATACCAATCAGTAGTCAGGCACAACTTTTGCATCATGCCAAATCTGCGAACATCGTCGATGTTTTTATTGTCGTAAGGGAACCAAGCAAAATCGCAACATAAAGAAGAAACATAACAAAAAAAAATGTGACTCAACTCAACTTAATCTATTGTACGTAAACACGGACTCAGCCGGCTTCTAAGTTACGATACAACTTGATATGAAAAACTTAAAAAAAAAGTTGTAAACATTTCTACAATTCACAGAACATGTCATATCTACCAACTATTCCACACAGAGATCTAAATGTCAATCAGAACAACATTACATGGCATATGGAATCTTCCACTATTACCTATTAAAGCATCCCATCCCAGCATAATTACTAGTAAAAACTAACAAAATCCATATCAAAGATAATAATACTAACATACAGATTAACTAACTACAAGCATAAGAAAATACCTACTATTCTTCAAACACTTCAAATCATCTAGCTTCATGTCAAGAGCATTAGATACAAATTGTGAGTATCTTCTATCCTTGTATAAATCCTTCTTTCTGTTCAAAAACTAGTGTCGGATTTTGAATTGACTGGGTTAGAAACAATTTTCATCAAATTCTCCAACTACGTACCAGATAGTTCCCATCCCTATAAGATTCCATGAATAGATTAGTTATTAAGCTTCAAAAACCCAACATGCAACAATTGAATTCGCTAATTACCAGCAATCGAAATCGAAACATAGATCTAAAAGAGATTTGAGATCAACCATTGATTTGAAACTAAGCAAATGAATTTACAAAACCCTAGAATTTATACCTCTGTTTGTTTGTAACCAAAATCACACCAAATCTCCACCACCACCTCAACAACCAGAAGTGCCACTGTCTCCCTCACCAATTCCATCATTTCCCACCCTAACCACCACCACCAACACCAACAATAACGAGAGAAAAAAAGATAATCACTTAAACCCCCTTTAATCTCCACAACCAATTTAGAAATCGATAGAGCTTGATCTCGATTTGTAGCACGAAAATACGAATCCAGAAAGAGAGAAGATAATGGTGGCGGTGGCGATGCCGGCGATGAAGATTTCAGTACTAGATGACGGTGACGGTGGGTTTAAAACAGAGGCAGAGGTTGTGGTGGTTGTATTCTTTGATGTGTTTGAATCGTCTAATCGAACAAACGAAGAAGAAGTAAAAGATAGAAAAGGTGGAAATAGTCATCGGACCTTAATATTATTAAGGGCTGTCCTAAAAACTGTTACATTACTAATTTTCCATTTACTTTAATTGCAATTAACCCTAATTTAATAACCTTAATTAACTTAATTTAATATATAAAAGATTTCTAACCTAACTGCACCCAAAAACAAAAGAGAAAAACAATTTCTTCTCCTCTCCTACCTCCCTCCTGTTCTCCTCTTCTTCCCCATTTCAACATCGTTTTCATCGATTAATCGTCGATTCATAAAATTTTCATCGTCGATTAATAAATCGACTATAAGAATGGTGCTTCGAAAGCAAACTAAACGAATCGCAGGAAAAGGTCCCCCATTAGGACATCTAGCAAATCTGAAAAGTTCATTGGAGATTGACACAGTAGTGGAAAAGGGAGACGAATTGGAGATTCAACCCGAAGTGGGCATGGGAAATATCCGCAGGTAATTTTAACCAAACCCATTAGTTTTAATTTGATTTTGGTTCGTTTAATTGAATAGAAATCATCAAAATAGGGTTTGAATGTAAGTAACAGTGCTAGGTTCGGTTAGTAGTCGTAACCCAAAAACCCTGGTTTGGTAACCGAACTTCCTGAAAGGAAGAACACGAAAAACTGTTCGGTTGATTACGATTGAACAATATGTTACCGAACTACTCAGTTCGGTTATTTCGCTAATTTTTCAAAAAGCCATCTTCTAACCGAACTCTTCCCTTTTTACCAAAATAAAAATAATTTCACTTTCCAACCGAACTCAACTAATTTACTCACTACTTTGAGTTCTCAGTTAACCGAACTTTGTCAAAAAAAATCGGTTAGTTCGCACAATATTTTAAAACAATTTATCAACCGAACTCAAAACATTACAAAGAAAATAAAGAAAACCTATGTAACCGAACTTCTCTTATTTTCCCACTATGTAGAACTATCATTTAACCGAACTTTATGTAGTCTGTTCGGTTGGTTCGCAATATTTTGTTTATCGAACTACAAACCGAACTCCTTGCTAATTGCATATATGTTGAGTTCGGTTTGTTCGCAAGAAAAATTCCAAACCAAACTCCTCCCTAATTTCCTAGAATTTTGAGTTCGGTTGTTTAGCAAAATAGTTGTACCAACCGAACTAAACCCTGTAACAGATTTATGATTTAGTCAATCATTTATCGGTGAAGCTAATATCTTTTGTTTTCTTGATTAGGGGCAGAGGAACAAAATCAAACCAAACTTCACTGGAAGAACTTAGAACTCCCACTCCTCGAGGACAAAAACACTTAGGTTTCAATAAGCGTGGAACCAAATATGTTAAGCATGGAGGTGGTTCATCACCGGGTGTTGTCATACAAGATGATGTGAATAGAGATAATGTTGGCAATGTTATACAGCAAGTTAATCAAGAGATTATGGAAGACATGGGTACTCAAGAACATAATCAAGGTGGAGAAGAGGAACCACCCGAAGAAGGAGGAAATGGAGATGAACAAGGAGATGACAATGATGACAGTGAAGAAGATGGAGATAATGAAGATGACGAATCAGAGGAGGAAGAGGATGAAGAGGAACAAGTATAAATAGTAAAAAACCCTAGAAAGACCCCTAAAAATCCTTGTGCTAGATATGCATACATTCCTGACGATAACGACTGTTTGCCGCCAAAGAACCCAACTTATGGTACTCCAAGAGATGGAGGGGAGGTATTGTTTGGCTACAAAAACTCATGGGCTGCCAAGATTTATGCTACAAAAGTATTGAAAATGATAAATGAATATTTCTTTGTCATTTTTTTTATATTTTGACATATATTTTTCGGTATATATTAGTATATAAGATATGATGTTGTATTTGTAGGATCATAATAATGTTGTTCGTGTTTTGAAACGTCAAAAGAACAAGAAATGGGATATAGTGAATGAGTGTGATGAGGTCATGTTGGCCGTATTTGATTGTGTGATATGGTACGCGATTCAACATGCGCACCAAAAATTTGATGCTGTCACTGTTTCTGCATTTGCCGAGAGGGTTTATCCTGAGACGGATACCTTTCATCTATCGTTTGGAGAGATGGAAATAACTCAGGATGATTATTTTCGAATCACAGGCCTACCAATTACCGGAAGAAGTGTTCGAGATGGGTACGATCACTCCATGAGTTATGAGCATCTTGAAAAGTTGGTGGAGAGGTGTCTAGGATGGAGTGTTAAGAAGGCACATTGTGAGTTTAGATGAGCTGCAAAAGAGCCTAATGAAGGTGATGAGTATAATGAGTTGAACCCAGACGGGTCTTACAAGAAGAAGTTGAAAAAGATCAAGTTGAAAGTCTTGTTAAAGGAGTTCGGAGGGACGAAAGATTTGGTTGCCAAGGGAAAGTTGGTCATGACAGAGGAGAAGATTAAACACCATGTGAGTGCTTATTTTTTATATCAACTAGGAACCATTTTCTTCCCCGACACTTCAGGTCACGTGGTAAATGCCCATTACCTCCAGCTATTGGACCCCCTTGATGAGGTGAACAACTATTCCTGGGGAATTGCGGTTCTATCGTTCGTCCAAGCGGAGCTAAGAAAAGCTTCGAGGCTTAAGTTTTTATATTTTGGAGGCTTATACACCCTTGTTCAGGTACCTCGTTAAATTATCCTTTGTGTTTTCCAAGATATATTTGCTAAGTGAAGGAATGTATATTTGTAATATATATTTACTAATCATATTTGTGGTTTCTTCTTATAGGTTTGGGTGTATGACCACTTCCCAAAACTAAAATTGTCTTATGCTCACACTCCTTGGCCTTATGGGCAGTCTACAGCTGGTAAATATGAATTTTTGGACTCCCAATTGAAGGGTAAGAAAAAGAAGTTGTTGAGGTTGAGACCAATGCTCAATAAATTCGGCAAGATTTAGATTATACTCTTCTTCGGTGAGAGACCAAGTCAAAGCCTCCCATTCCCCGGAGAAAGCAACCCATTTAGCATGATTTATGGTGTATTGTTCATCGAATGCCTCTTTTGCATCAGCTTGTTCATCTTTCGGTAGCTTACTAATCTCTTCGAATGCTTTCCTCTTAGGTGGACAAAGTTGAGGCTTGCACCTATTCATCACATTGCACCATATATGAAATGTACAAAGCATATTATGTGCCAATGGGAAGAATCTCTCTATTGCATTCATCAATGATACTTGATTGTCCATCACTATAACCCCGGGGATATCATCATCTCGGTAGATCGACTTCAATTGGTGTAGCACCCACCTATAACTTGGTTCTTTCTCGTCCTTTAGAAAACAAAAATCAATGGTAAAAGGTGACTTCGTCGACGTACGACCAACAATGTTCAACAATGGCATCTCGTATTTGTTTGTCTTGTAAGTGCAATCCATTATAAAAACTTCATGGAAGGATTGAGCCAGTTGAACACTCTTAGGATGAGCAAGGAAGAGATGAGTTATTTCTTCACCCGGACCTACCTTCTTTTGAACCGCGTAGCCTTTCTCTTCAGCCAACATAAACAATTGTTGCATGACTTTTCTATCCTTCCATTCATTCCTTTTAATTGTCTCAATTGCATTTTAAATTGTGGTCCGTGATGATACGTTATCCTTGTTATCATCCTTTAGTAAGCGAAGCATACCAAGTGGTGAAATACGCAATCTCCTATATTTAGCTACTTTCTCATTTTATTGAGGAGTGAGCCTTGCGGCCATTGCATGTCCTTCAAGATCCTCCGGACGAGGGTGGTTGTGATTACCTACCACCTTATCCATCGATAGAACCCATCCTTTCCTTAGTTTTGAGTAACTAAAAACTAGCTTGAACGGACATTTAATTTTCTTAGAGCACGTTGTGTTCTTCCTCTTTTTCTTTCCTTTATACACATACCCCTTCCTCTTGTGGCTAGCATCCGGATCTCCACTTCTCTCGCAAACCATTTCAAGACGAGTTTTGGTTTCTTTTCCATTCAAAACTAATACGCATATGGCTCTCTTGGCATGATCTCTAGCCCAATTCTTCGCATCAATAGGTTGATCAAATACCAAATCATTGACATAGTGATGGGACGTATCTTCGTACAATATACCAACTGGAGAAGGTTGATCATCCATTGGTATAGGTTGGCAATCAATCTACAAGAAATGGAACAACATCAATTGAAATCACAAAAAAGTTCGGTAAGCAGATAATTAAATCGCGTTAACCGAACTCCCGGTTCGGTTAACAAAGCAAGATGACTTGTAACCGAACATTTAAAGTATACGTAGTTCGGTTACAATTTATTTTACCTAGGTCACCGAATAAAACTCTGAAACTATTTTTTTTTTGGTTTCATAAGTTCGGTTAGGTATTCTCTTGGGATCAAGTTTGTGAAATAACCGAACCTACTAAACTTAGTGTACTCTTATTTTTTGTGCAGTTCGGTTAGATAGTGGCTTTACATGAAGTTTGCGAACAAACCGAACTTTGTATGCTAAGTTTAATCTTAGTTTTACGTCAAGTTCGGTTGGTTAATAGTTGCAAAGCAACCGAACGTTGTACATTAAGTTAAATCTTAAATCTACGTTAAGTTCGGTTAGTTAACTGATTGCAAACCAACCGAACGTTTAAACTTATTTACCAAAAGTTCGGTTAGTTTATTGGTTTCCAAACAACCGAACATTACTCTGGAATCTATCAAACTTCCATCGATGCATAGTTTGGTTACCTGCGTGTTTGTCTAAAGTAACCGAACTACACTTCCAGATGAGTTCGGTTAGGTGTTCTTCACCTTTTGTAACCGAACTACTTAAAAAATGTACATTTGGTTTGAAAATTTGAACCAACTAGACCAACATTAGCTCAGTTGGGAGCATACCTGGAAACCCAAATGCTCTTCCTCCGGTTGTGGTTGATAAAATCCATCATTTTCATTTTGAGATTGAGTTTGTGGAAGAATACATTCACCATCTAAGAAATCACTCATATCCGGATCATTGTGAAGATTAACAAATACTCTATGAGATGATGGAGATGAAGAATCAGATGAGCTTTCATCACTAGAATTCCCAAACTTAGTGAATGTGAAATAATGTTTATTTTCCATGGTTTTCTCCTTCTTCTTCTTCTCTAACTTTATTCTCTACAAAGTTCAATTTCTTTTTTAATAACTCATGTTTTAATCTAATCTCACTAATCAGTTTTTTCTTAATCATTTCAATAATGAGTTTGCTAATCAAAACCAAAAAATAATTAGCAAAGGGTATTTTAGGTAATACAAAAATTATTAGATAAGGGCACCCCTACCCAAAATGACACCATGGTCCCAAAAAAAAAAATAAGGGTCCCCAAAATAACGTTCCAACAAAATAAATTTTTGTTCTGAACTTATTTTTTACCCCTTAGGGTTATTTGTGCAAGGCCCACCCAAATGGAGGGTATATATAACATTCCCACAATATATTTCTTATTTTTACGGCTACTTGGATCCATATATTTCTTATTGTTACTATCACTTATTAGAGTCCTAGAATATAAAAACTTTTATAAGGCAGAGACAATATTTAAAGTGTCGTGTACCTGCACGAGGAGCAGGAGTGTCCTTAGATGTAGCTGGTTTTTGATTCAGCCATGGATCAAAATTTATCGAAATCATTAATCATCTGGTCCCTTTGTATAGAACCGGTTAAAACTGTATACATGGAGACACCCTGCGCATAAAATGGAGGTCTAGCTTCATCATTTTGTAACTCAAAGTCTTGGAAACCATAATATTATAATATATGACCCGTAATATGAATTTGCAATGTTAAAGTGGATTTCTATCAAACAAAAATGCACAAAGGAACTTCAGTTAAGATAAAAGATTGACTTAAAATAGTACAACTTACCACTAAGTTCTCATTCAGGGTATCTCTCCCCTCAAAGGTTTTATCCAATGTAATCTTACCCAGTTTACTACGCATACTCAACACCAATATTGGATCCATAATCTGCAACCAACATATCAAAACTATGAACAACCTATATTGTTCACCCAAATTTAAAATTCAACAATCTTATAAACAAAAAACTATACCTTAATATATAACACACCATCAATCATAATGCTAACATTATCTTAGTAATAGCAGACTGATCCGGAATCAGAATTGCTTCTTCTTTAAGTGAATGAACATATGCAAAACATTAATCATAAATATACCCAAAACAAACTAATGACAAAAACTGAAAGGGTTTTACCTATAATTTATGTCATCACCATTGTTACAACCGGCTCTGAAATGTCTAACAGATGAATCTAAACTGAAGGATGGGTTTGTCTGATATATGGATGTAGATGAACCTATTGCTCTAAACTTTTAAATCAAGTAACTGTGGAATTTGGCTATGCGATACTCAATAGAGCAATACTATATATGTAATCCAAGGGCACACCTTGATGCGAGATAGAGGTGCAGATAATTCAGGCGGATCACCTTCTTCTTATAGGCATGTCATTTCCTGAAAGATTATAGAACATGTATGATTTCCATATCACAAACAAACTAAAAAAACTGAAAGTTTATTCAAATGATGTGAATCAAACCTTTTCTTTTTTTCCCACCGTCCCGCCACTGCCAACTACGCGAAAATATTTCCACCACTTGAAAGTATATGGAAAGAACATACCAGCAGCCTTAAGGGCAATAACTTTAAGTGTTTTTTCTTGTCCTTTTTATTAGTCACGTCCAAGTTAGCCACTATGATGATCCATTAACCTTATTATATGTATTTTATATCAAAATAAAGAAATTGTTTTACTTTGTAGTCTTTGTACTAAGCTTATTATGTACTGTATCTAAAGCTAACATACATGGGGACCAAGTGGTTCGCCTCGAATTCCTTTAGTTTTTATTTTCTTTCTAAGAAAGGGTTAACAAGAGAAATTTCCCTCATGGTTAGTTATGTCTCATTGATTCAGAGAAACAAAGAGACGGAAATGAGTTAGGGTTTACCAATACGTAATTGGATTTGTCTATTCATCTCTTCTTCAAAAACCACACCTAAAAAAAATATAATCAACACATGATCAATCAGAAGAAAAAAAACAAACAAAACCTATGAACAAAGAAGAACAGAAAGATGAAGAAGGAGAACCAAGAGAGGAAATTTTGTTTTTTTTTTAGAGACAGAGAGAGAGTACTGCATAAGGAAAAAAAATTAAATAGGGTTTACAAACTTAAAAACCCATAATGGAAGCTTAGGTGAATCAAGAAAAATAAGCCCTACATACAACCTTCCCTATTTAATGAAACTAAAAAATAAAAATCCTACAGAGAGATGTAATAATCTTTTTTGAAGCTTAGAGACGTAAAAATCACTTGTCATCTGCTAACATTTTTGCTGAAGCCTGGTATTTGATTATGAAGATCCATGATTTCAGGCATAAAAGGTTAAGGAAAATCAAACCTTTTATGATTTAGTCTGTACAACTGCTTTTACGTAGAGTTTCTTTTGTTCTCTTTGTTTATGCATAAAAGGTTAAGGAAAATCAATTCTAGCAAAAACCCTTATCTCTATTTCTTTTGATTTCTTCATCTTTCAGAGCTCAATTAGCTTCCAAGTTCATCACCATCTTCTTCGATTTATCTGGATCTCAATATTTACACGAATCACTCACAAAAAGAAGCTATTCATGGGAATTGAATTCGACAGGGAGAGAGACACTGAGAACAGAAGAAAAAGAAGAAGAGAATAAAACTCTCTTCGATAAATCGGTGTCTCGGTTGGCTTTAGCCCTAGTTTTTGACATAACGGGAGCATTCTTCAACTTGACGGTGTTACTTAACGTCCAGTTAAGTATTTGGTGTAAACCTGGTGTAATTTTTTAATTAGGTGTAAATCAACACATAAGTCTTGTACACCTACGTTTCTACTAACGGTTTTAATATTAAGCCGTTAAAATCTGGGGGCTTAGACCAATAACGTTCTCTACTAAGGGGTGTTTTTTAAAAAAAAAATCTTCGACTAATAACGTTACGACACTTGTCTTCTCCAGAATTGCTCTAGTTGAAAGTTTTTATCTAATTTAATTTGAGAAGGGTGTTATACTCACCGTGCGACGTGGGAGCTCACATGACTTAGCCTTTTAAAGGAGGAGAGATATGTTTTCATGGTTTGTCGCCAATAGAAATTAGTACTGCATTAAATTTATTAAGTAACTCGTGATTATTTGACTCCTGAATCATATTCCAAAGGCTGCTACAACTTGCAATTTTGAAGCTATCACGGATGGTTACTACAACACTATGTTCCCTCTGAATACATGCAGTATTAGACCCACATTATGTCCATCTTGCAAGAATGAATTCCACTCTATAATACAAACAGAGGAAGATCCATTAAGTACCCGGAACTGGTAGGTGCCCGATTATTTTAATGGGTCCGGTTCCGGGTCCAATAATTTTAGAACCGGACCCGGAACCACTAAGATCCGGACCCGAGAAAAATAAACGGTTCCGGTTCCGGGTAGTGTACTACCCGGACCCGTTGGCACTCCTAGACATCATGCCACATGTCCTAAACCTCCTTAATTACTTCTAATGTCATTCTTTAATATAACCTCTTCCTTCTTCATTAATCCCTTCCTTGTCCCTTTTGTCTCATAGCTATTTTCTTATTGGACTTGGGCTCATTCCCCGTGTCCTATGCTAGGCTTGCCTCCTGATAGACACATTTGTTTGTCTGAATTGTCCTCAGTGTCTCTATTGTTAGTGCTTGATTTTGTGCTTATTATGGTGTTTTGATGTTTGTGTAGGTATTTTCGGAAAAATACAGTTGTGTGGAAAAAATTGCTCAAAAATTGCTATTTGGACCCCCATAGAAAATTACTAAAGGCACCCTTAATTTGGATAAGGGGCATCCAAAGGCACCCCAGCTGATAAAGGCACCTGACTTTTGGATTGGTGCACTCCATCTTCAACATTTCAAACTGATCATTTTGGCGGGAAATTTTCATTTAAAGAACTCGGCTACAGCGTGATTTTTGGGAATGATTTGGATGAGATTTTCTGTGATATTCTCGTTGATTTGGTTTGTAATTATCCTGTTACTCTAAAACATGGGAGGTAATTGATTCATGCACGAGAATAATGGAAGATTTCATGTAATCTCGACTAAACAGGGCAAGCACTTTCTCATGAAACTTCTGAGATATTTTGAGAAGGTCTGTGTGTGTTTTCAGCGTGCTAAAACTCTTATGGAGTGTGTATGATTCTGTTGGGAGTGTACAGAGTACATGAAGAAGCGTGTAGGAGCTGCAAAAGAAAATTATTCATGTGAAAGGAAGAAGAGAATAAACGGAGTTAATGAAGATATTTTGGAGTTATTACAAGGATTTTGTCGACCTGTTGAGTATAAATAGTGTGATGTGGAGCATAGAGAGGGGACGGAGTGATTGGGGAGACAACAGAGCAAAGAAACGAGAGTTGGAGAAATCTGCTGCTGCTGCCATTGAAGAGAGCTCGAAGAACATTAGACTGTAGAAGATAGTCGTTCATGCTACAGTGACAACGACAAAGGGTGTGGGGTCGCAGAGCTACAGTGACATTGATATTTCGTGTCTATCGTTCTTTGTAATAGTTAGTTTGTAACAAACATAATTGTTACAAACCCGGTTTTTCATCTTTTCCTATGTATTCATCTTTGTAAGCACATTTGGAGCAATGAAATCGAATTTTGAGCGTGTTTCCATCATGATGAGTTAAACCCAATCCTTGGGGCAATGGAGGAAGCCGTTGTTTCGGTAAAAGTGATACGTTTCTACTTTTAATTAATTATAACAACTCTATTATGATTTTTGCAGTGAACTAAAATTTGATCATATGATTTTGATTAGTTAGGTGTATTTTCTCTTGATAGAATATGCTTGCTTTAGTGTTTTGATATTCTATGCTTGGATTAACATCTATTCTTCGGAAAATCTACATGTCTAGGCAACATTATTAGAATCAATTTGAATGTTGAGTTGTATAATTATTGTTTTATTAAATCACTAATATCGATCAATGGTAGAATCCTAGCCCCAGCCTCTCCATAATTTTTACAAAACTTTATTTAGAGTTTGTTATATTTTTTATTTAAAAATTAAGTCTAAAAAATATGCTTTCACAAGTCTCAACGAACCTTTTACTGCAACATCATTGAAAATAACTATCACCTCCCCGTGTCCTACAGAATGCAATTTTCCTTTTCTTACATGGCGATCCTTAACCATTAAACTTTGTATATGAGACATCAACATAATCGTATGAATGATATTGTGATTATGTATGGGTATGAGGTGAGGATTTCATCCTAAGGAACAATGTTTACATGTGTTCTAAGGAAATAAGTTCATGATATGTGTTGTGAACCGAAAAGGAAATCTCCAGGCGTTATTGGGACTGTTCTTCATTGCAAATCTTATGAACGACCAATATGTGTGATTAGTATAACCTCTCATGACTTGTTTGTGTTCTTGGTAAAACTATTCACATGAGGCCTGACTTATGTATTGGTATGACTTTTATTAGTGAAACCGATCTAAAGTATTTACCTGGGGTATGACCGAGTTTGTGAGTGTCTGACCAAATTTGGGAAAGGAGAACCGATCCTATGAAGAGGTGCAGTACATCACTACGGGGAACCGATCCTTCTATGAGGTGCAACAAGGTTTATAGAATAAGGGGGAACCGATCCTATGAATATGTGCAACACATTTTTAGGAAAGGGGGAACCGATCCTATGGACATGTGTGTAGTGCATACAAGTTAGATACCAAATATATGTGGGGAACCGATCCTAATACCTAGTTAGCCATATCTTTGGTAAGCTAATATGACTATGCACAGTACTCACATGGAGGTAGAACCGAAACTTGTTTTGGTAGAACCGTACACCCATGGTTTGTGATTGAGTGGTACTTGATCAATCACATAGTTCTTGAAAGTCAGATGAACAAATTCTAAACTTGTTTAAAAACGTGTTGCACATGTTCATAGGATCGGTTCCCCTTTCTTCTATAAACCTTGCTGCACCTCATACAATGATCGGTTCCCCATTGTGATGTACTACACCTCTTCATAGGATCGGTTCCCCTTTTCCAAATTTGGTCAGACACTCACAAACCCGATCATACCCCAGGTTATTACTTAAGATCGGTTTCACTAATGAAAGTCATACCAATACATAAGTCAGGCCTCATGTGAATAGTTTTACCAAGAACACAAACAAGTCATAAGCGGTTATACTAATCACACATATTGGTCGTTCATAAGATTTGCAATGAGAGTCCCAATAACGCCTGGAGATTTCCTTTTTAGTTCACAACACATATCATGAACTTACTTCCTTAGAACATATGTAAACATTGTTCCCTAGGATTAAATCCTCACCTCATACCCATACATAATCATAATAGCATTCATACGATTATGTTGATGTCTCGTATACAAAGTTTAATGGTTAAGCAAGAAACTTCATATTGTATTCCTTATTACTATGTCTATCTAGAGTATTCATGCTTCGCAATTTTGTGTTTTCAATATGCACGACTTGAAAGATACATTAGGGAATGAAACAGTTCAAGAAAATATCACTAACCTCAAGTGGAAGGATGATGTTGTGGTTGTAGCTCCGTACTTCTTCAAGTCTTCATAATACTTGTAATGTCTCACCCGAATACTTTCAAGCTAACCTATACAAAGTTGACTCTAGTACATTTAAATCAAGCGACTCTTAAATGAGTTTTGGCTCACTAAAATATGACAACTAAACTTGACATACCAACGCTTTGTGGGTTCAACCGAGCTATGCTCTAACAAAAGTTATTATGAAGAGAAGCAAAAGATCTAAAAAATGGCGTTCTTCATTTGATGCTTCCGATGATTCAAAAATACAAGAAGTAAAATCTTGTCAGTACATCAATGATACGCATACTTCTTAAGTTTGCAAAGAAAATTTTGTTCTCTCTGCAGAAACTTCTGTTAACTCAAATGTTGATTCATAATATGAGTATGACAGTGAGATTTTGGAATTCTTGGATAGGAGTGAAGAAATTCACCGAGAAAATCTTTAACTAAAGAAATTGTTGGAGAAGATCGAATCATCACTTCAGGTGAAGAATCTTGAGTTTAATAAACTTAGCGATGAACTCACCAGAACCTTATCTCTAAAGGAAAAAAAGATTGATACTCTTAAGTGTGACTTACAAAGGCTGTCTGGTAGCTCTGACAAGATCCCAACAATGTTATTTGGTCATAATTCCTTTGGAAACACAACTGGTATCGGGTTCAATAACAAGACTGTGGTCACAAAATATTCTTTTATTCCCGCTGGTTCTGGAAAGGTGGATGTAGAGTGTTTTTATAAATAAGAGGCCGATCCCCAAAACAAGAACTCCTCTCTATATTGCTTGTTTTGTGGAAATACAAATCATGTTCAAAGTAAGTGTTGGAAATTCAAGAAGAATAACAAGAGAATTGTCGAGCTTCTAAATGACATGCAGAGGATGAATCTGGTTTTAAGCAACCAACATGGAGTCTCAGAGGCAAAGAAGAAATCTTGAAGAATCAGAGCCAAGCGAGGTAAGGAATCAATTTATACAATACACCTTATTACGTCACTGTGTGACACAAGAAGTGATCATTCTACTCACTCCATTGCTACCTAATTGTAGTGATGTTTGTGTCCTCATTATTAACTTGAGAATATGAGGATTTGATCAAGGTTTCTCAAGTTCTGTTTAGTCTTTGTTTATTTATTATATCTTGAATTCCTTTAATTATTTTCATGAATGGATAATAAGTGAGTTTTTTATTTTTGGTAAATCTTCTCCAAATGTTCAAAATCATACACAATCTTGTGTATTACACTTATTATCAAACACATCGTTTCCAGTCTGCAAAGACTTGATGTGTGTATCAACATTTCTTATGCTCTAACCTGGGTTTATTGAGCTAAGAATATGTTCATACTTAAGCTAATATATATAGCTACAATCACGAGAAATTAACATAAGGATATGTAAGATAAGTTTTGTAGAATATGTGACACTTTATCGGAAAAAAAAGGAAAAAATTAATTATTATATGGGTCGCGGACCTTGGAGACTTTTTCACCGTCCTGATACAAAAACCTATTTTGGGTTTCGGTGTATCTAGTATCCTATTCATATATTCCCTTTTCCTTGAAAATTATCTTTCACTCTATTATTCCCTTAAAGATACAGAATCATGGCTCTTGTAAGCAGAGGTACCACAAAAAAGGGATGTAGTAGAAGATGTTAATGTTTTTTTGTGTAAAGGAATCAAATCATCAAGGAAAAAGAAAGAGAAGTCTTTCGGAGATGAGAAAGGTTCTTCTTTTAACTGCCTTTTGTCTGTTTTCCATCATGATAATGATTTTAGGGTTGCTGTGAAGAAGTTTATTACCCAAAGAAATGATTTGAAATCTCGAATCATTTTATCCTTGGAAAGGATAACTCACTATGAACAAATGTTGTCTCTGACAAAGAACACCTTGTGTGAACTTAAAAGAGAACTTAGTGAGTTAACCGACATCTGTGAAGACCTAAAAGAATTGAATAATCCTATAATCAATGAATTTTTCAATAATGAAAGGGAATTTTCGGTAAATGCCTTGAGAAATCTCTACAATGTCTGGAAACTTCTTGTGAGAGTTTATTCTTATGTTCGAGAAGGATAACTATGGTTTGATATAGCATATTTTGTGATTACACAAGCTATTTCAAACAATTTTCATCTTGAATGTTTTTAGATTTATTTATTTAAATTCTAAGTTGTTTGGAAGATGAACTTGCAATATTTAATCTTATTGGTTTTATATATTGCAAATGTCTCATGAGATATATGTGCCTTTACGTTCGTGAATTGTGTTATTATCTCATAAATGCTCAAAAGTTAAGTATATTATGTCTTTATGCATATATTGATAAAAGATAAAATGAACTTTTTGAGAAATTCCGCAGTATTGATCTTTCCCCGGTACACTATTATGTGAAAGTACTGTATTTACACCGTAATTTTTCTTATGTTGAGTGATTTCCGGCTAAATTAATCAAAAAGATCTTCTTGTGGTTAATTTACTTGAGGTTTACTGGATATAAATCCATGTGATTTGTTAATGTCCAAAGAAATCCTTCTTTTCTCATATAAGTAAGGTCACTCATGTTGTTCTCTTGGGAATGACATCAAATGGGGGAGAGAACTTGTGCTTAATTGCTATATCTTTGTGGGGAGAGGGGTTGTGGAATTTGAAGGGGTTAACTTGTATCTTAATTGCTATACCTTTGTGCTTGATGAATACACTAAGTTTTGATTATGTGAAATCATCTAAAGATGCATATCATCTCCTTGTTTAGTCATGAATTATCTTTTGAGAATTCATAATGATCCCATAGTTTTTGTACCTTTGCCAATTTATATTGACAAAAAGAGGAAGAATTATTTAGTAGTTCAAACTAAATACATATGGTTTACGGATCATTATGCTAAGGGGGAGTGGATTCCATTTTATAGTTTTCTACCTATTGTGCAAAAGATGAAAGTATTGACTAAGGGGGAGTGATACATATCACCGCAGTAGTATTTCAAAGTTGTGATGCAATTGGACATTGTTTCATATAATAATACTATGACACTAAATAACAATGATTAAGAACATTTTTTTTATTGTTATTTCTACGGATCTTCAACAACAATGATGCTGAGTTGAACACATTCAGAATCGATGGAAAACTTGAAGTAATGAAGAATTCAAGGAAGTTGAAGAGCCAAGGAAATCAAGCATGATGGATCAGAAGCTACAAATTTTATTCATTTTGTAATCCATATGTATTGATAGTTTTTTCACTAAAATTAACAAAGGGGGAGATTGTTAGAGCACTGCTCGTTTGAACTCGCAAGCGTTGCTATCTCAATCTTGTTTGTCAAGTTTAGTTGATCAAAACTATATCTTGATTTCTAGTCTACTTATACCTATGTCTCAGATTAGGATAGAAGTGTGTAGTTGAGTTTAGACTTCACGACGTTCACCAATTGAAGAAGAAGATCTACTGAAGAGCTTGAAGGAACTTCAACAACAAAAGGTATATGGAGACTAAAACTTATCTATCACTTAGAAGTCTATTCAATTATGTCTACTAATGAGACTAAGTCGTATATCTATATAGACTTTGTATTATACACATTTGAAATTTTGAGTCGAGTTTTATATCATTTATATAATTCTCGAAATACGAGTTTAAGCATTCTTTAGCTATATTTTGGCTTCATCATCTACTTGAAAAATTTGGTGGTAAATATTTATTTGTTGGAAACTAAATATTAAGTCAAGATGATCATGTAAAAATTACCTTGAACATCTTACATGATTTGTGTGAGACAATCATTTGATGTTTACTCGGGATATTTCGTATTGATCAAATAAAAATTTGAGAATTACTTAAAGCTATTAGTATGTGTAAGATTACTAGTGTTATCTTCTAAGGATGTTTCAAATTGATTGAATGAGAGTTTTAGAACTACTACCAATGTCTGGATACATCATAGTATGCGTACTTAGTATGCGAAGTGTGAATTGCTAGTTCAGGTCCGGAACTCTTGTTTGCAAATGATTTTATTTGAATATACTTATATTTAGATATGGATGAACCGAACCTAAACGTGTATAATGAGTTGACTCAATAACAGTCAACCGAAGTTATCCATATGAACACTTTTAGCTTAGCTATTTTCATCCAACACTTCTAGACTCAATCTTATAATCAACCAATCATGATAGATAATCAAATGTATCTAAATGTGTGTTAAGAGAGTTGTTAAAATGTTCACTATCTCATAGAAATATTCATGAAGCATTTGAAACATATTTGGCTTGGTTTGTAAGTGTACAAGGTACGCAAACAAGAACCAATTCATGAACTTAATTCTACGGTTTGCAACCGAGTTCGCATACCTTAAAGCGTTAAGAATCCGGGGACTTCAGTTCACAAACAGAGTCCGAAAACGAATCTGGTTCATGAGTATAGACAATAGTTTACGTACAGAGTATGTGAACAAGTTGTCACACTTACCAATTTTAGAACCTAACCACTGAGTTCGCAAACAAAGTTTCTGAACTACTGTTCCAGACTGTTCGTACCCAAAATAAATTCTAAGCACAAAACACGATTATTTGATGATGGTTATATGAAAATTAGGGTTACGAGAGAATTAGAGATAAATAAAGAAGACAAAGATTTACGTGGTTCGGCAAGTGTTTCCTACATCCACGGGGGAACATAGAAATATTTTATTAATTGTGATGATACAAAGGTTTTTCTCCGGGTTAGCTAACCTAAAATTCCATGTAGGAATAGAAATTCCCCCTCCTTGAGTTGGATTTTTAGCCTCTATTTATAGGCAAAAAACCCTAATCTAGTTCCATAATAACCATAGATTTGTAGTTATCCAAAATAACCACATGGATTTTTACTTATCCTTTAATATTTTTGCCTATTCTTGAAGATGCATATCTATCTTGAGAGATTCTTGTATATCTTCATAAGATTTGTATCTATCTTGGAAGATTCTTATCAATCTCCCAAGATTTGTAGCTATCTTGGATGGCCCCTGTTTAACTTCCAAGATTTGTGTCTATCCCTAAATGACTTCTATAATAATTCATTTGGGCCTCCATAATAATCCCTCTGGGTTTACTTAATAAACCTCCGGACTTCCTCAATAAGTCCGGTCTGGGCATTTGGAATCTTCTTTAACGGGCTTTTTGGGCTTGATTCACGGGCTTCTAGTGTATTTTATACACGGTACAAACAAAGACCTTGCCTAGTATTTCCGTTCGCAAACACTGTTTGCAAACCATAGTTTTGGACCCATCACATAAACTTGTTCGCAAAGAAGAGTTCCGGACCCGAACTAGTACTTCACAGTTCGCATACTGTGTACGCATACTGTGTTGTATCCAGACATTAGCAGTAGTTCTAAAACTCTGATTAATCGATTTGAAACATCTTGAGAAGATGACAATGGTAATCTTACACATACCACTATCTTCAATTAATTTTCAAATGACTATTTGATCAATACAAAACATCTCAAGTTAACATCAAATAATTGTCTCACACGGATCATATAAGATGTTCGAGGTAATTTTCACATGATTATCTTGACTTAATATTTAGTTTCCAACAAATAAATTATTTACAACTAAAGTTGTCAAGTAGATGATGAAGCATTCTAAGCTTTAAACTCATATTTCAAGAATTATATAAACGAGATAAACTCGGCTCGAAATTTTAAATGTGTATAATACAAAGTCTATATAGCTATACGATTTAGTCTCATTAGTAGATAGAATTTAATTAATAGACTTCTGAGTTATAGACAAGTTTTAGTCTCCACATACCTTTTGTTGTCAAATTTCCTCCAAGCTCTTTAGTAGATATTCTTCTTCAATTAGTGAACGCCGTGAAGTCTAATGCTCAACTGCACACTTCTATCCTAATTCGAGACATAGCTATAAGTAGACTAGAAATCAAGATATAGTTTTGATCAAATAAAGTTGACAAACAAGCTTCAGATAGCAATGCTTGTGAGTTCAACCGAGCAGTGCTCTAACAGTGCTAAACTAATAATAGAAATTTTCTAAGAGAGATTTCAGAAATATTGTTTGAAATTTATTAGAAATAGGAAAACCAAAATTAGGTACTTTATTGCATATCTTGAGAATACTTTCGGTTTTGGAATTTCCTTGTTGTCCAAACAACATTGGTCTATAAATACTTGAGTTTGCATTTCTTGCAAACAATTATTGATTTGATTGACTAGCGGTTGTTGAAACTTTGATTGCACCTAGTTTAATTATTCTTGAGAGCCTTCTCTTCTGACATAAGGGTCATTCAAACTAGAACAATGTATTGACGAGATATTTAGAACTGTTATTAGATCTAAAGATATCTCATGATAATCCATTTCTAACAGACTCCGTTCTGTGCGTGATTGATCACAAGAGGATGCAAGTTTGTGTTGTGCAGGTTATTTAAGAAGGCAATTGAAGATTTGAAGATTTTCTTATTAGTTTTATTATCTCGTAATTTGTGCACACATCTTGATCGGCTGGGATCCGACTTTTATATGATTTATCGCTTGATATATTTGATCATAAAGTCTTTTAAATCGGCAACTACCATTTGTGGTATTTTTCAATATCTGAATATGATAGTCGTGAATCTGAATCTAAGTTACTGATTCGGATTGATCTCACCCGAAAAAGGAGTTTATTAGAGTAAACATAAGAGCCTTTGTCAGCTACGTAATTTATCTTTTATTCTAAAGATTATTGAAGTGATTACCAAACAGTTTTATTCCTTTACTGTTTGGAATACGATCTAAAAGGGTTGAGTGCGTAAAAACTTTACTTGGTAAAGCAACTTGAGATAATGATTTATGTCTTGAGATTCACATGTGTGACCAAAAGGTCGAAGAAGCAGGGACACTGAGAAAAATAAGTAACTGGGGGTAGTTTACTTGGTCAACTATACGAAGTTGGCTTTTGTTCTTTTTATAGTGGCTTAATTATGAGAGTATTCAAAAGTGGACTAGGTCCTGGGGTATTTCTACTTTTGCGGTTTCCTCGTTAACAAAATCTTGTGTTGCTTTATTTACTTTACTTCCGCATTATAATTATTTTATTATAATAAAGTAAATACACTCGTGCGTAAATCCTAATCACTTGATATTGATCCTATAATAAATCAGTTTTGGACCGTAATTATTATCTAGTGAATATCTTTAAGTTGTATTGTCTCGACTTTGTCCATAAATGATCACTTAAGATACTGGACTTATAGGTTGAAATAAAAATATTGTGGTGTATTTGGGTACCCTCATCTTTTCGGGCATAATATTTTCACAATATGCGTCTCAGAAACTGGGAATCCTGGAAACCGAGATGCTCGTGGTTTGTATCTTTGTTTTCATTCAATTAATCATGTTGTCACGCTATTCCTTGATCATGTAAGGGAATTGATAGAGAAAAAATTATCGGTGTAACTGAAATTGAAGTGATCTAAGCAGCTCTGGATAATTGGCAGGAAAATCACGGCAAATCTTTTCTTGATGAAGCTTGTTTCAACATTCTTAAAGATGGTCCATCTCAATCACATCTGTACTGCACCCGAAGGGATCTCTCTGTCTTTACTATGGAAGAAGATGTTACTCTTACTCGATGTTGGATTCATATTATAACGAGAAATATGACCAGTGACTATTTCTGGAAACAATGTACTAAGGTTTGTAGCATTGCGAAATGTATATATAAGAAACATCAAGAGCCTAGAAATAATATTGTCATTTATTGGTACTGATTGCAAATGTTATACAAAAGTTTTATGGATGGTTCACCGTGAAAATATCATTTGTATAACATTTGCAATCAGTACCAATAAATGACAATATTATTTCTAGGCTCTTGATGTTTCTTATATATCCATTTCGCAATGCTACAAACCTTAGTACATTGTTTATTAAGGAAACACAGAGGGCTTATTATGGAAGCCCAAATGACTTATTATAGAAGTCATTTTGGGATAGACACAAATCTTGGAAGATAAACAGGGGTCATCCAAGATAGCTACAAATCTTGGGAGATTGATAAGAATATTCCATGATAGATACAAATCTTATGAAGATATACAAGAATCTCTTAAGATAGATATGCATCTTCAAGGATAGACACAAATATTAAAGGATAAGTACAAATCCATGTGGTTATTTGGGATAACTACAAATCTATGGTTATTATAGAACTAGATTAGGGTTTTTTGCCTATAAATAGAGGATAAAAATCCAACTCAAGGAGGGGGGATTTCTATTCCTACATGGAATTTTAGGTTAGCTAACCCGGAGAAAAACCTTTGTATCATCACAATTAATAAAATATTTCTCTGTTCCCCCGTGGATGTAGGCAACACTTGCCGAACCACGTAAATCTTTGTCTTCTTTATTTATCTCTAATTCTCTCGTAACCCTAATTTTCATATAACCATCATCAAATAATCGTGTTTTGTGCCTAGAATTTATTTTGGGTACGAACAGTCTGGAACAGTAGTTCGCAAACTCTGATTGCGAACTCAATGGTTAGGTTCTAAAATCGATAAGTGTGACATCTTGTTCACATACTCTGTATGTAAACTATTGTTTATACTCATGAACCAGATTCTTTTTCGGACTCTGTTTGTGAACTAAAGTCCCTGGATTCTTAATGCTTTAAGGTATGCGAACTCGGTTGCAAACCGTGGAATTAAGTTCATGAATTGGTTATTGTTTGCGTAACTTGTACACTTACAAACCAAGCCAAATATGTTTCAAATGCTTCATGAATATTTCTATGAGATAGTGAACATTTTAACAACTCTCTTAACACACATTTAGATACATTTGATTATCTATCATGATTCGTTGATTATAAGATTGAGTCTAGAAGTGTTGGATGAAAATATCTAAGCTAAAAGTGTTCATATGGCTAACTTCGGTTAACTGTTATTGAGTCAACTCATTATACACGTTTAGGTTCGGTTCATCGATATCTAAGTATAAGTATATTCAAACAAAATCATTTGCAAACAAGAGTTCTGTACCTGAACTAGCAATTCACACTTCGCATACTATGATGTATCCAGACATTGGTAGTAGTTCTAAAACTCTCATTCAATCAATTTGAAACATCCTTAGAAGATAACACTAGTAATCTTACACATACTAATAGCTTTAAGTAATTCTCAAATGATTATTTGATCAATACGAAATATCCCGAGTAAACATCAAATGATTGTCTCACACAAATCATGTAAGATGTTCAAGGTAATTTTTACATGATCATCTTGACTTAATATTTAATTTCCAACAAATAAATGTTTATAACCAAATTTTTCAAGTAGATGATGAATCCAAAATATAGCTAAAGAATGCTTAAACTCGTATTTCGAGAATTATATAAATGATATAAAACTCGACTCAAAATTTCAAATGTGTATAATACAAAGTCTATATAGATATACGACTTAGTCTCATTAGTAGACATAATTGAATAGACTTCTAAGTGATAGATAAGTTTTAGTCTCCATATACCTTTTGTTGTTGAAGTTCCTTCAAGCTCTTCAGTAGATCTTCTTCTTCAATTGGTGAACGTCGTGAAGTCTAAACTCAACTACACACTTCTATCCTAATCTGAGACATAGGTATAAGTAGACTAGAAATCAAGATATAGTTTTGATCAACTAAACTTGACAGACAAGATTGAGATAGCAACGCTTGCGAGTTCAAACGAGCAGTGCTCTAACAATCTCCCCCTTTGTTAATTTTAGTGACAAAATTATTTATACATATGGATTACAAAATGAATAAACTTTGTAGCTTCTGATCCATTATGCTTGATTTCCTTGGCTCTTCAACTTCCTTGAATTCTTCATTACTTCAAGTTTTCCATCGATTCTGAATGTGTTCAACTCAGTATCATTGTTGTTGAAGATCCGTAGAAATAACAATAAAAAAAAATGTTCTCAATCATTGTTATTTAGTGTCATAGTATTATTATATGAATCAATGTCCAATTGCATCACAACTTTGAAATACTACTGCGGTGATATGTATCACTCCCCCTTAGTCAATACTTTCATCTTTTTCACAATAGGTAGAAAACTATAGAATGGAATCCACTCCCCCTTAGCATAATGATCCGTAAACCATATATATTTAGTTTGAACTACTAAATAATTCTTCCTCTTTTTGTCAATATAAATTGGCAAAGGTACAAAAACTATGGGATCATTATGAATTCTCAAAAGATAATTCATGACTAAACAAGGAGATGATATGCATCTTTAGATGATTTCACATAATCAAAACTTAGTGTATTCATCAAGCACAAAGGTATAGCAATTAAGATACAAGTTAACCCCTTCAAATTCCACAACCCCTCTCCCCACAAAGATATAGCAATTAAGCACAAGTTCTCTCCCCCATTTGATGTCATTCCCAAGAGAACAACATGAGTGACCTTACTTATATGAGAAAAGAAGGATTTCTTTGGACATTAACAAATCACATGGATTTATATCCAGTAAACCTCAAGTAAATTAACCACAAGAAGATCTTTTTGATTAATTTAGCCGGAAATCACTCAACATAAGAAAAATTACGGAGTAAATACAGTACTTTCACATAATAGTGTACCGGGGAAAGATCAATACTGCGGAATTTCTCAAAAAGTTCATTCTATCTTTTATCAATATATGCATAAAGACATAATATACTTAACTTTTGAGCATTTATGAGATAATAACACAATTCACGAACGTAAAGGCACATATATCTCATGAGACATTTGCAATATATAAAACCAATAAGATTAAATATTGCAAGTTCATCTTCCAAACAACTTAGAATTTAAATAAATAAATCTAAAAACATGCAAGATGAAAATGGTTTGAAATATATTGTGTAATCACAAAATATTCTATATCAAACCATAGTTATCCTTCTCGAACACAAGAATTAACTCTCACAAGAAGTTTCCAGACATTGTAGAGATTTCTCAAGGCATTTACCGAAAATTCCCTTTCATTATTGAAAAATTCATTGATTATAGGATTATTCAATTCTTTTAGGTCTTCACAGATGTCGGTTAACTCACTAAGTTCTCTTTTAAGTTCACACAAGGTGTTCTTTATCAGAGACAACATTTGTTCATAGTGAGTTATCCTTTCCAAGGATAAAATGATTCGAGATTTCAAATCATTTCTTTGGGTAATAAACTTCTTCACAGCAGCCCTAAAATCATTATCATGATGGAAAACAGACAAAAGGCAGTTAAAAGAAGAACCTTTCTCATCTCCGAAAGACTTCTCTTTCTTTTTCCTTGATGATTTGATTCCTTTACACACAAAAAACATTAACATCTTCTACTGCATCCCTTTTTTGTGGTACCTCTACTTACAAGAGCCATGATTTTGTATCTTTAAGGGAATAACAGAGTGAAAGACAATTTTCAAGGAAAAGGGAATATATGAATAGGATACTAGATACACTGAAACCCAAAAGAGGTTTTTGTATCAGGACGGTGAAAAAGTCTTCAAGGTTCGCGACCCATATAATAATTATTATTTTTCCTTTTTTCCAATAAAGTGTCACATATTCTACAAAACTTATCTTACATATCCTTATGTTAATTTCTCGTGATTGTATCTATATATATTTGCTTAAGTATGAACACATTCTTAGCTCAATAAACCCAAGTTAGAGCACAAGAAATGTTGATACACACATCAAGTATTTGCAGACTGGAAACGATGTGTTTGATAATAAGTGTAATACACAAGATTGTGTATGATTTTGAACAATTGGAGAAGATTTACCAAAAATAAAAAACTCACTTATTATCCATTCATGAAAATAATTAAAGGAATTCAAGATATAATAAATAAACAAAGACTAAACAGAACTTGAGAAACCTTGATCAAATCCTCATATTCTCAAGTTAATAATGAGGACACAAACATCACTACAATTAGGTAGCAATGGAGTGAGAAGAATGCTCACTTATTGTGTCACACAGTGACGTAATAAGGTGTATTGTATAAATTGATTCCTTACCTCGCCTGGCTCTGATTCTTCAAGATTTCTTCTTTGCCTCTGAGACTCCATGTTGGTTGCTTAAAACCAGATTCATCCTCTGCATGTCATTTAGAAGCTCGACAATTCTCTTGTTATTCTTCTTGAATTTCCAACACTTACTTTGAACATGATTTGTATTTCCACAAAACAAGCAATATAAAGAGGAGTTCTTGTTTTTGGGATCGGCCTCTTATTTATCAAAACACTCTACATCCACCTTTCCAGAACCGGCGGGAATAAAAGATTTGTTTGTGACCACAGTCTTATTATTAAACCCAATACCAGTTGTGTTTCTAAAGGAATTCTGACCAAATAACATTGCTTAGATCTTGTCAGAGCTACCAGACAACCTTTGTAAGTCACACTTAAGAGTATCAATATTTTTTTCCTTTAGAGATAAGGTTCTGGTGAGTTCATCGCTAAGTTTATCAAACTCAAGATTCTTCACCTGAAGTGATGATTCGATCTTCTCCAACAATTTCTTTAGTTAAAGATTTTCTCGGTGAATTTCTTCACTCCTATCCAAGAATTCCAAAATCTCACTGTCATACTCATATTCTGAATCAACATTTGAGTTAACAGAAGTTTCTGCAGAGAGAAAAAAATTTTCTGTGCAAACTTAAGAAGTATGCGTATCATTGATGTACTGACAAGATTTTACTTCTTGTATTGTTGAAATCATCTGAAGCATCAAATGGAGAACGCCATTTTTTAGATCTTTTGCTTCTCTTCATAATAACTTTTGTTAGAGCATAGCTCGGTTGAACCCACAAAGCGTTGGTATGTCAAGTTTAGTTGTCATATTTTAGTGAGCCAAAACTCATTTAAGAGTCGCTTGATTTAAATGTACTAGAGTCAACTTTGTATAGGTTAGATTTAAAGTATTAGGGTGATACATTACAAGTATTGCGAATACTTGAAGAAGTGAAGAAGTACAGAGCTACAACCACAACATCATCCTTCCACTTGAGGTTAGTGATATTTTACTTGAACTATTTCATTCCCTAACGTATATTTATCAAAGGATCATGAGGGGTTCCTGTAGAAACAATATGTGAAAAAGTCACAATATGTTGAATTGGTTTTGGTTTAGCATAAAAGCATAAGTGTTTCGACGGTTTTCAACTTTTGCTTGCAATTGTTAAAACCGATTTTCAACCTTTCTCTGGTAAAGGTTGGTTGTTGTTATTCTTTTATTTTTGGCATAAGGATGACAATATAATGGTATTTTGATATCAATTCTCCCTGGAAGAAGAAGATGCAATCATATTGGTGAAGTTGGATGTGAAATTGAGGTAACAATCTTGTTAATTAATTGTTTTTGTGTTTTAAGAAAAGCCTATTTTTATTTGATATATATATATATATTGCTTTTGCTTAAACGAAATTGTCAGTACAATTGTGTTTATTCCATTATGTATGTGTGGATGTTTGTGTGATTCAATTATTTCCAGCTAAGTAAAACTATTGTTATCTTGCTTTGTTGTGTGATATCAATCGTTTAGGCTTACGAAAGTTTGGTGCAATTGCGGTGCTTTAATGTTTATGATATTTCAATTGCTTCCAGTTAAGTAAAACAATTGTTATTTTGCTTAATTGTATGGTATCAATTGTTTAGGCTTACAAAATTTTGGTGCAATAGTGGAACTTTAATGATATATGTTGTTTCAATTGCTTCCAGTTGAGGTGAATAATTATGCAAGTTGATTTATTGGTTTGTATGAATTATTTATGGCTTAACGAATGAATATATTGACGGGATGAGTTGTTTAATCCAATTCAATTCTAGATAAGCTAAGTTAATTCTGATATTAGCTAGACTTATCAAAGTGGAGGTTTCGGTTATTCAAGTCTAGCCGAATGCCTAAACAAGGAAATACTAGTTAACTAACCTAATATTTGGCTTGTTTAAAATCTAAAGGTCTAAGTTATATGGATAATTAGAACCTGATGAGAAAAATGGAGTTTATCTTTGTTTTGGTATTATCGAATGAAGCGGTTGTATTTATACAATCGGTTTAGCAAAGGAACTAAGTTGCTTAGTTTATTTTTGGTTTGCTAAAATAGTTGGGAAAATTTATTCGGGCAATTGTTTCCATGATAACATATCAAAACATAATTACTCTGTAGTTTCGGTTTTGATATTGGTTATAAAAAATGGTATATGGAACCCTCGTGCTTGACTCAACAGATTGCAAGTCTATTTTGAGATTTGTAAGATCATTTTCGTCTTGTCTTTTATTTTCTTTCGTTTCTTTGTCATTTTTGTGACAAAAAGGGGGAGAAATATATGGAGTAAACATGTGATGCTGGTATCAATTTTATATTGATTGGTGTCACTAGGGAAGAGGACAGTGGTGCTTGAACATTTATCTAACGAATAAGGAAAAGCACATACTAAGGGGGAGTAACATATCATATGATTGGGATAACAAAGACGTGCAGATTGAAAATCTACCTATCTCACCTGTAGGGGGAGTATGAGATTTATTATTATAATGTCAACATCGACATTTTAAGGATGGAATTAATGCAGGTTATGTGCTGTTGAATTCGGGAATCAAGCGTATGTGTAATGAATTATTGTAATTTGTTTATCCAAATAATTGTAAGAGTTTTGTCACTAAAATTGACAAAGGGGGAGATTGTTAGAGCATAGCTCGGTTCAACCCACCAAGTGTTGGTATGTCAAGTTTGGTTGTCATATTTTAGTGAGCCAAAACTCATTTAAGAGTCGCTTGATTTAAATATACTAGAGTCAACTTCGTATAGGTTAGATTGAAAGTATTAGGGTGAGACATTACAAGTATTGCGAAGACTTGAAGAAGTAAAGAAGTACGGAGCTACAACCACAACATCATCCTTCCACTTGAGGTTAATGATGTTTGACTTGAACTGTTTTATTCCCTAACGTATCTTTCAAGTCGTGCATATTGAAAACACAAAACTGCAAAGCATGAACACTCTAGATAGACATAAGGAATACAATATGAAGTTTCTTGCTTAACCATTAAAATTTGTATATGAGATATCTACATAATCGTATGAATGCTATTGAGATTATTTATGTGTATTAGGTGAGGATTTCATCCTAGGGAACAATGTTTACATGTGTTCTAAGGAAGTAAGTTCATCATATGTGTTGTGAACCGAAAATGAAATTGCCAGGCGTTATTGGGACTGTTCTTCATTGCAAATCTTATGAACGACCAATATGTGTGATTAGTATAATTGCTCATGACTTGTTTGTGGTCTTGGTAAAACTATTCACATGAGGCCTAACTTATGTATTGGTATGACTTTTATTAGTGAAACCGATCTGAAGTAATCACTTAGGGTATGATCGGGTTTGTGAGTGTCTGACCAAATTTGGGAAAGGGGAACCGATCCTATGAAGAGGTGCAGTACATAACTAGGGGGAACCGATCCTTGTATGAGGTGAAGCAAGGTTTATAGAAGAAATGGGAAACGATCATATAAACATGTGCAACACGTTTTTAGGCAAGGGGGAAACGATCCTATAAACATGTGCAACACGTTTTTAGGCAAGGGGGAACCGATCCTATGGACATGTGCAGTGCATACAAGTTAGATACCAAATATATTTGGGGAACCGATCCTAGTACCTAGTCAATCGTATCTTTGGTAAGCTAGTGTGACTATGCACAATACTCACATGGAGGTAGCGCCTAAAATTGTTTTGGTAGAACCGTACACCCATGGTTTTTGATTGAGTGGTACTTGATCAACCACATAGTTCTTGAAAGTCAGATGAACCAATTCTAAACTTTTTTGGAAGTTTGGTAAATCGGTTTCAAGGGAGCAAGTAGAAAAAGGACTTGCAAGAGTAAGATGTCGACATACTTTGAACAGGCGCATTAATGTGTATTCTTTTATTGTTCAAAAATATTCATTAACGACTAAGAAGGAAGTAAATACCAAGATCGAATTTAAATAAGTTAAGAATCTTTTAATTATATATGGAAAGTAATAATTAGTAATGTGCATTGGCTAGTTAAAGATTTTCCAAGGGGATTTCGATCGTTATTTTTGGACAGTGCATTCACAGGAGTTATGAAAACCGAATTTGGGTTAATATGGAAAAATATCTTGAGAATATTTTCAGTTTTGGAAATTCCTTGGTGTCCAAACTTCCTTGTCTATGAATAATTTGAGTTTGCATTTCTAGCAAACTAATCCTTCGTGACAGTAAACTTCCTCTGTTGTACTGTTTCTGGTGAAGCCGCCTATCGGAGAGGAGAGTAATCTAATTAGGTGAAATCTCTTACGACCGCTCAATTTAATGTTTTCTTTGGGATTGATAAGCTCTAGCGCGACCCGTTGGTGGGAAACTAGATATTGCGGTTTATCTTACGTTTTCGTATTGATTTGATTAACTAAAGGTGGTTGAACTTTGATTGCACCTAGTTTGTTTATGCTTGAGAATCTTCTCTTCTGATATAAGATTCACTCAAACTAGTTCAAGGTTTCGACATGGATGTTTAGACTATTGTTAGATCTAAAGATGATCTGGTGATAATCCATTGTTAACAGACTCCGTTCTGTGTGTGATTGATCACAAGAGATTCAAGTAGTTGTGTGCAGATGTTTATTGAAGATCTAAGAAGATTTGAATACAAAGAAGATATTGAAGATTTCTAACTTGGCTTTTACAATCTTTGGTGTGCACAATACTTGTTTTGGAAAAAGAGGATTCAATTAATAATCGGTTTATCCTTGTGGTAGATTGGATTGATTAATTGAGGAAGATCGGCATCCATATATCACTTGGTTGAAGAGTGTTGTTGGCTTAATCTTAACGATTACCTTTGGGTGGTTGAACATAAGATAGATCTTGGAACCTGGCAATGGAGTTTATCTTAAGATAAACAAGGGAACCTTTGCGTAACTCATATCACTTGGTTGAAGAGAGTTGATACTAAACAGATTTGTTGTTCCTTTACTGTTTGGAATACGAACCAAAGGAATTGGTCCAAGTACGTGACTTGTTTACAGGTTAGAGGTGTGGGAATACAGACGTAACTAGGTGAACTATAGGTTTAGTTTCTTGGTCTCAACTATACGAAGTTGTCTTATTTTGTATAGCGGCTTAATCCTGAGAGTATTCAATTCTGGACTAGGTCCTGGGGTTTTTCTACATTTGCGGTTTCCTCGTTAACAAAATCTTGTTGTGTCATTTACTTTATATTTCCGCATTATGATTGTTTTATTATAATTAAAGTAAATTGCACAAACGTTAATTCCTATTTACTTGATACGTGAATCCTATTGAGTTTGGTTAAGTCCGAACCTTTGTATCAAGCAAACACACTTTGTTGTTGTATTGTCTCGATCTCGTATCCATAGACGATCACACAAAGTGTGAACCGATTTGTTGTATTGTCTCGACTCAGTCCATAGACAATCACTTTCGGGAAAAGGACTTATAGGAAGGAAAAGTTATAGGTTGAGGTATATTTGGGGTACCCTCGCCTTTTCAATTGGTATCAGAGCAGGCAAACACGAAAAGATCTAACAATCTGTGTTTGGTGCGATTCATCCTATAAGAATGAACTCGAGTTCTCATGAATCGACTTCAATTAACGTACCGCCAAGATTTGACGGAACAAACTATCTATGGTGGAAATCTGCTATGCGATCTTTTCTTCAATCAAGAGACTTTAATACTTGGATATTAGTCGTCGATTGTTATATTCTTCCAAAGATAGAAAATTAAGATACTGAGCTTAAACGCCTAGTAGATTTTTCGAACGAAGAAAAGGCACTAGCTAAGCAGAATTCAGATGGTTTGAATGCTATAATACATGCTGTAAGCCGTGATCTACAACATCATGTATCAACATGTCAAACTTCGAAAGAAGCTTGGGATAATCTTCAAATCGTGTTCGAAGGAAACACATCAGAGAAGGAAGCTAGACTTCAAACTATTACGACTGATTGGGAAAACATTCGAATGGATGACAACGACACTTTTGAAGAGTTTCATCTTAAACTCTCTGAGATAATTAATGCATCTTTCTCTCTAGGAAAGACTATTTCTGAAAAGGATATAATGTGCAAAATTCTCAGATCGTTGACACCAAGATACGATTCTAAGAAGCATGCAATCATAGAAGAAAATGATCTCTCATCTCTCTCACAAAGTACACTCGTTGGAAAGTTAAAGATCTTTGATCATGAATCACAATCTATTCAAAATAAAGGAATTTCTTTTAAAGCTGAAAAAATTCCTAGAGTTCCAATGGAAATGAATAGACAATTGGATGATTCAGATGAACAGATTGCAGGAAACTCTGATGATGAAATTGAAGAATAATTATCTTTGATTACTAGACAGTTTCGATATCTCTTAAGGTCAAGAAATAAGAGATTCATAAAGGATACTCACCAATCTTCTCGACCACATGATCGAGTTCATGTCAAAAAGGAACATGAAGAAGATGATGAATATCAGCCACAATGCTTCAAGTGTAAAGGGTTTGGTCATATTGCTAAAGACTGTCTCAATCATAAGAAGTACACTGGAAGTAAAGCATTGGCTGTGACTCATGATGAGACCTCTGATTCATATGATTCTGAAGAAGAGGGAACATCTAATTTTGCATTAGTTGTCAATCTTATTTCTTCCTCCGCCATTAGTGATTTATCCATTTTAAGAATGGACATGTCTTCCGATTTTATTAAATCATCTAATGGTAAAGGGAAAGATAAGATAATATGCATAAACTATCTCAAGAACAAAACTGCTAAGAGTTTCATTGACAACCAAAGTCAAGACACTTGACTAGTTCGAGGTAACAAAAGGATAATTTCTCATATGATTCTAGATCAAGAACACTCGGGGTTTTCAAAGTTCCATAATGAGAGAAAATATCATGCTAATAACACTTAATCGGTATTATAATTCTTTCCTCACCGTGTGTGCCATATTCGAGTGAGTAAGAAGAAATCAAGGCACTTTTTGTGTAGGTTATGGAAATAAAATCTAGCAATTGAAAGTATTTAATATATTCGTATATGTAAATATATTATATTTTTGGAAAATATGAGAAATATAAAGAGATCCTTTTCGTTTTGAGATCTTTCCTTGTCCGAACCATGAGTCTGGATCAAACATCTTTGCATGAAAAGATGATAGATCAGAATGATCATCTTAAAAATAAGTTAGGGGGTTCTCTTGAGATTAGGGGTAAAATAAAAAAGGGAGATTAGCTTAGCAAGAAGGAAAGAGAGAATACGCTGAATAAAGATCAGTGTATTGAGGCATTGACACTCTTTTGTGTTCAATCAAAGACAGACCTACATGCTCTTGCAGAGTCCTTCTCGAAAATTTCTCACCTGCAAGATGTTCTGGTTAAGCAACAAGGTTTTCTACTTGAAGAAATTCACAAGCTGAAGAACAAAAATAGAAACCTACCTTCATGTGGCATTGATATGAAGGATTGAGTTGCATTAGTAAAATAAACATCAATTTTTGATTGCTTTCATTAATTGTATAAATCTATTGAATAAAAACTATTATGAATAAAGTTATTTGATTTATAATTTTTTCTTGTGATAGTTTTCGATTTACATAGCCGGTACTTTAATGCTTTATTTATTTGCTATGTATATGTTTGAGATGTTTGATTTCGGTTTTATTACCTTGATATTTGATCTCAAAATATGTTGTGAACCCTTATGGTTTGGGTGACTTGTAGGACCAGAATATCGCTACAATGATATTCTTGCGACATTAACGACACTTCTGCGAGTGTCACCGCAAACTCTTTAATAACATTTCACGAGCGTCACAAAGTATTTTAAAGAAGGACGTAAAAGATGACGATGGAAGAAAACATGGGAAAAGCATGTTTGTCCCGCGATGATTACAAAGCTTGCGAGAATGATCATCGTAACTATCGCGGTACAATCGCAGATTAAATCCGAAATAAGAGGAAAATTTAGCTGTCATCCATTATGTAACTACTCTATAAATAGAGACCCAATATGTCCAGAAAGGGATGATGTACTTTTTAGAGTTGAGAAAGTCTTGAGGAGAGAGAAATGCTAGAAAGAAAGTTGTATTTCTGAGTTCTTATATTTCTTGTAAAGATTTCTAAAAATAAAAAATAATAAAAGTGTTGTTGTTCATCTTCGAATATGACTTAATTTCTATTGATTCTTATCAAGGGTGTAGTGTAGGATTTCCTGCAACTACATTTTGGCGCCCGAAACAGGGAGAATCAAGCTAAAAAATCTCTAATTACAATTTGAAGATTTGAAGAAATTATTAGAGTTGAAGAAATGGCTATAAGAAGAAGAAATACATCAGAACCACCAACAACTGTAAGGAGGAGTAAAAGACTTGCAGGAGGAGAAACAAATGAATTAAGAGAATCTTCAAGGATAAGAACAGGAAGAAATAGAACAAGGATTGAAGGAGAAGATCAAATTCCACAACCTAATCAACAAACACCGATACAAAATAGAAATATGGATTATGATAGAGTGAGTGTGCATACTTGGAGATCGGATTCGATGGAAGATGTAGAAGATCAACAATTAAGAGACGGAAGAAGAGAAGAAAGAAATCAAGGAGTGGTTAAAGGATTAATTCATGGAGAAGGCGAAAATGAAACAGCAGGTGATCCAAGACAAATAATACAAGAGGAAAGAAGATTAGAGGTGGAAGAGCGTGCAAATTTAACAAGACAAAATCACGAGTTGAGAGTGGAGAATTTGAGGTTACAAAATAGAAGATCAAGAAGTACTGTTAGATCGAATTCAAGATCATTAAGAGAGGAATTAAGGTGAAATTCCCCAATAAGAAATGATAGAGGAAATATCCAAGAGGAAATGCAAAATCTAAATGAAGAGCAACGTCATAGAGAAGAATAAGTAATAGAAGATCGCCATGATCCGCGTGGCGAAAATTTGGATAATAGACTTAACAATAGAAATCAAGAGGGAAGAGACAACCAAAATGATGAAGATAATCTAGAAGAAGGTAGGAGGATATTACATGGGTGAGAGATCCAGAGAAATCGAAGAATAATTGAGGAAGAAATTGAGAGACATTATGCTGAGCAAGCACGACTAGCTTGAGAGAGAGAAAGATTAAGGGCAGAAGTAGAAGAACAAGAATTCCAAGAGGCAGTATGACAGAATAACCATGAAATCGAGAAAGGATACGTACACAAAACCGTTATAATAATAATATTCAGGAAGATTATGATAGAATACAAAGAAGAATAGAAAGACAGCGAAGAGAATTGATGAGAAATGAAGAAATTCGCAGAGAAGTACATCTGCGATTGCAAGAAGAAGGTGAATCAGAAGATCGTAGGATAAGGAATGTGGGTGTAGATGAAGACACACAAAATCTCGCAAGACAAGAGGTACATGAACGCATGAGAAGGGAAGTTGCATTAAAAAGAACGATGGAACTAAATTCAACGGCGAATGAGCAAATTTTAAGAGAATAGCAGAGATGAGGGGAATAATAAATAACAGAAGAGAAGGAGGTAGAAGGCAACTTGATGAAGCTATTGAAGAAGCTACGAGAACTCCATTCACTCAAGAAGTACAGTTAAGAGGAATACCTCCAAAGTGCAATTTATCAGCATTAACCAGCATTTTTGATGGAACTACCTATGATGTACAACATGTTAAGGCTTATGTTAGGTGTATGCTGCAATGGGAGAATCATGATGATGTATTGTGCAAGTATTTTGCATCTAGCTTAACTGGCGAGGCGCTGAAATGGTTTGAGGGATTGCCAAAAAATACTATAAATTCTTTTGATCATTTGCAAGCTACATTTCTTGGAGCATATATAAGCAACAATTCATCACGGCCAGGTATTAAAGATGTGTTTGGGTTAAAGCAGAGGGTTGGCGAGAGTCTGAAACATTTAACTATAAGATGGAAGACAATGTGCAGCGAGATGGCAGGAAGAGTAGACGAGAGATATCTTATCTTGTCTTTTATCAATGCCATGTTCGCGACCAATCTGTTGTACATACAAATTTTCAGAGTCAAGAATACAATCACTATGAATGAACTACGAGAACTACAAGAAGAATACATTTCTTTGGAGGAGAAACAAAATGAAATGGAATCATATCCAATCGCGAATACCAATTCAGTAGCAGCAAATGGGAGTTTACTTCCTAAAATGATTAACAATGTAGCGAGCAGCTCGCAAGCACAACAATAGAAAGTGGAAGTTGATAACCAGCAGAAGTTGGTTGTTATGGGCAGTCGAGATCAAGAAGAATATGAAAGGGAGAAGAATTATTACAATCGCAGTGGGAATAATAAGATTCAAAGGCTTGATCAGCCGCAAGAAACTTATGGTGGACAGAGGCAAAACAATTTCAGAAGCCAAGGTAACCAGAAGATAATATGGGAAGAAATTATGCCACCTCTAAATGCTAGTATAGAAAAAATCTGGGAAGCTATCATTTTGATGGAAAATATACCATCACCATGGAATATGGGAAAAGAACCACATCCTAATAATCGTAGTCAAGAATTTTGTCCTTACCATCACTTTCATGGTCACACAGTAAATGATTGCAGGAATGTAAAAAGAATAATTTTAAGGATGATTGACCAAGGAAAGCTAAACCACTTTTTAGTAAGACATCCACAATCTTAGCGATTGCCTCCAGCACCAGAAATTCGCAGGGTAAATACTGTAAAAGGAGCAGAATCATTCGTAATAGAAGTTGGGGCTAAATCAAAGAATTTTTTTTTGCAATTCCATTGTACATTCATCCAGAACAGTTGAGGATTTCCATGATAATGTTCTAAGCAGAGTCTTCGCGAGAGACACAGATGGAAAAGAGATAATGAATATTGCGAGAGCCTCGCTATTAGAAGAATGGAAAAAACAAACTATATCTTTTACTGCACAAGAAGTACCAGAGCCAGAAGAGCAGCATGATAACCCATTTGTAGTAAGGTTAGAGATAAACCCCAAGCAAGTAGAAGAAGAAGATGAAGAAAATGATAACGAAAATGAAGATTCTTGGGCCATTAATAGAGTTCTAATAGACACAGGCAGCTCAGTTGACATATTATTTTATCATACCTACAAGACCATGGGTGGAAGAGACGAAGATCTAATACCATCAACATATAAAATCTATGGTTTTAATGGTACGCCAATAAACCCAAAGGGAAATTGAAATGCGGATTCCATTAAAGGGGATAACTTCCAAGATCTTGTTCTGTGTTGTTGATATTGAATCACCTTACAATGCCCTGATTGGTCGACCTTGGCTACATGGGATATTAGGTGTAGCATCTACTTTCCACCAGTGTGTTAAATTTCCTCATCCTAATGGTGTTGGAGTTATTAAAGGGGATTGGGGAGAAAGCAAGAAATGTTATGAGATTGATATAAAATCTTGCGAGGAAAGAGCTGAGAAGAAGAGCAATTGGAAGTACAACATCAAGCAACAACAGATATGTGAAAGATTGATGATTGATTCAATAGAGCAGCGAGAGGAAGATGATGACAAGCGGCTCGCAAATAAGGAAAAAACAGCAAAACGTAACAAAAAAGTAGAACCAGAAAATAGTAAGTAGAAAGGTAAAATGATGAAATTTAAAGAAACTTACACAGAATTTGTTTGAAGAAAATGCAATTGAAAAAAGTACTCTGTTTGAAAGAATTGCAAAATTTTACAAGAAGATCAAAGAAATAAAATTTTATCATATTTACAATACTCGCGAGTAGCGCGAATAAAATTTCGCAGAGATTAATAGAATGGGATGAAACTTTATGGCGTGCACCTTAGTTCGCGGATACAATTTCGCAAGAGGCAAATGTAAGACCTAATAGTGCGTCATATAAGGGGGTATCTCTTTACATGATTCATGGATAAGGTTATACCGCTGCTGAAACCTGAGTCATGAAGATGTTGGGGTTAAAGAAAACCTATCCAGGAGAGGGATCTTGGATGTCTAACTATATAAGGTTATACCCTGGTTAGACGACTAAGAACCTCTTCTAAGGAGTGCAAAGTATGACTAAGGCGCCGAGGTACACGGTTGAGTCAAGGGTGCCCGGGGCGTACGAAACTACCCTGGCCATCCTTGGCAAGTATTGGCTATGATGCACTCGGCCCGAAGAAAACCCCACTTAGGGTGAAGTCTTGTAACTATAAGCCATATAGGCATAAAGGACAAGAGGCTGCGAAAAACAACTGGTTGTTGGAAAATCTAGATGAGAGGAGCTAGTCTTGTATGGCCGATGTGCCCTCCTTGAAGGGGCAACCAGGGGGAAGATAAGGGTGGCACCCTCTATTAGGGAGATGATAAGTGTCTAAAGACGGCAATGTCATGGGGCTTTATGATCTCAAGAACATTTAGGCCTGTCATATTGTCGCGTGACGAAAATTATACAGAGGAAATGAGCCAAAAGAGAAAGGTTAAGATGAGATCAATGGGTTTTTACATGAAAGTGTAAAGGCGTCCTGCGATTTCATCGCAAGACGGCAATGTCATAAGGTATAATTCTTGCAAGAGAATTTAAACTTATCATATTATCGCAGAGATGCTGAAAAAATATTGATAAGACAAAATCAATGGGTCAATACATGCAAATGTAAAGACGTCCTGCGGTTTTGTCGCAGAAATAAAAACTTTTTTGGCAAAATAAGACCTTTAACTAGGAAGGCAAAAAAAGACCAACAGAATAATCTTAAAAATTAACTATTCTATTTTAAGATGCAGGAAATATTTATTCATCGCAGGAGAATATATAAGAAGGTAGATTCATAACATCATAAACTCTTTCAGAATTTTTCGGAATATCGCAGCTGTACTCATTACATCGCAGATATATTCATACTTTCACGAATAATATAGCCACACAGTTCACAGAAAGGAGACACAGGAAATGATTCACCATTTCAAGAAAGATAATGAAGGGAAAGTGAGGGAGTGGAGAAATAAGATTTCATTATCTTCCTTGAGGATATTTAAAGTAAACAAAATCAAAAGTTGAATTCTAAAAGTTTCAAAAGTTACATTATTCGCAAGAAAGAAGAAGAAAAAGAAAGCAAAAATAAAATTCAAGTTTTGGCGATGGTCTCGCCAGATTCACTATTCTTGCTCGCCAGATTCGTTATTCTTTCCAGAATTGTCAGCTTCATCAGTATTCTTCTCACCGCTTGTAGTTACTTCTTTAGGAGGACTTCTTTCTTCTTCATCATCTTCTTGAGTGGTATTTTCTTCATCATTAGTGAATTCTAATTCCTTATCCATGGGAAGAGGAATTTCATCATCATCAACTTCTAAAGGAGGAACAGATACAAGAGGAATAAAATGGGAAAGCAGAATATCGTTCACAAGAACTTCAGCACTGAGGTGAACCTTGCGAAGGAAACCTCTGTCACGATTTCTAATCTCTATATTTTTGAAGTACTCGAGATAATCAAGTCTTCTTTCTGCTTTGTCGCGAGCTTCAATATAATTAGAAGTAAGATTTTTGTTTTCTTTGCGAACTTTATCCAATTTATCAGTAAAATCAGCGATGGTAGAATGAAGACTTCTTTCAGATTCTGCGAGTAACAAAAGTGATAAAAGATCATTCAGTCAAAGATTTTGCAAGAAATATAACACAAAATTTGACAGAAAGGTCAACAAGAGAGGCAGGCAATTGACTACCTTCTTTTTGCGAGGTTAAGTTTTGAATTAATGTAAAGAAACAGTTCTCCCATTGATTCATAGCGTCATCAAATTTATCGCCAACCACACCCTTCAGACGAGATTTCATGTTTTCTTCTTTGGTGCGTAGATACGAGTTTTCCTTTGCTAGTAAAGAATGAGATTTCTTGAATTGAGAGTATTGGTATTAAAGCTTGCTGGCCTTTAAACTAAGAGTTAACCTACCCTTGATAAGCTTATCCTTCTTAGCGACAGATGATTCAGTTATTTCTTTGAGCTCATTCTTAAGAGAACGAAGAGATTGCTCTTGATTATCACATGTTCTTTGAAGGTTACTCAATTGCTGCGAGGAAATCGCCATCAAGCTTGAAAATATATGTTTTTCTTGGGATAAAGTTTTATTCTCATCTGATAAAGATTCCATCGCCAAATTAGCCTTGAAAAACAAATATGAGAGGCGGTCGACCTCGCCACTTAATAAACTCTGGCTTTGTAATAATTGATTATTCTCGTTATCAAGATTATTTATGTGATCAATTGAGTAAGTATAAAGATTATCTAATCTATTATGTTGATCTATCCAAGAATCTCTTTCAACGCGAGCTTTTTCAGCGATAGATTCAGATTTCAATCTTTCCATAAAACGAGTCTGATTTAAAACTAATATATGGACCAAGAATTTAAGAAGGAGGCTTGAGTACAGTGAATATAAAAATAAGACAGAAAAACAAGAGGGTGAAGGCTAGAAAATTGTACCTTTCAGTTCGTTATTTTTCCTGCGAAGGTTCTCGCAATCAAGAGTGTAGTTTCAGGAATTCCTACACTACACCCCTGATAAGAATCTACAGAAATTGAATTAAGTTTGAGAATGAATTACGACACTTTTTTTATTATTCTAACTTTTTAATTCTTTACAAAAGACATAAGAACTCAGAAGTACAAATTTCTTTCTAGAGTTTCTCTCTCCTCAAAACCTTATCAACTCTTCCAAAAGACATCATCCTTTTCTGAATCTAACGAACACTTTATATAGGGTTTTACATAATGGATGACAACTAAGTTTTCCTTATTTTTAGGAATACTTTGCGATCTTATCGCGATTGTTATAATATTCTCTCTCGCAAAATTGATAACCATCGCAGGATAAACATATCCTCTTTGTATTTCTTCTATCGTCAGCTTCTTTTGGATTCTTCTGTGACGCTCGCGAAATGTCGTTAAAGAATCTTCTGTGACGCTCGCAAAAGTGTTGTTAATATCGCAGAAATAGTGTTGTAGCGATATTCTGGTCCTACATCTTGCCTCTTCTCATGTATTTTCTGCGAATAAGAGAAGATAATGAGAACTAATACTCGCAACTTTTTTCCCTCTTATGTTTTCTTCTCGACAAGGTTCCGTTAATCTATCCTTACCGCCTACACGTGTTGTTTAACCCTCTTTTTACTGACACGTGTTTGCTTAATAGGTCAACTCCTTTTTGCCTATAAAAGGTAGAGTTAAATTTCAGAACTAATTTTCCTCTTCCGTTTCTTTATCTTCTTCATCCATTTACTTCGTCTTCTGTCTGCAACTTTTCTTCTTCATATTCTCCTGCTACAGTTTTAATGGAGTCACCAAGGTATACTTCCTGACTTATGATATTTATTTAAACCAATTTTTATTTATATTCTCCAACTTTTCTTATTTGATTCTTCATGACTTCCATATTATATCTTCTTTTCAGTGGAACTATCTCTAACACACAATCCACAACTCAAAACCCTAATATTCGCAAAAGGCCAGCTGAGAAGAAGAAGAGGAGTTCTGCGAATGATAAGGTAGTAAGAAACACCCTCTATTTTTTAATAGCAATATTGTTGCCTCTATTTCTTATCTGAATTATTATTCGCAGAATGATGAGAACTCTGTTAAACCTCCCAAGATATCTCGCCACTTTAAGACTCTTGGAGATAATCTCGTTATTCCCCCACTAACATCCGCGAGGGCTACTCCCACATTGTCGCAACCAAATCCTTCTTCTTTTGTCTGCGAGGATATCACTGCTCATACTTCTACCTCTTCTGACCCTTTGACGAATCAATCTTCTAGAATTGATGTGACTGAGACTCCTCATAGTCCTCTACTTCCTTCAACTGTTGTTTTTCCAAATAACCCTCCTCCTGACAACTCAACCATCACAAATGATTCAAATCGTCAACTTGCTCTAGTTACTACTTCATCTTCTACACCCCTTCCTTCATTAAATGAAACCTTTGCAGGTGTTGGTGTTGCTTTTAAAATCTTGTCCAATATTTTAGACAATGCTAGAAAGTCCTCTACTGATCCTCTTCAATATGAAGCTTGTGAGACTCTACTCAAGTATTTTGGCTCTGATTGTAATGCTTCACGAGCGTCTATGGAAAATGAGATTGAAGCTCTGAGAAGAAGCCTTCAAGCCATGACTTCTGAATATGATACTTTGAATCATATGCTCCGCAATTCTTCTCTAGACTGCGAGAATCTTCGCTGAAAAAATGACGAGATGAAAGGTACATTTTTCTTGCCTCTGCTCTTTTGTTTTTCTGTTTTACTTTTATATCTTCTGTACTCAAGTATTTTTCTTAAATTCTTGATTTATATATTAGTTTCAAATCGGACTCGTTTCATGGAGAGACTTAAATTTGAATATATTGCTGATGAAGCTCGTTTCGAAAGAGATTCTTGGATGGACCAGTATAATAGATTAGATAATCTTCATACATATTCGATTGATCAGATAGATAATCTTACTAATGAGAATAATCAATTATCACGAAATCAAAGTTTATTAAGTAATGAGGTTTCTCGTCTCTCATATTCGTTAACCAAGTCTAACCTGGCGGTAGAATCTTTATCAGATGAAAATAGAACTTTATCCCAAGAAAAACATAGATTTTCAAGCTTGATGGCGATTTCTTCACAGCAATTTAGTAATCTACAAAGGATATGCGATAATCAGGAACAATCTCTTCGTTCCCTTAAAAATGAGCTTAAGGAAGTAACTAAATCATCCGCTGCTGAGAAGGATAAACTTATCAAAGGTAGGTTAACTCTCAGTTTGAAGGCCAGCGAGCTTCAAGACCAGTGCTCTCAATTGAAGGAATCTCATTCTTTACTAGCAAAGGAAAACTTGTATCGACGCACTAGAGAAGAAAACGTGAAATCTCGTCTGAAGGGTGTGGTTGGCGATAAATTCGATGACGCTGTGAATCAATGGGAAAACTGTTTCTTTTAATTAATTCAAAACTTAACCTCGCAGAAGGAAGGTAGTCAATTGTCTGCCTCTCTCTTATTGACCTTTCTGTTAAGTTTTGTGTTTTATTTCTTGCAAAATCTTTGACTAAATGATCTTTTATCACTTTCAATCGCAGAATCTGAAAGAAGTCTTCATTCTAACATTGCTGATCTTACCAACAAATTGGATAAAGTTCGCAAAGAGAACAAGTCTCTTCTTTCCAATTATCTTGAAGCCCGCGACAAAGCAGAAAGAAGACTTGATTATCTCGAGTACTTTAAAAATATGGAGATTAGGAATCGTGATAGAGGTTTCCTTCGCAAAGTCCACCTCAGTGCTGAAGTTCTTGTGAATGAGATTTTGCTCTCCCATTCTCTCCCTCCTGTATTTGTTCCTCCTCTAAAGGTTGATGATGATGAAATTTCTCTTCCCATGGATGAAGATTTAGAGTTCACTAATGATGAAGAAAATATCACCCAAGAAGATGGTGAAGAAGAAGAAAGAAGTCCTCCCAAAGAAGTAACTGCAAGTGGCGAAGTAATCGCTGATGAAGAATCAAAAGAAGAAGAGATTCGTGGTGTAAAGGATGCTGATGAAGTTGATAACTCTGGCAAGAATAATAAATCTGACGAGCAAGAATAATGAATTTGGCGAGGCTTGAACTTTATTTTTGCTTTCTTTTCCTTCTTTATTCTTGCGAGCGATGTAACTTTTGAAACCTTTTTAGAATTTAACTTTCATTTTAGTTTACTTTGAGTATTTTCAAGGAATGTAATGAAATGTTACTTCTCCATTCCCCTATTTTCCCTTTATTATCTTTCTTGAAATGTATCTGCGATGCAATGAATATTGCTGCGATGTTCTGAAAAATTCTGAAGGAATCTACAATGTTAAGAATTTGCCTTCTTATATATTGCTCTGCGATGAATGAATATTTTCTGCAATCTTAAAATAGAATAGTTAATTGGTAAGATTATTCTTTTGGTCTTATTTTGCCTTCCTAATTAAAGGTCTTATTTTGCCAAACTTTTTCTTTCTGCGACAAAATCGCATGATTTCTTAATATTTGCATGTAAAGACCCTTTGATCTTGTCTTATCCATGTTCTTTCAAAATCTCTGCGACAATATGATAAGCCTAAACTCTCTTGCAAGAATTTAACCTTATGACATTGTCGTCTTGCGATGAAATCGCAGGACGTCTTTACACTTTCATGTAAAAACCCATTGATCTCATTTTAACATTTCTCTTGTGGATTGTTGCCTCTGTATCATTTACGTCACGCGACAATATGACAAGCCTAAATGTTCTTGCGATCATAAATCCCCGTGACATTGCCGTCTTAAGACACTTATCAGCTCCCTAATGGAGGGTGCCGCCCTTATCTCCCCCCTGGTTGCCCCTTCAAGGAGGGCACATCGGCCATACAAGACTAGATCCTCCCATCCAGATTTACCAACAACCAGCTGTTTTCGCAACCTCTTATCATTTATGCCTATATGGCTTATAGTTACAAGACTACACCCTAAGTGGGGTTTTCTTCAGGCCAAGTGCATCATAGCCAAGACTTACCAAGAATGGCAAGGGAGTTTCGTACGCCCCGGGCACTCTTGGCTCAACCGTGTACCTCGGAACCTTGGTCATACTTTGCACTTCTTAGAAGAGATTCTCAGTCTTCCAACCAGGGTATAACCTTATATAGTTGGAAATCCAAGATCTCTCTCCCGGATAGGTTTTCTTTAACCCCAACATCTGCATGATTCAGGATCCAGCAGCGGTATAACCTTACCCGTGAATCATGTCGAGAGATACCCCCTCCTATGACATGTTATTAGGTCTTACATTTGCCTCTTACGAAATTTTATTCGCGAGCTAGGGTGCACTCCATAAAGGTTCGTCCCATTTTATTAATCTTTGCGAAATTTGTATTCGCTTTTCTTGCGATGATGCTCACTATTTTTGTTGTGCTTTGTTATCAGAAGAATTTTTCAGTTGTAAATAGAGATAGAAGAATTTATTACCTGTTTCATCATATAACATACCAGTATTTCTTATTTTGTAGAAGATGTCACTGATAATACCTTTTCAGAAATAATCTATTCCATGGTCTATAGAGTCTTTGACCAACATCTCTTCCTTCAGGATCCATTAGTTTGTATGCCCAAGTTCCAACTATATCTTTAATGATGTATGGTCCATCCCATTTTCTTGACAACTTTCCACCATTCTCTCGCTGATAACTTGGTGTTTCTCGCAGCACTAAATCGCCAAGTTGAAATTCACGTTTCTTAACACGTTTATTGTACTCACGAGCTAATCTTCGATGGTAATTTTCCATATGTTGCAAAGTTTTTTCTCTTTTTTCTTCTAATTCATCCAATTTATTTAAAATCATTCCAGCACTTAGATTTATTTCCCAAGCCTCTCTTTTTGTTGTAGGAATAGCTACTTCTGTTGGTAACACAGCTTCAACTCCATATGTCCAACAAAAAGGTGACATTCCAGTAGCTTCTCGTTTAGTTGTATTGTAGGCCCATATTGCATTATGCACCTGTTCACACCATGCTCTGTGGTATCCTTCTAGCTTCTTTTTTAAGATGTCTGCGATTGTATTATTGGTTGCTTCAGCTTGACCATGTGCTTGTGGATATAGAGGAGTAGATTTTCCACACTTTATCTTAAATGCATTGAGTAGCAATTCTATATTCTGCCCTTCAAATTGCTTTCCATTATCAGATACCAACTGTGCTGGGATCCCGAATCTGCAAATTATATTCTCAAATATGAATGTAAAAATATCTTTATCGCGAATATGTTGTACTAGATTTACTTCTCCCCATTTTGTGAAATAATCTGTTGCGACGATCAAATATCTTCTTTGTCCAGAATCAGGTACAAATGGTCCCACGATATCTAACCCCCATTTCCCAAAAGGCTATACACTTGTTGATGATGATAATGGTGCTCCTGGTGCATGTATCTTCTTTCCATATCGCTGGCAATCTTCACAATGCCTTGAGAGTTGTTTTGCATCTTCATGCATATATGTCCAATAGTAGCCTTGCATTTTTGTTCTATATGCCAAAGATCTTCCTCCACTATGATTACCAGCATCACCACTGTGCAACATCTTCAATATCTTTTGTCCTTCTTCCCTCATCAAACATCTTAGCGATGGTCCATTAAAAGATTTGCGATATAATACTCCATCTCTTAATTCATAATTGGTTGCCCTACTCTTTAATTTATGCGCTTCCAATCGATTTCTTGGGATTTATCCTCTTGCTAAGTATGAATGAAGATCTGCTCGCCAATATGTGATATTGCTCGCTGGCTCTCCTTCGCTAGCTTCTACCATCATTACATGTGTCTCTTCTTCTTCCTTATTTACCGACGGAAATGAAAGTGTTTGAATTTTTACGCACCTTGCCAATGGATTTGTCATCATACTAGATATGAAAGCAAAAGCATCTGCAAGTTTATTATCTTTCCTTGATATATGTCTCCATTTTATTTTTGGAATTCTCGCAAATAATTCTTCAACAAGTCTTTTGTATTTTATCAAGGATGGTTCATTTGTTGTGTATTCTCCTTTTATCTGGCGAATAACCAATTATGAATCGCTGGTGATTCTCGCATTTTCCAAATTCATTTCTATCGCAAATTTTAAAGCATGGATCACGGCCTCATACTCTGTCTCATTATTAGTTGACGCAAATTCAAGTCTAAATGAAAAAGCTATTTTTTCTCCTTCTGGCGATATGAAAACAACTCCAATTCCATTTCCTTCTCCATTGGATGATCCATCCACTAATATTTCCTATTTGTTGGGTTCTGTTAATAGCTCTTTTGGATCTCCACATTCCTCTTCTACATCCATCATCTCTTCCACAACTTTATCATCTTCTAAAGGAAATTCAGCTAAGAACTCTGCGATGACGTGTGATTTTGGCAAGGATAAAATTTCATATTGTATATCAAAGTGTCCTACTTGTGCATTCCATATCTCAACTCTGCCTGATCTCTTTGAATTTTTCATTACTGACTCAATTGGCACTTTCGTTAACACTTTGACCTTATGTGCTTGAAAATAGATGCGAAGTTTGAAAGTTGCATGTACCAATGCTAGAATTAGTTTCTCAATCTTTGAATAATTTCTCTCTGCAAAATTGAATGTTTTACTGATGTAATAAATTGGTTTTCTACCCCTGTATCTACTCGTAGCAACACAGCACTTAGCGCATATGTGGTTGTTGCAAGATAAATCAATAATTTTTCTCCCGGTTCAGCTTTCTGTAAAATAGTTATGTTCGTTAAATGTTCTTTTATTCCTTGAAAAGCTTTTTCACATTCATCTGTCCACTTGAATTTTGCTCCCTTCTTGAGTATATCGAAAAAATGTTTGCACTTGTCTGAAGATCGCGAAATGAACCTTCCTAGCGAGGCTAAGAGTCCATTTAATTTTTGCACATCTTTTACCGTTGCAGGTGTTGGCATATCGCGAATTGCTTGTACCTTTTCTGGATCAACTCGTATTCCTTCTTTTGATACAATATACCCCAAAAATTTCCCTGAAGTTACTCCAAAAGTACACTTATCAGGATTCACTTTAATATTGAATTGCCGCATTTGATCGAAGATCTCTTTCAAATCTTGCACATGATTCTCAGCTTCTTTGATTTTGATCAGCATATCATCTCCATATACTTCTAATGTTTTGTGGATCCACTTTGAAAAAACCTTCTCCACCATTCTTTGATACGTTTCCCCAGCATTTCGTAAGCCAAATGGCATCTTTGTATAACAATATAATCCTCTTGGAGCAAAAAATGCGGTATGTTCTTGATCTTCTTCAGCGAGAGGGATTTGATTATATCCTTTATATCCATCCAACCATCTGTGGGATATCCGGTAATGGAAAACTATCTTTAGGACAAGCCTTGTTTAAATCAAGAAATCTATACAAATTCTTATCCCCTTATTCTTCTTTGGGACCACTACCATATTTGCAATCCACTCTGGATATTTTTCTTGCCTTATAATTCCTGCGTCGAGCATCTTCTGTAATTCTTCTTCTATTTGAGAATGATATGTTGTTGCGATATTCCTTATTCTTTGCTTAAATGGTCTTATGTTTTTATTGATTTCTAATTTATGACATGCTATTGACGGATCTATCCCCGGCATCTCATCCATGCTCCACACGAAGATATCTGCATACTCTCGCAAAAGATTTATAGTTCTTTCTTCCTCATCTGCCTCCATTCTAGTCCCAATTTTCAGCATTTTAGGCTCTTCTTTACTCCCAATATTTATTTCCTTTGTTGGTTCTACTGCAATATATCTGGCTTCAGGTTATTCCATTGGTGTTGGTGCTTTCATAATTCTCACGAGTTCATTTCCTTCTTGTGGGATTTCACTGGGTATTCCTTTTCCTTCTTTTGCTCTTATCATGTAAACTTTAAATTCTTCTTCCTTCTTTGTTTCTCTCGCCAATTTTCTGCGAGCTTTTCGCTTTTTTGGACGTCCTTCATAATTTCTTACTTCAATTTGGCAACACAGTTTCTCAAAATGTGTGTCTCCTATGATTTCTCCAATTCCACTGAGTGTAGGAAACTTAATGCATTGATGCAACGTTGATGCTACAACCTTAATTGCGTGTATCCATGGTCTTCCTAATATCATGTTATACGGTGATTCCACGTCTACCACACATAACGTTACTTGTGTTTCAATCTCCCCTAGTGGAATTCGTACCATTATCTCGCCTTTAGGTTTTGTTAATGTCTTTCCAAAGCCTTGAACATGATATGTTGAATAATACATTTCTTCATCCTTATATCCCATTTTCTTGAAAGTATGATAAAATATCATGTCTACAGAACTTCCTGTGTCCACCAAAGTTCTATTCATAGCCCATTTTTCTACAGATTTTATTGATTTCTTCTTTCTCATTGGTATAGTGGTTACTGTGACCACCAATGGAGATGTATGACTTAGATATTCTTCTGGTATTTCTGCTGCTGTAAACGTGATTTCTTGCTTTTCCCAATCTTTCAATGGTGATATTTTTTTCACCGTCATAATTTTCCTTCCTTCAAAATCCCGTTTGTGTATCTTCCCCTTAATATTTTCATGAAATCTATCAATCATTGTTCTTGTTACCATATCACACTCCAATTTTCTACAATCCTCTTTGATTCTGATAAGTCTCCCTTCAATTATCTCACCAATTTACTTAATGATTTCCTTAATCTTAAACAATTCTTATCTTCTTCTTCACTTTCTCTTCAATTTTTGTTAATTCAATCCCTGTTTCGGGCGCCAAAATGTAGTTGCAGGAATTCCTACACTACACCCCTGATAAGAATCTACAGAAATTGAATTAAGTTTGAGAATGAATTACGACACTTTTTTATTATTCTAACTTTTTAATTCTTGACAAAAGACATAAGAACTCAGAAGTGCAAATTTCTTTCTAGAGTTTCTCTCTCCTCAAAACCTTATCAACTCTTCCAAAAGACATCATCCTTTTCTGAATCTAACGAACCCTTTATATAGGGTTTTACATAATGGATGACAGCTAAGTTTTCCTTCTTTTTAGGATATACTTTGCGATCTTATCGCTATTGTTATAATATTCTCTCTCGCAAAATTGATAACCATCGCGGGATAAACATACTCTCTTTGTATTTCTTCTATCGTCAGCTTCTTTTGGATTCTTCTGTGACGTTCGCGAAATGTCGTTAAAGAATCTTCTGTGATGCTCGCAAAAGTGTTTTTAATATCGCAGAAATAGTGTTGTAGCGATATTCTGGTCCTACAAAGAGAGGAGTTGTGAAGCTTATGGTTCAAAGTATCACATTCAGAAATTTTAGCTTGAAGGTTTCTCCTTAGAGCTTCAATCTCATTTTCCAAAGATGCCCGCGAAGTAGAGCAATCAGAGCCAAAATACTTAAGAAAACTTCATATTGGAGAGGGTCAGTAGAAGAATTTCTAGCATCGTCTAAAATGTTAGATAAAATTTTAAAAGCAACATTAACTTCTGCTAAGGTTTCATTTGATGAAGGAAGAGGTGTAGAAGGTGAAGTAGTAATGGGGGAAAGTTGACGGTTTGAATCGCTTGCGGTGGTTTTATTATCAGAAGGAGGAGTATTTGGAAAAACAACAGTTGAAGGCAATAAAGGACTAGAAGGAGTTTCAGTCACATCGACTTTAGGAGCTTGATTCCTCAAAAACTCAGAAGAAGTAGAGGTATTGGCAGTGATATTCTCGCAGAAAAAGGAAGAAGGATCAGATTGCGAGAGTGGGGGAGTAATCCTCGCAGGTGTTAATGTAGGAATGATGATATCAGCCTCAAGAGTTTTAAATTTGCGAGATTTTTTGGGAGGATTAGCAATGTTCTCGTCATTCTGCGAAAAATAACTTAGATAAGAAACAGAGGCAACAATATTGTTATTAAGAAATAAAATGTGTTTCTTACTACCTTATCATTCGCAGAACTCCTATTCTTCTTTTCAGTTGGCCTTTTGCGAATATTAGGGTTTTGAACTATGGACTGGGTGTTAGAGACAGTTCCGCTGAAGAGAAAACATAATATGGGAGTTATGAAGAATCAAATAGAGAAGATTGGAGAATATAAGTAAAAAATTGGCTCAAATAAATATCATAGTCAAAAAAACATACCTTGATGACTCCATTAGAATAGTAGCAGGAGAATATAAGGAAGAATAGAAGTTGCAGACGGAAGACAAATTAAACAGATGGAAGAGATAGAGAAATAAAAGAAGAAAGTTAATTCTGAAATTTAACTCTACCTTTTATAGGCAAAAAGGGGGTGACCTGTTGAACAGACGCGTGTCAGTAAAAATAAGAATTTACAACACGTGTAGGCTGTTAAGCTAAATTAACGGAGCCTTGTCGAGAAGAAAATATGGAAATAAAAGAAGTTGCGAGCGCTATGAAGAGTTTGGGATTCTCACGATCTTCTCTTCTTCGTAGAAAAGACATGAGAAGAGGCAAGATGTAGGACCAGAATATCGCTACAATGATATTCTTGCGACATTAACGACACTTATGCGAGTGTCACCGCAAACTCTTTAATTATATTTCGCGAGCGTCACAAAGTATTTTAAAGAAGGACGTAAAAGCTGACGATGAAAGAAAACATGGGAAAAACATGTTTGTCCCGCGATGGTTACAAAGCTTGCGAGAATGATCATCGTAACTATCGCGGTACAATCGCAGATTAAATCCGAAATAAGAGGAAAACTTAGCTGCCATCCATTATGTAACTACCCTATAAATAGAAAGGGATGATGTACTTTTTAGAGTTGAGAAAGTCTTGAGGAGAGAGAAACGCTAGAAAGAAAGTTGTATTTCTGAGTTCTTATATTTCTTGTAAAGATTTATAAAAATAAAAAATAATAAAAGTGTTGTTGTTCATCTTCGAATATGACTTAATTCCTATTGATTCTTATCAAGGGTGTAGTGTAGTATTTCCTACAACTACATGACTTTTTGATTTAGCAGGATTAAGTTCTAGCCCAAGTTGGTAGGCTTTATCAAAGGATCATGAGGGATTCATGTAGAAACAATATGTGAAAAAGTCACAATATGTTGAATTGGTTTTGGTTTAGCATAAAAGCATATGTGTTTCGACGGTTTTCAACTTTTGCTTGCAATTGTTAAAAACTATTTTCAACCTTTCTCTGGTAAAGTTTGGTTGTTGTTATTCTTTTGTTTTTGGCATGCGAATGACAACATGATGGTATTTCGATATCAATTCTCCCGGAAGAAGAAAGCGATGGAATCATATTTGGAGATGTTGGATGCGAAATTGAGGTAACAATTTTGTTAGTTAATTATTTTCCTGTTTTAAGAAAAGCCTATTTTTATTTGATATATATATTGTTTTTGCTTAAAAGAAATTGTTGGTACAATTGATGTGTTTATTCCATTATGAATGTATGGATGTGTGTGTGTGATTCAATTGTTTCCGGTTAAGTAAAATTTTTTTTATCTTGCTTTGTTGTGTGATATCAATAGTTTAGGCTTACAAAATATGGTGCAATTTCGGTGCTTTAATGACTATGTTACTTCAATTGCTTCCAGTTAAGTAAAATAATTGTTATTTTGCTTTATTGTGTAGTATCAATTGTTTAAGCTTACAAAATTTCGGTGCAATAGTGAAACTTTGGTTTATATATGTTGTTTCTATTGTATCCGGTTGAGGTGAATAATTATGCAAGTTGATTTATTGGTTTATATGAATTATTTATGGCTTAACGAATGAATATGTTGACGGGACGACTTGTTTAGTCCAATTCGATTCCGGATAAGCTAAGCTAAGCTAAGTTAATTATGATCTTAGTTAGACTTATCAAAGTGGAGGTTTTGGTTATTCAAGTCTAGCCGAAAGCCTAAACAAGGAAATGCTAGTTAACTAACCTAGTATTTGGCTTGTTTGAAATCTAAAGGTCTAAGTTATATGGATAATTAGAACCTGATGGGAAAAATAAAGTTTATCTTTGTTTTGGTCTTATCGAATGAAGCGCTTGTATTTATACAATCGGTTTAGCAAAGGGACTAAGTTGATTAGTTGATTTTTTGGTTTTCTAAACTAGTTGGGAAAATAGCTTCAGGCAATTATTTCCATGATAACATATCAAAACGTAATTACTTGCAGTTTTGGTTTTGATATTGGTTATCAAAAATGGTGTGTAAAACCCTCGTGCTTGACTCAACAGATTGTAAGTCTATTTTGAGATTTGTAAGATCCTTTTCGTGTTGTCCTTTATTTGTTCGCTTGTTTGTCAGTTTTGTGACAAAAAAGGGGATAAATATATGGAGTAAATAAGTGATGATGGTATCAATTTATGATTGATTGGTGTCACTAGGGAAGAGGACAATGGTGCTTGAACGTTTATCTAACGAATGAAGAAAAGCATAGACTAAGGGGGAGTAACATATATCATATGAATGGGATAACAAAAATGTGCGGATTGAAAATATACCTAGATCACCTTTAGGAGGAGTATAAGCTTTGTTATTATAGTGCAACTGATGCATTTTAAGGATTGAATGAATGCAGGTTGTGTGATGTGGATTCGGGAATCAAGCGTATGTGTAATAAATTATTGTAATTTGTTTATCCAGATGATTGTAAGAGTTTTATCACTAAAATTAACAAAGGGGGAGATTGTTAGAGCATTGCTCGGTTAAACCCACCAAGCGATGGTATGTCAAGTTTGGTTGTCATATTTTAGTGAAGCAAAACTCATTTAAGAGTCGCTTGATTTAAATGTACTAGAGTCAACTTCGTATAGGTTAGCTTGAAAGTATTAGGGTGAGACATTACAAGTATTGTGAAGACTTGAAGAAGTGAAGAAGAACGAATCTACAACTACAACATCATCCTTCCACTTGAGGTTAGTGATATTTGACTTGAACTGTTTCATTCCATAGCGTATCTTTCAAGTCGTGCATATTGAAAACATAAAACTGCGAAGCATGAACACTCTAGATAGACATAGTATTAAGGAATATAATATGAAGTTTCTTGCTTAACCATTAAACTTTGTATATAAGACTAGGGCTTAACCCGTGCCGTAACGGCACGGGAATGAAATGGCTTTCAGTAGTATATCAAGTGATTGTGAGTTTCACCATTAAAGCTTACTGTTCAAATTTAGTCCATTTTAGGCTAGATCTAAGCAGGTTTCTGTCTTTTTTTTTCTTGAGAAACCAATAATTTTAAACAGACACCAATAACACAGAGACCTTAAGACACAAATAACCGTAATTGGTGAATAAAGAATAAAACCTCTTCCGGTTATACTGAGATAATTTTTGATTTAAAACAGAATAACACAAACGGTATTGGTTTAACGAACAATACATTTTCTACATGACCTAGTCATGCTTAACCCGTGCTATAAATTACACAAACGGTATTTCAAAACACTGATGATGAATAGTTTTGAATTACAATTTTTGGAATGATCAATGATCTTTAAATATAAAAATGAACATGGTTGTGGTAAAGGCAATTTCGGATTGGTTTCCACAAACGGTTTTTCAAAACAATATACCACACTTGTGAACGAATTCAATGGCATTGATGCAACTCCTATACTGAATCAATCTTGAGAAACTTAATCTGCCTTCTGCTCATACCACATTGACGCTGTATTTTTATGATCTCGTCATTCAAATGGTCAAGCTATTTGCTGCATAAAAAGATTGAAACGCATGAGCCACTAATTAGTATAAAAGGTATACCATAATTATAAATATTGGTACTATCCATCAATTGAAATTTATAAGTTAGTAATAGCCTTTATAAAGCACTATTGCTGTGAGCTTGTTCATTAAAAAACTGGTGGTTCACGGTTCAGTAATCACAATCAGTAAAAAAAGAGTTATCAAGAGAAACATATTCATTGGCACCTATAAAATGCAGCAACATGCTTGCCCTTCTTTATATGAAGTTCCCAGGGAATTACTGGAAATATTATAATATGGTTTGCATCCAAAATTACAACCCTATCGGCATTCTCTGCATTATTGCAATATATAAGCCATTGTACATTTCCTGCTGGCTTAATAATTACAGGTAACCCACAAAAAAGTTCTTAACCTTAGCTGAGAGCTAAAAAACTTAAAAATACCAAGGAAAGGTGGTACACCCAACAAATCTCCCCAACAAAATATGTATTAGGATGTAGGGCCTTTTGAGTATTTAAGTTTTTATCAACATAGTGCCGATCCCGATAGTCATATTGTGTTACCCAAACATATACATCCTCTATACAACAGTATTGCCAAAAGTACGACATTTGGTTTTAATGGTCACTGGGAAAGCAAAAATGAAGCCTATAGAGTCTGAAATAATTGAAAGGACAAAGAGGAAAACTCTTGGAACCAACTATACATATTTTTTGTTGTTTGATAAGTGCAAGAATCAACCATACGTCTGCATCATACCGTAAAGACTCATCCCGGTTCACCAATAAACCTTTGAAGAACATATTCATAAACTTAAAAATAAAAAAAAACACCAGAAAATGCTTCGGGCTGCGATTTCTTGTACCTTTGCATCCCCATGTACAAATTCCTGAACCTATATTATGATTTGTTGATAACCAACAATTTCATTATCTGACTAAAAAGATTACAACTGAAAGCACCTAATCTTACTCACACTTTTAGGAAATATTCCTAATACAGATATATACATAAATTGATTATTCTTTTTCCATTTGAGCTTCCTATGAATTTGCAATAAAAAATGACATATGTACTATTCATGTGAAGAAGAAGAAGAATTAATAAATGACAACAAAGCATCGCTTACCATCTCAAAAAAAAACATCGCTTTCATTAAACTTGCAAACTGAGCTGTGGATTCAAATATAATTTCACAAAGGTTAAGTAATATTAAGCTCTTTATCCAAGCTTTTAAAAAGTGAGAAAAACTAATGCAGTTGATAGTAGTACGATCCTTAGGTTCCTATATATATAGTAATTCTACGCTAATAAACTTGCATTCCTTTAAACTCTCTACTTTTGCCACAGTTTTTCTATTGATGATCAAGAAAGTTACATCTTGAAGTTGGTATGTGTAGAATTAAATTTGTATTTCTTTCAACTGTTTTTCAAACAACCGTCACTGGCTAAAGTAAATTGAGTATAAATTACTTGACTCTAATTCTTGATTCATAATGCATTTTCCTTAAAGACGAACAATATTAGCACGAACACAAAATGGAAAATAATGGATACCTCCAATATAAATATATTCAATACCTGTTTCGTTAGCTATTTTGTCGATTTTTACATGTATAAATTGTTCCTCCAACAATACTTTTTCTGATACAGCTAGCTCAAACAGTGAGCTTTCTTCTGATTTTGCAAGTTACACTTCATCTTCTAATATTATCAATCAGTGAGCGAAGTTAATAAGTATTACTATCTCAAACTTGGTATCTTATCAATAGCCACGGTAACCTAGCTAATCTTCATATTTCTTACAAACCAAAGGAATACAATTTGGATATATCTTTCAAAACTCCAGTTCAAGAAATTCTTACAAACCAAAGGAATACAATTTGCACATATCTTTCAAATCTCCAGTTCAAGAAAATAAAGAAACAAATATTACCTCACTCCGGAGCAAAACCAACTTCTTTTATTGATCTATGGAGAATGTACAACAGATTTTGTTCCAACTATTTTTAATCAAGCAGTAGATTTAAGAAATTATCCCACACATTTTACAATTCACCTAAATTTCAAAAAAATCGGAAAATGAAAGAACCTTAAAAGTTTGCCGAGCTTGAGGCTATAGTACTCGAAGAACTTATTGAAGCTTCTTTATTCCTATGAGTCATTCATAAACAAAATGAAAGTTAAATTTTCATAGGATTAATTGGAGCGAAATACAAATAATTAAATAGAAGATACAAAGTAATTCTGTTTTCATCAAATTACCAATAGCTACAGAGGAAGAAGACGATCTATCATGAAAACCCAGTCGCTCTTTTCAACGTGATCTAAATAAACCACTAACGAATTTTGAGATAAAAAAACATGGACCCTAGAAATCAAATGACAAACAAATCACGACGGAAAGATAGATCTAGTACGAAAGGAAAAACAAAAAATAGAAATTCTAGAGAGATTAAAAAGATGAGATTAGATTGATTACCTGCAATTACGAAGGTCTTGGGTAAATCACATTTTGCAGGGGATGATGATTATGGAGGGTAAATATTTGCCTTAGAATTTGTAAGGTTTCAGTGAGGTTGTTCTTCCTTTGATAGTGTTTTCCAAAAAGAGAAAAAAAAGTCTGCTCGAATCGTTTCGGGTGAAAAGTGATCTTTCGAAAATTCTTCTTCTTTAATGTGATTGTGTGTAAGACGGTGTGTTTTAATTTTGTAATTGCTGATCTTTTGAGATTATTCTTCATGTTAGGGTTTGGAAGAAAGATGAATGAACTTGACAATTTGGAAAGGTCTGCTGATTTTTACGATTCGTTTCAGTAAGCAGATAAATTGAATGGAAATGAAGAGAAGCTCAGCCCTAAAATCTACTCCACACGTACAAGTAGTAGGGTGTGGTCTGGAGAACCACATCCCTTGATTTATGTTTGTCCAGACAAATCCTGACCACCACTAACAAATGAAAACTTATCCAAACCCTGTTTTATACTAATGATATCGACATAATCGTATGAATGATATTGTGATTATGTATGGGTATGAGGTGAGGATTTCATCCTAGGGAACAATGTTTACATGTGTTCTAAGGAAGTAAGTTCGTGATATGTGTTGTGAACCGAAAAGGAAATCGCCAAAGTTATTGGGGCTGTTCTTCATTGCATATCTTATGAACGACCAATATGTGTGATTAGTATAACCGCTCACGACTTGTTTGTGTTCTTGGTAGAACTATTCACATGAGGACTGACTTATGTATTGGTATGACTTTTATTAGTGAAACCGATCTTAAGTAATCACCTAGGGTATGATCGGGTTGTGTATGTCTGAACTTATTACTGGGAAGAGGGGAACTGATCCTAGTAAGAGGTGCAGTGCATCACAAGGGGAACCGATCCTTGTATGAGGTGCAGCAAGGTTTATGGAAGAAAGGGGAGCCGATCCTATGAACATGTGAAACACGTTTTTGGGAAGGGGGAACCGATACTATGGACATGTGCAGTGCATACAAGTTAGATACCAAATATATGTGGGGAACCGATCCTAGTACCTAGTCAGCTATATCTTTGGTAAGCTAGTGTAACTATGCACAATACTCATATGGAGGTAGAACCGAAACTTATTTTGGTAGAACCGTAAACCCATGAGTTGTGATTGAGTGGTACTTGACCAATCATGTAGTTCTTGCAAGTCAGATGAACCAATTCTAAACTTGTTTGGAGGTGTGGTAAATCGGTTTCAAGTGAGCAAGCATTGAAAAGACTTGCAAGAGTAAGATGTCGTCACTCTTTGAACACGGTGCATTAATGCTTATTTTATTTTGTTCAAATATATTCCTTAAAGGCTAAGAAGGAAGTAAATCCCAAGATCGAATTTAAATAAGTTAAGAATTTTTTTAATTATATATGGAAAATAAGAATTATTAATGTACATTTGCTAAATAAAAGATTTTCCAAGGAGATTTCGATCACATTTTTGGACAGTGCATTCACAGGAATTATGAAAACCGAATTTGGGTAAATATGGAAAATATCTTGAGAATATTTTCGGTTTTGGAAATTCCTTGGTGTCCAAAATTCCTTGTCTATAAATACTTTGAGTTTGCATTTATAACAAACTAATCATGCGTAACCTAAACGTACTCTTTTGTCTTTGTTACTGGTGAAGCCGCCTATCAGAGAGGAGAGTAATCTAATTAGGTGAAATCTCTTACGTCCGCTCAATTTAAAGTCTTCTTTGGGATAGAGAAGCTCTAGCGCGACCCGTTAGTGGGAAACTAGATATTGCGGTTTATCTATAGTTTTTGTATTGATTTGATTGACTAACGGTGGTTGAACTTTGATTGCACCTAGTTTGTTTATGCTTGAGAATCTTCTCTTCTGATATAAGATTCACTCAAACTAGTTCAAGGTTTCGACAGGGATCTTTAGACTGTTGTTAGATCTAAAGACGATCTTGTGATAATCCATTGTTAACAGACTCCGTTCTGTGTATGATTGATCACAAGAGATTCAAGTAGTTGTGTGCAGGTGTCTATTGAAGATCTAAGAAGATTTGAAGACAAAGAAGATATTGAAGATTTCTAACTTGGCTTTTACAATCTTTGGTGTGCACAATACTTGTTTGGGAAAAAGAGGATCCAATTAATAATCGGTCTATCCTTGTGGTGGATTGGATTGATTAATTGAGGAAGATCGGCATCAACACATATCACTTGGTTGAAGAGTGTTGTTGGCTAAATCTTAACGATTACCTTTGGGTGGTTGAACATAAGATAGATCTTGGAACTTGGCAAAGGAGTTTATGTTAAGATAAACAAGGGAACCTTTGCGCAACTCATATCACTTGGTTTAAGAGAGTTGATACCAAACAGATTTGTTGTTCCTTTACTGTTTGGAATACAAACCAAAGGAATTGGTCCAAGTACGTGACTTGTTTACAGGTTGGAGGCGTAGGAATATAGACGGAACTAGGTGAACTATAGGTTTAGTTGCTTGGTCTCAACTATACGAAGTTGTCTTATTTTGTATAGCGGCTTAATCTTCAGAGTATTCAATTATGGACTAGGTCCCGGGGGTTTTATGCATTTGCGGTTTCCTCGTTAACAAAATCTTGCTGTGTCATTTACTTTATATTTATGCATTATAATTGTTTTATTATAATTAAAGTAAATTGCACAAACGTTAATTCCTATTTACTTGATACGTGAATCCTATTGAGTTTGGTTAAGTCCGAACCTTTGTATCAAGTAAACACACTTTGTTGTTGTATTGTCTCGATCTCGTATCCATAGACGATCACACAAAGTGTGAACCGATTTGTTGTATTATCTCAACTCAGTCCATAGACAATCACTTTCTGGAAAAGGGCTTATAGGAAGGAAAATTTATAGCTTGAGGTATATTTGGGGTACCCTCGCCTTTTCACAATGGAATTGGTCCAAGTACGTGACTTGTTTACAGGTTGGAGGCATGGTAATACAAACGGAACTAGGTGAACTATTGGTTTAGTTGCTTGGTCTCAACTATACAAAGTTGGTTTATTTTGTATATCGGCTTAATCCTGAGAGTATTCAATTCTGGACTAGGTCTCAGGTTTTTTGCATTTGCGGTTTCCTCGTTAACAAAATCTTGCTGTGTCATTTACTTTATATTTCCGCATTATAATTATTTTATTATAATTAAAGTAAATTGCACAAACGTTAATTCATATTTACTTGATATGCGAATCCTATTGAGTTTGGTTAAGTCCGAACCTTTGTATCAAGTAAACATACTTCGTTGTTGTATTGTCTCGATCTCGTATCCATAGACGATCACACGAAGTGTGAACCGATTAGTTGCATTGTCTCGACTCAGTCCATAGAAAATCACTTTCGGAGAAAGGACTTATAGGAAGGAAAAGTTATAGCTTGAGGTATATTTGGGTACCCTCGCCTTTTTAGGAATAGTCTTACCCAATGCAAAGGATGTATTTCCAATTTCAGAAACTTTGTGATTAAACTCATCAAATGAATCTTCATCAGCCATACGAAGGTTTTCCCAATCAGAATTTAGGTTTTGAAGCCTAGCTTCTTTTTCAGAGGTATTCTCTTCAAATATAGTTGCTAAGATATCCCAAGCATCTTTAAACTTAGTGCACATAGTCACATGGTTCTGAAGATCTGGGGTGATGGCGTGTATAATGGCGTTTAATCAGTCAGAATTTTGCTTTGCATCACTAATCTTAACTTCATTATATCTACCAATATCCTTTGCAACAGTTATACCATCTACCGTAACTGTTGGACGATAATAGCGATTTACAACACAAACCCATGATTGAAATCACGTGCTTGAAGAAAGGCACGCATATCAATTTTCCACCATAAGTATTTCGAGCCATCGAAGACTGGCGCTACATTTATAGAGATAATACTTCTGTCTATATAGTCGGATTGCTACAAACACAGACTTATGAGGTTTTAGTGTGTTTGCCTGCTCTGATACCAATTTAAAATGCGGGGGTACATCAACCACACCCAACTATTTCGTTCGGAAATCTGTATGGACTAAACTCCAATATAATTCAGAGAGCATCAAGTTAATGAGTCTCAATCGAGAAAGATATCAAAGAGATTTATCTCTTTATCAACACAATCAGTAAATCGAACATATAGAAATCTGTGAGCCTGATTTTTATGAGAATAACTCGGATGGTACCAAAGACCAATATTCGAGTGTCAATCAAGTCCTATCCAACAAACAAGGTAGGATTTATCAACTGTGATTGAACAACGCATAACCTGTGATATTTCAATTATATAACACAGACACCAGAAAATTTGTTAACGAGGAAACCGCAAATGCAGAAAAACCCCGGAACCTAGTCCAGACTTGAACACCACACTATATTAAGCCGCTACAGACTCTAGCCTACTACAAGTTAACTTCGGACTGGAATGTAGTTGAGCCCTAACCAAGTCTCACACCGATTAAGGTATAGTCGTGTTCCTTACGCCTCTTGAATCTCGTAAGACTTTGTGCACTTGATTCTTAGATGATGTCCTTTATAGCCTAGAAGTTGCTATGATTCAAACTCGAAGACTTATATACAAATCTATCTTCACGGATAAGTCTATTCTATTTGATGTTTTCGTCTTAAGATAAAGATCAAGGTGAACATGAAGCTGAATTAATAAGATGGTCTTATACTCCCGAAGAGCAGCCTAGAAATATTAGTCACCTCACAATAACCTAACTGATTAAAAAAATAAGTTATTGCGGAATCACAAGAGTCTGAGACGAAGAAACAGTTGTGATTACTTTTTATATCTTACCTATCGGAGATAAATCTTGAGAAAATCTTAGAGAAGATTAAACTCAAATACGATAGAAAAGGTTAGATCATGATACGCAACTACAGAGAAAATAGTTGGACCTGGCTTCACGAATCTCAAATGAAGTCTTTAAGTTGTTAAACCTAATAATGGTTTTTAGAATAACTAGAAACCTAGGTTAATGGAATCGACTCTAGTTTGCAACTAGGACACACGAGAGTGTCGGGATTAAGTTTCTCAGATGCTAGAGTTTCTCCTTATATAATCTTTCAAATCAGGGTTTCTTACAATCAAAGTTGATATATCTTAGTAACAAAGCAATTAATATCCACCGTTAGATAAACTCCTGATTTAAGATTCAAGCTAAGTTTGCTTAGAAAATAAGGAATCAATCTCCACCGTTAGATGGTTTAGCTTGATACACACAAATGAAATATATCTATATATATGGGTGAACTGTACCAAAACGTGTATAACAAGTTGGCTCAATAACAGTTAACTGAAGTTAGCCATATGGACACTTTTAGCTTAGCTATATTCATCTAACACTTCTTGACCAAATCTGATAATCAATCAATCATGATAAATAATCAAATGAATTTAAATGTATTTTAAGAGAGCTGTTCAAGTGTTCACTATCTCATAGAAATATCCATGAAGAATTTGAAATATATTCGGTTTGGTTTGTAAGTGTACAAAGTACTTATAAAAAAACCAATTCATGAACTTAATGCCACGGTTTGCAAACCAAGTTCGCATACCTTAATACATTAATATTCTAGGGACTTCAGTTTGCAAACAGAGTTCGAAAATGAACTTGAGTTCATGAGTATAGACAATAGTTACCATACAAGTATGTGAATGAGTTGTTATATATACTTGCCAATTTTGAACCTAACCATTGAGTTCGCAAACTGCCATTCCTTACCTTGTCTAGTCTTGTCATTCACAAACCACAGTTTCGGACCTATCACAGATAAACTCGTTCGCAAACACAGTTTGCAAACAAGAGTTCCGAACCTGAACTAGCACTTTACATTTCTCATACTGAGTACGCATACCGTGCTGTATCCAGACATTAGTAGTAGTTCTAAAACTCTCATTCAATCAATTTGAAACATCCTTAATTATAAGACAACGCTGGTAATCTTACACATACCAATAGCTTCAAGTGATCTTAAATGATTATTTGATCAATACAAAACATCCAGAGTTAATATCAAATGATTGTCTCACACAAATCATGTAAGATGTTCAAGGTAATTTTCACATGATCATCTTGATTTAGTGTTTAGTTTCCAATAAATAAATTGTTTACAACTAAAGTTATCAAGTAGATGATGAAGCATTTTAAGCTTTAAACTCATATTTCGAGAATTATATAAACGAGATAAACTCGACTCAAAATTTCAAATGTGTATAACACAATGTCTATATAACTATACGACTTAGTATCATTAGTAGATAGAATTGAACAAACTTCTGAGTGATATATAAGTTTTAGTCTCCACATACCTTTTGTCGTTGAAGTTCCTCCAAGTTCCTCAAAGATCTTCAATATATCTTTTACTTCAATTAGTGAACGCCGTGAAGTCTAAAGCTCAACTACACACTTCTATCCTTATCCGAGACATAGTTATAAGTAGAGTATAAATCAAGATATAGTTTTAATCAGCTAAACTTGACAAACAATCTTGAGATAGCAACACTTGCGAGTTCGACCGAGCAGTTCTCTAACAGTACCCCCGCGTTTTCAAGCACATTATCTAATAATCCTTTTCTAAAGTATATGCTTTAATTGTTGGTAATTAAAACACATAAAATCGAAAATCATAATTAAATGCTTTTCAATATTTCGGTTTATGGTCACCTTGAGCATCAAGGAATATCTTTGAATAATTAATGATAAGAGTTATGCACATGTTCAAATAATGTCGACATCTAGAAGTTTCCTATCTTAGCAAACCCTAATCCCAAATTCACACACAACATAAAGAAATATGTGAATATTGGAAACTCGGTTTTGCTCTTGGGACCGGTTATACCATGACTCCCAAGCTAAGTTAGGATCGGTTATACCATGCTTCCCAAATAGGTTATGACCGGTTATACCATGCTTCACAAAGCTAGTTAGAATCGCTTATACCATGTCACTAGATATAGGTTATGACCTGTTATACCATGCTTCCCATAACTAGTTAGGATCAGTTATATCTTGTCACACAATATAAGCTATGACCAGTTGTACCTTGATTCTCACCATAAGTTAAAATTGGTTCTACCTTGTCATCTTGTATAGGTCATCCAAATAATTTTCAATGAAAAACCGGACCAACACACTTATGATTCCCCTTTCGAGTATGAAACAAGTTCATACATCTACTTCCCTAAACAAGTTCATACATTTAATTCCTTATACAGTTGTTTGCACCTATAAGGTATAGTCATCAACACTATCAGGTGGAATCCCTTTGAAAGTACACTTCATAACGACATACATTTTTATGTGTGGGAAGTGGCATGAAATTCTTGCAATATCTCTTCATTGTAGAAATTTTGGGTCAACCTCACAAATCTTATGCAAAATCCTTAAAAAAATTGGTCGATACATACCTAAACGACCATGGATTTTTTTGGTCCCCAAGTACAATCATCGTTAAAAATAATCATGCATCATCCTTGCATCTGCTTCCATACAACCTCTATAAATCGATTCTCTCTGCATGACTTATTGTGGAATTGGTTGATGTAAATTATGAGTAATTTGTAGCATCACCTGATAAAGGATGAGAAGATTCTCATTTGTCTCTTCATCATCAGAATCATCTCCAAATTGAACCCCATACTTAATTGACATACATCTTCTTAAAGACATGCTGCAATTAACAACAACGACAAAATTTCAACGAAACAACAACGAAGTAAACAACTAACGACAAAATTTCAACGAAACATCAACAAAGTAAACAACTAACAACATTTGCAAAATTGAAATGAAGTAATACCAAAATGAACAACCAACAACAGTTGTTTGATTCCAATGAAACAGTAAAAAAATTACATATGAGATAATATCACTCTCTTGTAAATTACCAAGGCATTAGAATGCAACATCACTTGGAATATTTATCACTAAATTACTAATCATGTTCTTCAAAAAATCATTAAAATTAATAATGTTTTATAAGTCAAATAAACTCAAAACAGTAATTGATAATATGTTCATTCAATTTATGTTATTTATCACAAAATTAAAAAATATCATATCAATTAAACAATATGAATCAAAATTAGGGTTTAAGTTTATAATGCATTACTTTTGACTATTGAGTTGATAAAATTTCTTAATACAATTGGAACTAGCAATTGAAAGGTCCAAGAACAAACCCTATCAAAGAATCGTGAGGAATCAGGGGGAAGAGAATAATTATATGAATATTTTGAGTTTTTCTCTCCAAAACCATGAAAATTGAAGTTTAGAATGAATCTTGGTTGGGTTCTCTGTGTGTTTTGAGAAAAATTATGGAACGGACAATGGTTGTCATGTTCAATCGCTAATGATAGGTCAAGATACAAGAACGACTAATGAGTATCCGTTCTTCATGAAACGGCTAATGATAATCCGGTTTCTATAGAACGGTTGATGATTAACCGTTATTATTTCTTTGGAACGGCTAACCATTGGTTGTCCTTTACTAAAATCGGGAATTACAGCTAGGCCTATATGCTATTCCCAAGCTGACGTGGAAAGGAAATTGGGAAGGGCTTGGGAAAATCCAGAAGACCCAATCTTAGAGGTGTATTTTATGTGGATAACGAAACTTAACTAGTACTTGTTTAGAAAATGAAACTGAACCAGTAAGTTCATAGCGGGTGAATTACATCATCAAAGGTGGAATTTACTTATTACTTTCTTTGTTTCTGGAAACGAGTTACCCTCACTTTTTCAATTTAGTCTAAAAGGAAGCAAAATTGAAAAATTGACAACACCTCTTTTCTGAAATTAGATGGTTAAAAAACTAAACCCTAAAAGCAACCACAGTAGACGACCAAACCTATAAATATGGTCCAGAAGCGAGACACAGTGGGACAGACTAAATAGTAAAAGCTGGACCAAAACCAAATCCCAGTCTATATTTGGTCTGGGACCAAGACCAAAACCAAATATAATCGAGCGAACGTATAATGTACGTTTGTTAATAGGCGAAGTTATAAAGTACTCTTCATGTGAAGCGGTTGTATATTCCTCGTTCCATGGTGAGGAGAAGTTATAAAGTACGTTTCGATGAAGCGTTGGTAAAATATACGCCCGATTAGGCGTAAGTAAAATGTACGCCTCATGAAAGGCGCTGGTATTAGGTATGTCCCACAGGCACACGTATTAACTAATGGCGACACCAAGCACAACTAAACTGAACTAGTTTTCGTATGTCCTTTCTCAATGGTCGGTAACTACTTCGAGACAGAACAACCTTGTCCATCGTCAGATCATAATGAAACTAAACCACTTTCATAAACTCCAAAAGCTATATAACAATCACAGCAGAAATGAAATCAAGCAGATTAATAAACCAACATCATAAAATTTAATTAACAATGAGATCCAATCATATAAAACTAGACTATTCCATAAAGATAAAATGGATATTAAGACCCATCAGGCATACATATTATCTTCGTTCCATGGTGGGGCGTTGATTATAGGTATGTCTGTTTATGGGTTAAAATTATTTCTGTCGGTTTTGGTAATTTGGGGTGTGTGGATGACAAATGAATCTAAACCCTAAACAAATACACTGCACGGGAGTGCTTTTGATTCGAGAGATCAATCTGTACAATTCTGGCCTAAACCAAGAAATAGCCGTTTCAGACTTGTTTCGGTCACAAAGTGAAGGAGATGGGGTTGATCTTAGGGAGGGAAGCGAAGAAGGTGTTGAGATTGTGAAAGTGTAGTCTTGTTTATGACTTGTTACAGAAAGTTGAGCAGGCTTACGAATAATGCAAGAAGGCTCTGGGTGTTTGAATACGTTGTGTATTAACACTTGGTTTCTGTGTTGTGCTCCGTTGTCTGTTTTGGAAATAGGGAGGAGAACCTATTTATATAAGTCATTTGATCCTTATTCACGTCTCTCGTGGGAAGTGGAGGAAGTGGAGTGATGGAGTAGTGAAGTTGTGTGTTAGTGTCACACGATCAATCTTGCCCACTTCTCCTATCATCACTAACCGTCCATGTCTTCCTGACACGTTCTTGTGTTGGCGCGTTGCAGGCTGCACGTTGTAAACCGCCAGACCAATACCCCAGTATGTATCCCCCAGTTTGTGACATGATTGATGTCTCGAGTGTGTGGATCATGGGACCCACAGAAGGTAGCATGTAATGCTAGTTAAATAACTAAGTTATTTAGGAAGTCGATACTTGTAAAGTATCGTGTATATTCTATGCATGTTATGCATCGAATGTATTCGGCTTATATGAAGCATCGCGGTTGAGAATTATGCCTTGCTTACTTCACGTGAGGGTTTGGAGGCTGCGCTAACAAATCCTCCCTTGGCCGACCACATGGTGCGGCAGAGTGACAGACAGTGATCATGCTGATACCTCACTGGTCGCCTAAATCATATCCTAGGCCGTCTGTATAGATTGGAGAAGTTGTACGGACAAGATGACTTGCGACCCACATCTGCGACCGTCGAATCCAAGCCTGAGAGACGTTTCATGGAGGACCAATCAAGCATGCGTGTAAACAACATGCAGATGTCCATGTCCATGCTTCATTGTCCCACGAAGGTTTGATCTAGGCCACTCAAATTTACCAATGAAGTTGAGTGGATGAGATCGATTTGCGAGAGAAATCCTATGCCGCAAAAGATTCCTAAAGGGCGCGGTATGTCACCTTCAAGGCGCACGTTTCGAGATGAACAAGCTTGGTCGGTCTCGGCTGATTGGTCCGGTGTGTAGATGGTATGCTGATATTCACGCCTATACCTCACTGTCCCATGAAAACGTGATCTAAGCCACTCAATTTGTTTGGCGAAGTTGAGTGGTCGAGATCAGTTTGTGATTTGGGAAGCGTGACCACGCTAGTTTGGGCATGCGATTTGGAGAAACCAAGCATGGTATTCCTTGGCCGGTCCGGTGAGGAGATAGATGGGTCCATGGTGATCATGTTGATGCTCACTGGACCTATTCAGTTGTCTCCTAAGCCCTTCATTCGATCAGGAGAGATCGGACGCTCGTGATCGTTACAAACCCTAATTAGGGTTTTGGCCGGCCGTGCGTCATACTTGGTTTTGTGCGCACGAATCGGGACAACCAACCATGGTTGGTCCTGACCGACTGGTCATGTGTGTAGACGGGCTTACAATGATTGTGTTGACATGCTCCGGGCCCTTTAGACGGTTTGGCAAGCTTTGCCACCCCTTTTGGGAAGGCCAACCCTGCGGGGCCCACGTTGGGTCGGCAGTGAATATTCCAATACCTGCTTTGGGGTATTGGATTCGATCTGAGCCATCCAATCATGATGGTGAAGTTGGATGATCGTGATCGTTTCTAGACTGCTATGGACAATCTAGATGCTCAATCGGGCTAGTATAACACAACGAGAGTTATATGCTCAATCGGGCTAGTATAATACACCGAGAGTTATAGCATGTACGGGCATTTCGTGCATGCCTCACTATTGGTACTTGGATATTCATGCTACTCTGCTGCGAGTGACAATCAGTCATCATGCCGCACCAACAATGAGAGTTCTGCTAGGAACAACACAGGAAATACAAGGCGTTTTATGCATTAATCAATAATGCTAAACAGAATATTCGGGGGATTGTTGCTACATGCTCCATTCTAGGTGAATTAGTAAAGCGAAGAAGTATTCATCACTTATAAAATAGTCTCATCCTCTGCAGGATGGTTACACAAATATTGGTTTTACAACTTTAGCCCTGAACTAAAATTCACCATCAACACTGTCCCACACCCGGCGGGCATAAAGACCACACTCCACAACGGGCGAACAATATACATACACTCCATCCAGGCGTGCATAATACCTTCGCCCCTCAACAAACGAATGTAATATTTCCGCTCGATCAAATCACTACCGTTGCGTAGCAACACGGATTAAACCAAAAGTTTGGTCTTTTTTTGGTATTTGGTTTTGATCGCACCAGTGCACTTGCTCTAAAAGCTTAGAAAATACTCAAACCCAGAAAACGGGGTATTTATGTAATTTTCACTTTGAAATTGAACTGGCATCTGGATCAAACTTTAAGATTAAACAACGGTTTGGATAATTAGTGGTCCCTTGTTAAAATAGAAACATCACCTGCTAAAGTGAATAGAAAGAAAAGAAAAAAAAGGACCATTCATCTCTCACTCTCTCTCCTTCTTCCATTTTATTTCTTTCTTCATTCATCCTGTATTATCCTAACGCGTGTTAATAAACAAAGCAGAAAAATAAAAATCCATCTCTTTTTCATTTTTTTTCCGTATGAGTTTTTTCCTCTAAAGATCTCTTGAATAAGGTAATAATAAAACTCCGTTGATTTAATTCCTGTATTATCCTTTTTTTCGCCGACCAGATTGTTCTGGGTTTTTTCCTTTCATCGTAAAATTGACGATTTTTCTTTTTATATTAGGGTTAGGGTTTAATCCTTATTGGGACGAGTTCTTACTTCATCTTCTTCTTTTTTTCATAGAAATGAGAGCTTTGAGTAATTATACTCCCATTTGTCACTTGAATATTTTAGTAAGTTTGTTTCTTTGAATGGTATGTGAATTCTGATATTAGTTGATACTCAATACTGAAGGAAATGATGATTTCGGAGTTTTTGAAGTGTGTTTTGTGTTAATTGTTTTTTAGTAGCTCTTAATACTGTATATCTCAATATTCGTTTGAGATTCAAGTTTATTCACCTCAGAATAATTGCTTAAGATTTTCAAAAAAATTGCTCAGTTATCTTGGCCTTGAATGATATGTCTACTTCGCAACCCATAAATGTACAAACATCCCTAACTTATTCTTGGTTTCCCTTTGTTGATTTGAATTGCATCGAACATTTATATAGTCTCGTATTGTTAAAGCAAAGTTTTTTTTTTTTTGACCGACTAATTTGGAGTTATTCAAGAAAAATGTCACATTTTAGTTATCATTTTGTTTGTTTGCTTCTTTACAATTTCTAATTAGAAAGGATGCTTTTGATAAGATCATGTCTAATTTCCTGTTTTAATTATCTTATTGTTGCTTGATTAGTAGGCAGCTTCCCTAATTGACCACCAAAGTTTATAACTTTTAAACTTGACTGCAGTTAGTTTTATAAATTCAAAGGCCATGGCGAAGGAAGTTGAGGGAGATTCATCCCACTCATTACTTAAATCTCATCTAAGTCAGACCAACACTTCATGGAAGTTGATGGATGATGGTCCTTCCCAAGTAGGTAAGTTGCAAGAAAAGCTTATGGAAGTTGAAGCGTGTATTCAAGGCTCTGATGCAGATTCAAAAAAAGAACTAGAAGTACTTTGGCGAAGGGTCAAAGCTACCTCAACAATGTTATCTTACTTGAAATCAAAGGCAAGAATTATGGCAGTTCCGCATCTAGCACATGTATCGTGTGGGATCAAACAGCAGGAAGGGTTGGGTTTTGTTGATAAAGATGGTACACCGTTGTCTGGTTGGTCGAATGATGTAAGTCTTTCTTCATTGGACAATGTAGATGAAGATGAATGCATGAAAATTAATATTAATGGGAGTTGTTCATTTGATGAGCTTGATGGAGCCTATATTGGTGAAATCCTTAAGTCTGTGCAGATGGTAACAGATGTCATGGAGGTTCTGGTTAAGAGGGTAATTATGGCAGAAAGTGAAACTGCTATTGAGAAAGAAAAGGTAGATTTGGGTCAGAAAGAAATTAAAAAGAAGGCTCTACAAATTGAGAACATGTCAACGAAGGTAGAGGAAATGGAAAGGTTTGCTCTAGGTACAAATTGCATCCTGAATGAAATGCGGCAGAAAGTAGAAGATATGGTAGAAGAAACATCTAGGCAAAGACAACGAGCTGCAGAAAATGAGCAAGAGCTTTGTCGTGTGAAGCAGGATTTTGAGTCATTGAGGTCCTACGTTAGTAGCCTAATTAGTGTTAGAGAAACACTTCTTTCATCAGAGAAGCAATTTCAGACAATTGAGAGGCTCTTCGATAGGTGTGCTTATTCTTCTTCCTTGCTTGTTTCATAAGACTAACTGCAGTTGTTGTTGCTTCACAGGCTCTTATGCTTCTACCATGCCCATCCATCATCAATACCTCACTTTAACACATTCTTTATGCATATATATACCCACACATTTTGCAATTTCTTGTTGTCTTCTTTTCATTGTGGTGCTTGGGCTTTGCAAAAGTAAGTGAACTGGCTCATCTCTTCTTCATGCTTCTATGCATAAAGGGTGCTTAATATTAAACAAAAACACATAAATCTTCTCTCCACCCCAATCATTAATTGAAGTAAAGTGTATTTGTATGCTGTTCATAGTGGCATGAATCATGATCCATTTCGTTCAGAACTAGTTAGTAATTGAGCAGACAATTCCAGCAAGTTCAGTTTGCTTGCCAGTTTATGTTACTAAACACGTGGAGAACTCTCAGTAGTTTCTGTCACACCAACTGATACATTTAAACATTTAAACTCTCAAATATTTTTTACCGTTAGATGTAAGAGTTCACAACGTTATGATATCGACTTAGATCCAAATTTGGTGGTGCAATCCTTTGATTTGCATTGCCTAGTTCAGAGCAGCTTCACTGTGCCTTTCATATACTAGTTTTATAAGTGGTCAACTCTGCTCTTAGCTTGACTTTACTTATTCGTGATGATTTGGGGCGTTGAAAGAAGCATTTAATTGAAGCCCTTTTGTAGTGTATGTACAAACGAACATCAGTACTACGAAAATATACCAAATAACTGTGGAAGTCTATGTATTTCCGTTAGTGAGTGATGACATATTTGGGGCTTGAAAGAAGCATTTAGTTGAAACCCCTTTCTAGTTTATGTATAAATGATGAACAACCGTACTTTGAAAGTATAACTGTGGAAGTTTATGTATTGTATTTCCTTTTCTGATGTAATAGGCTAGTTGCCAAGACCAGTCAATTGGAAATGGAGAAGATGCAAAAAGAGGCTGAGGTACAGAAGCTCATGGAAGAGAATATCAAGCTGACTTCTATGCTAGACAAGAAAGATGCCCAATTGATGGCCATGAACGAACAGTGCAAGTTCATGGCTCTGAATGCTTCGGGTATGTAGTCTCTTGTCTATGTGATCAGAATACATTCCCCTGTTCTTTAGGGTTCATCAATCAACCTACTCTGCCGTCCGACTTTCTAGACAAGAACAGGATTGAGCAGGTTTTCAAGCACATTGTGGGCTGTTCTTAGTTGATGCATTTGGGAGGTCCTGGTGTTAATCTTCCGTTGTATTAATGCTTAATTGATCGATAAGCCAGGGATTCGAAACTTGGTACTGCAGTAGAGCGTTAGCTGTATCATTAGAGTTTTTGTCAAATAACAAATTTGTATGGGCTCCTTGTGACATTCTCATAGTTATCTGACTTGTAAAAGCTTTTGGTTGATGAAATAAAATAAATAAATTATGTGCTCCTCACTGTTTAGGTTTCGAAATAAGATTAACTAAGGCCTATTCCTATGCACATGCCAAAAAAAATGGTGTTTGGCATGTCAGGTGGCATGACAAATCATCTGTGCCACTATGGGGAAACCAATTAGCGACTGAGTTGCTATCGAGCGATATTCACAATATCGCTGGCGTTAAAAACTTTACTGCTACCGATATTGTTAAAATCGCTCGCTTTAAATAATAACGCTGGCGATACAATGGTTATCGCCCAGTAGTTATTCTGCAACGGTTATTTCCCCTTATGGTTCCTATATATACGCCCTTTTACCACTCTGGATAACTCACACCTGCTTCTACAGATATTTCACCTATATTCTCAATTTAAGTTTCATTAATCATCTCAATGTCGAGATCCAATGAAAAAAGGGATATTATTATGAATCGGTTCAGGTTACAGCAAGAAAGGTATCGTATGAGGCTGCAACAAATTGACGAAGAGGAAGCTGAAGATAATAAACTAATCGAAATTTTGATGCTTGTAAATACGAGTCAAATACCAAGAGTTCCAGAGCCCAAAGAAGTATTATCAAGAAGATATACGTATCGAGGGAGGGAATTTTACCATCAGAAGCTCATGCACGATTATTTTCTTCCCAATTGTGTGTACTCTGATCGAGATTTCCAAGGTTGATTCCACATGCCGCGTCATCTGGTGAAAAAGATTATTGAAGAGCTTTGTCGAGTGGAACCTCAATTCAATTATCAGTTTGATGCACTGAATAATAGAGGTCATAGTCCTGAACAAAAAGTTACTTCGGCTTAAGGATTCTAGGTTATGACACTCCAGCGGATGCGAATGATGAGTACCTTCGTATGGGTAAAACAACTTCTTACACTTACCTTTCATTGTTCTGTGAAGTAATGATTAATTATTTTGGTCCAACATATTTACGAAAACCAACCGACGAAGATGTTAGAAAAATATTAAGGGAGAATGAGGAAAGGGGATTCCCAGGAATGCTAGGTAGTCTTGATTGTATGCATTGGGTATGGCATGAATGCCCTGTTTATTGGGCTGGTCAATATAAAGGTCATTATCCAAAGCCAACATTTATCCTTGAAGCTGCTGCTTCTTATGATTGTTGGATATGGTACGCTTGAATCCTGTCAAATTCGATTTGCCACAAATGTTTTTGTTGGACGTTCATAATTGAGGTGTTAGCTTGAAGAATGTTATGCTTGTCATAGTCAAACCCAAATTTTTCTTGAGAAAGACGACTTTTCTTACTCTCCCGGTTTTGAAATTTCCTTTCAATGGATCTTTGCTTCTCGACGGTCTTTTGATGTTCCATAAACTCCGCCATGTTAAATCCTTCAGAACTCCCTCCTTCTTGAGCTAATTTTCTAGTCAGTTTTGCTCGATTCCTCCCTGAAAGTTTTCCCTTATTATTACCATCAACATAATTATTGAAAACTACATTGGAATTTGAGCTTGTAGGGGTATCTGGTGAAGAATTTGATGGACCTTGTGAAAATGGTGAAGAATTTGGTGTTGAGGGAGAAGAACTATATGGTGACTTTTCAGGTACTATTTGATTATTTGCTAAGTAATCTGGATTATATTTGTTCAAACCCTTCAAAATATGATAACAACTTTCGAAAGCGAATTGTTTACCATGTTTTCGTTGCCAATCTGTACGAACCTCTCTTTCAAAATCAACATCACTCTGACCACTGTCCTTGCCTTTTCTTTTGGCTTGGATTATCAATGCAACATAAGCGGCTACTTCCCGGTTGATTACAATGAAGTGTTATGACAATCCTTTTGCATCACGACTATTGATGTTCATGGTTTGTTCTTCATATTTTTGAAATATATTATCCCACATGGTGTTACCATGTTGTTGTGCACCACCGATACAATCTTGGGTAAAAAAACATAATTACGACAAATACGTTCATCTTCTATCATGCTGTATTTTGCACCACGGACTCGGTTCTTCTTACCTTTGCCTTGAGTTTCTGCTTGTGAATCCATTTTACAAGAAAATATATAATTGTAGAGGAGGTGTGATAGTTTTAGATTTGAAAAAGATTGAAAGATTAAGAAATTCTAGAGAATTTTAGAATTTCTGGTATGAGTTGATATGAGTTTGAAATTATGTATTTATAGAGGGGGGAAATTGTAGCCGTTGGATACGTGACTAATAAGCGTTGATCTTACTAGCGAGCGATAGCTTGACTGTCGCTGTCGATTTAATGACCATCGAGCGATTTATTGACCATCGAGCGACCGACACTCTATCGCTCGCTGAAAACTCTGTCGTGTATGCCTATATGGCAGGAAAAACATATTGACATATGAATTTGGCAGTTTGGCATACCCATAATGGGTGCATATATGCCAAATATCATGTTTTGGCATGTGCATAGTAATAGGCGTAATGACAATATTTTCAATGAATAATATGCATATCTTTGCTGGAAAGAATGAGCAAACAGACATGTTCTGGAATCTGAACTTCAACATTTGAAGTCTCTCAATTTTTTTCCGACGGAGATAACTGGTATCCTAGGAAACTAAATGCGGCACAAAACTCAAAATCTGGCACTCAAAAGAATCATCCCCCAGCTGTGGTTAGTAGCAGTAAGTAAAGAAAACCCATGTCAAGGTGTCTCAGTTCCCCGTATCCTTGTGCGTCGTATCTCTTACACAATATAAGGCCTAACAGGAAGGAAGCTGTTGGTTTTGAGCACCCACGTCAAATGTGGGTAACACGAAAAAGCATCAAAAACAGTTTTGCCACGTAAGCAAAGAAATGGATGAGTGAAGTAATAACTAACAACCAATGTTTCTTCCGTCAATCGTCAGACAATAATAACCTCCTCCTCCTCACCCTCTTACTTCCCTCCACTGTCCACACACACAGACACACTCTCTCTCTCTCTGTGTTAGCTTCAATGGAAGTAAGCTTCTCGTCAAAATCTCAAACCTTAACTTCATTAACATCTTTCTCCTTATCAACATCATCCTCACCTTCTTCTTCACCTCGTTTTTATAACCTTCTTCGTAAAGAATTTCTTGGTTGTAGTAATCTTCGTAGATTAAGACTTGAACATAGAAAAAGAAAATGGAAGAAGTTAGAGTATCAAATTCAATCAACTGGCTTTACCGTAAGAGCTTCATTATACTCACAACCTGTTATTGTCATTGTTGCTGTTGCTACTATCTCAGCTCTTACCGTTGTCTACTTGAATTATACTAATTATCTTAGAAAAAAGAAAATTTTGAATAAGGTAAGCTGCCACAATTCTTATAGATTTCAAATTCTCGTAATGAAACTTTTTTCTTTTTTTATTCAGATATTTTGGAAGGCTAATCTCAGTGAGAAAGCCCCTGGCAAAATGTTTCTGTTGATTGAGCAAAAAGTTCATGAAAAACTGTTTCTACACGATTATTTACTGTTGAAAAGAAGTGCTGCATGTCCCGTAAGAATCTCAAATTGAATCCCTTTTCTAATGATTTTTGTGAATTGATGGTGTAGCTTTCAGGTCCCAAAGGTGGTAATGCCGTACGCAACCATAAGTTATCCGAAAATGGGGAAGAAGTTGTGAATCAGAGTATCAGGAGTGAGATTCTAGAAATCAAGGAAGCTAAAGTAGAGATACATGTGGAGGAGGAAAGTAAAACTAAGAGTGGGAATGAGAATGGAAGCATTTACAAGGAAGGATTGGTGGAATATCAGAAAGAATTTGAGTCAAATGGTTCTGTTGTTGTTGCTACGAGAGTCGATAGGGTTGTATCCACGAAAGAAATTGAGTCAAATTCTACTGGTGAACCTCCACTGCTCAAGGAATTAAGTTTGGAGCCATTAAATTTTGTAGTGGAGAGGAAAGAATTTCCATCTCAAGTACATAAAGGGGAATTTGTGATGGAACCGGAGGAGTTGTCTCAAGTAATGGTTGAATCAGTTTCTAGTGCCGAGACTACAATTTCTGGAATGGATATTAACGGACACATACATACAGAAGAGAAGTTAGAGAATGAAGTGGAAGAAGCCAGTGAATTTCAAGTTCCCAGCTATACTGCATTCCTTAGAGAATCTGTTCGAGAAGGACTCCACACATTTTATGAGGAAAGCCAGTCTGAGATGAAGTCAATACCGAGCTTGAAGGAATTTAAGGAAATATTTCCTCGTATTTCCAAAGCACATATCAATAATGCTTCATCCCTGCTCGAGCCTACTACTACATTAAGCAGAGAAGAATTGGCATTAAATGGTTCTCATGAAAAAACAGGTTATACTCTACATGCATGTACACTGCTTTGATCTCAATTTGCATTTGTCATTTTCTTTTTGTCTCGGTGGAGACTCCCAAATATTGTGGCTATGGTAGCTTTCTTTAAAGTTAAGCGTAAATTTCAGGATTCCTACGAGGAGAGGTGCCTATTTCGAGTACTAAAGGAAGAGGTCCTTCTCGCAAAAGAAAGAATTCTGGCAAGGACGGTGGAAATTTGGGAGATATTGGAAACGGACTTCCAACTCTTAATGGTCAAAAGGAGGTAAGTCCTCCACTTAATGGAGTACAAATCAACGGTACGGGTACCTGTGATTTATCGGATTACTCAAGCGCCTACAACCGCTTGTTGAGAGGGGGAAGGTACCACTCTTCCTTTATTAAGCCGCAAAGTCATTTCATAAATGATATAGGATGCTTTATATTTGGATTGATATCTAATTATTCCTGAGGCTTTGATAGGAAGAATTGGCTTAACAACAATCCTAACTTGTATCCAATGTGCCTTACTGCTTTAGGTTTCCTGGGACAGTGATTTTGAGTAACCTCTGCACTTATTCAGACTGTTCTGATTTAGTAATTCGTAGCAGCTTATCCTAATACGTCTTTCTTGGGTTTTCAGGTTAAGAAGCTGTATAGAATTGCTAGAATCCATGGAACAAAGGGGTTTACTTGATATGAACAAGGTTAGTCTCTTCTTCTTTAGCTTATCCTAACTCTTTTATATGTTCACAAAATTAATTTTGCGCTGCTGTTAGGTTTATCATGCCAGGTTTTTCAGCTGCTGTAAAACTCAAAAGGCTGTCAAAGAGGCATTTCTCTTTACTAATTTGATACAGAACCCCACCCTGAGTACTTTCAATATGCTCATGTCTGTTTGTGCAAGTGCACAAAATTCAGAAGGTAAATTCTTTTCAAAATTATTACAATTCGCATTTTTATACCGAGGATTACACTCTTGTAGTCATGACTATTCTGCTAGTTTTATCTTTCTTTTTTTAATGCCTCTTGCTGTTTGCATTTTTAGGAGCTTTTCAAGTTTTGAAACTTGTTAAAGAAGCTGGAATGAAAGCTGATTGCAAACTTTACACTACTTTAATATCCACTTGTGGTAAAAGTGGAAAAGTTGATGCCATGTTTGAAGTAAGCTGCCTTTTTCTGCCTTGGAGTTTTAGCTAAATATGAACTTCGTCATAACTTGTCTTAACTTGCAAGCTAGTTTAATCTCGGCAACTTTTGTTCACTTCTAGCTTGCATGTATCAAACCCATGTGCATCTCTTCCTATTATTGATCTATTTTTAAAATTCAATCCTTTATTTGCTAAAACTGAACTCATAGGACTTTCATACAACTTCTTAGGATTTTTTCCCCTAATGTTAATTTCATTGCCTCATTACTCAATTTAAGCTTATAGATTATTCATATAACTCCATTGGACTTTCTTTTTCTTCACTGATGTACAATTCTAGGTTCACTAGTGGTAGGTTTTTTTTTTTTTGAAGCAGTGGAGGTAAAGTTGTTGGGTGATGATATCAACTACGTGAGTTCCAAGCTCGTCAGCACCATATACCTATTGGCCGATCCCAAAAAATGATAATTAAACATCTATATTCAGTGCTTCTTTACTAAAGTCGAACTTATGCAATTCTCATACAACTGCGTAGTATTTTTCCGTTCCGTATGAGCAATTCATATTGATTGAACAAGGTTGGGTTTTGCTTCCCAGGTATTCCATGAGATGGTTAATGCTGGAATAGAACCAAATGTTAATACATATGGTGCACTAATTGATGGTTCTGCAAGAGCCGGTCAAGTGGCTAAGGCTTTTGGTGCTTATGGAATTTTAAGATCTAAGGTATTATTAGAGGTGTTTTAGCAGAAGTTATACTTCTTGATACTTTTATGCTTTTAAGTTTATTTTGTAAATTAGATTTCAATAAAATTATCTTACTTATTTTCTTTTGTTGTTCTCTTTTACTGAGTCTGTATATGCATCATTTCATTGTAACCTTTTCAAACTAAACAAGGTTTTTACATGCAGTAGAATGTAAAGCCAGACAGAGTTGTATTCAATGCGCTTATCACCGCATGTGGTCAATCAGGAGCTGTTGATCGTGCTTTTGATGTCTTAGCAGATATGAAAGCTGAAGCAACACCTATTGATCCTGATCATTTCACGGTTGGTGCTCTGATAAAGACATGTGCACAAGCCGGTCAGGTAACACCATTTATCGTCATCCTTTTTCTCTGGATTATACGGGAATGTCAGTTTTGATATTCTTCAGGTCTATCTCTTTACCAATTAACCTGTTTTGAAACGGATTTCTTTTAGTTTGAGCGAGCCCACGAAGTATACAAGATGATCCATAAGTATAAAATCAAGGGCACGCCAGAGGTGTATACAATTGCTGTTAATAGTTGCAGCCAGATAGGTGATATAGACTTTGCTCTTACTGTGTATGATGACATGAAGAAAAACCGAGTGAACCCTGATGAGGTACTTGTTCACTTCTAGATTCTTAAAATATCTTTTTGACTTCTAGATTCTTAAAATATCTTTTTGAAGTAGAGGTTTGTGTATTTCGTTAAAGTTTCGCTCCATGACAATTTTTTTCGACAGTCCAATAGGATATGCCATGGCAATATATCTATTAATTTTGTCTACATTTTCTTTTCTCCTTCTTCGTGTCTATGTTAAGTATCAGCAACTTCACCGAATCACCAGATTATTTTTCTCATGCTTTGCGGGACTTGCCAAATTCATTAGCCTTTTATGCTATGCAGATGTTCCTCAGTTCACTAGTAACTGTTGCAGGGCGTGCTGGGAAGATAGACATTGCGTTTCAAATTTTACATGAAGCTAGAATTCAAGGAGCAAAGCTTGGAAATATGTCTTACAGTTCGCTGATGGGGGCTTGTAGGAATGTAAGTCAGAGGTAGTGGTATCGTTAAAGAAATAAATAAAACAAAATTAAACTTGCATGGGAATCGGTACCATGTTTCCCATTCCGGGCTAACTTAGCCTGCAAGTTTGTAACCTCTTGGACAAGATGTTACCATGTGGTTCATAGCTACCCTCGTGCATACATTTTTTTTCTTCTCTTGATGCAAGGTGGCCTTATATGTTCCCTCCTGGTAGACTGCGACTACATGGCTGTAATCACACCCATTTGCCAAAAGATTTTGACTGCAAAGACTAGGATCAATTTATACTCTAACAAACGGATGCTTACAAAGCTGCCCTTTTCGGTGTCAGGCAAAAGATTGGAAGAAGGCACTGGAGCTGTATGAGGATATGAAAGCCACTAAAGTGCGCCCAACAGTTTCAGCACTAAATGCTCTGATTACTGCACTATGTACGTTTTTGTCTTAGGATTGACCTTTCTTGACTTAGTTTTCTAAAATTGTACTCTCCAATCAAATATCAAACTTATCATGTGGTCCGGATGCCATAGTACTATCAGAGGTTTCTTAAGAGCTTTAGTCAACATTATGTTCCAGAATAATAATGTGGGATATGGTAACAGGTGAGGGTGATCAACTTGACATGGCTGTGGAAGTTCTCGATGAACTGAAGAAAGTTTGTGTGAGCCCAAATATTATCACATACTCCGTTCTTCTAGTAGCCAGTGAAAAGTAATTGCCATATACTTCTCTTTTGCACCTTAGTGATCATTAAAACGTGGTATTTTCCTTTGGCTCATTCTCACCTTATGAACAATTAGGAAAGATAATCTGGAACTAGCTTCAATGCTTTATGCTCAAGCCAAAAGGGATGGCGTTGTTCCTAACCCTGTTATGTTCAGATGCATCATTGGTAAGCTTCATGGGTTTTAACTAACTATTAAGTTTTGGCTACTTTTATGCCTCCTAAGTTCCTCTGTGTTGTTAACAACCTTTTATCTATCTTCCCATTTGTAGTTTCTACTTATTTTGGTTACTGATTAAACAATATCACTTTGAAGGTTTGTGCTTACGGAGGTTTGAGAAGGCTTACTCACTTGGCGAGCAAATTTTATCCTTCAACTCTGGAAACCCACAAATAGAAAACAAATGGTATTTAGTTGATTATCAGATATATCTAGTGGGGTGCTCTTTTCCTTGCTTTTTTGATTTTCAGTACTTCGCATCGTTTCCGTACATTCTTATTACCACTATGTTGAGCATGAATACTCTCTGGTTCATGCACTCAGTCCTTTTTGGATACCCAACTTTTCATGCTTTTCCATATTCTATACACTGCACAATAGCAAGGATATTGAAAGAATGAAATAAAAGCCTCTGGGCACATCTTTCCTAGAACCGTTGGGAGGTTTTTGGAAATTGCATTTTGGATGTTGTGCTAAAACCCTACAGAATCATAAATCTCATCTTTCAAGTACCTGGATAAACTTGTTTTGCAAGATGTAACTAGAGCCTCTAAATCCATCTGCAGGTCTTCATTGGCCGTAAGCGTATATCGGGATAGTATTACATCTGGCAGTGTTCCTCATATTGAAGTTCTTTCAGAAGTCTTGGGATGCCTGCAGTTTCCTCATGAAACTTCTCTAAGAGCAAGACTTGTTGAAAATCTAGGAGTCAGCGCTGATGCTTCAAAATGCCCAAACCTGTTTTCCTTGATAGATGGATTTGGAGAATATGATCCTCGTTCCTTTTCTTTACTCGAGGTCAGTTTGCAACTTAATATACGCCACTTTTATGAATTCTGAGTTGTCATTGTTATTCATTAACGGGGAAGCTAAGTGATCAACCCATGTTCTATGATTTACTAGGAGGCTGCTTCCCTTGGTGTGCTACCAATTATGTCCTTCAATCGAAATCCTATTGTATTTGATGCAAGAAATTTGCAACTTCATACTGCTGAGGTTATCTTTGCTCAACTCTGGAACTAATAATGTAACTGCTGCTATTATATCTGGCTTATGTTCATGTCTGCTAAGAATCTTCCTCCTGACTACTGTGCTCATTTATCACCTTTGAGTCGTCCCTCTTTGTGTACCCATAAAATTAGAGATGTAATACAATCGATATTCTGGCTACACTGATTTTTCATTTTTGAATGACCAGGTATACCTTCTAACAATTTTAAAGGGTCTCAAACATCGGCATGCTGCTGGTAAGCCTACCTTTAAAAGTGGCATTATTTATGGTTTTTATGTCATGTCTTTCGCATTATCTTCTAATTGTTCTTGTTCTCCTTCGAATTCTCTGTGCAGGTGCAAAGTTACCAAATGTGACTATCTTACTTCCCGTGGAAAAGACACAAGCTGTGACACCCAAGGGAGAGAAAACAATAGTCCTCGTAGGCAGGTAAAAAAAGGTTTTAAAGTTATCTAGTATGTACATAGTTTCATGACCATGATGTACCTTTGCCGAGTTTCACTTCTGGTCTTTGATAGTACCACTCCAGAATGTAAACCTCTGTATGTATTTTTGTGTGTGTGTGTAATTACCAGGGTTGGTCAGACACTTGGAGCCATGTTGAGGAGACTGGGTTTACGGTATCAAGGGAATGAATCATTTGGAAAAATTAGAATTAATGGGTTATTCATAAAACGATGGTTTCAGCCTAGGCTTGATTCACCAGCTTTTAGTGGAAAACCAGCAGAGTTTAGCTTCTCAGGTTTTAGTGGAAAACAAACAGAGTTTAGCTTGTCATCCTCGCAGACGAGGTTGGGTAAAGGAATCGTAGATCAACAACGCAACATAAGGAATTGCAATTTATCTTCGGAATAAGTTGGAAAAGAGGTACATTTTTGGGATATAATTTATAATCCTGTCTACCTCTTAACAACACGGCTTTGTTACACCACTGATGTACTGAGATAACTCACAAGAATGAATAATGAATGCGTTGTATTTTTAAGAACTACTAGTAAAATTGCACGCCATATGCGCCTGCCGCCCGAACCTAGTGCTGTCGACCTGCCACCCTTCTAACTTTAAAAGAACATTCATGCTCATAAATACATGTTAATTTTTTAGCTTTATATTTTTTCCAAACACTCAGATGCTAATACTTACACTAAGCCTTCACTTTGCATTTGACTAAATGTGTTAGGTGCGTCACTTAATATTCACCACCAACAATGGATGCTAAAAGTTACATCTCATCAAACATAACAGTAGATGCTAGAGTCTCCATACTTGCTAAGGTTAGGTTCCACAAACACAATAACAATGTGGTACTCACCCTGTATTCCATTCCATGGCACAAATAATAGTTCAGATATTACACTTCAAAAAATTCAATATGATATATAAACAACCAATAGGCCGGCCCTGAAGAGATTTTTATGCGGATATATTAGTCAGAAAATTGAGAGTAGTAACATCACTTTAGTCTCCACCCGGAAAAAATCCCAATAAAAAATAGGCATTATCTTTATACTCGTTAGAAAGTGTGTATTTTTTTTTTTACGAAAAAGAACCGGAGACAGGCATCTAAAAAGAATGCCTGCTCGGAGCTACATCCAAGGTGATGCCTGTGTTAGCTCTAGCAACAAGGCAATCTCTCAAAATATAAGTATCGTTATTACAATAATCCAGTATCCTTATTACAATAATCCAGTTCATAAGGTTTTGTAGGAATTTGTAAAGCCTGCATGAAAGTGAGTAAATTCTTTCCAGTCCAAGTAGAGTTCAAAAAGCCAGAGGATTGTCTGGCTAGTCTGGCTAGATTGATTGCAGCAAAATTTTGTTGAGTAGTAACTTTAGAGAGTTTCCCTAGAACAAACTGGATCGGTTGACTTTTGTTGTATCTGCCTTGTTGTTGTGTGATATGGCCTTGGAACCTTTGTTGAACTTCCCACTGATATTGATCTTCTATATCCTGGAGAATGTCTTCAGACTCAGCAGCAAAGGTGATGTTGGCTTGCTGCATTGTTTTCCCCCATGCCAGGGCTAGTTGAGATCCTCTGCTGGATCGTTCTGCGATGCTGATTCCAGCTGTAAAGTCTTTGAAGTTTCTGGTTCCCAAACAGTGACCTGAATATGACATAGCAACAAGAGAGTAGTTAGTGTAGGGTTAAGTATCACTAGTAGCCTGGTAGAGATCAGCTGGATCAATGTGCATGCTAATAGTGATTCCAAATTTATCATAAGGTTGTCTGAGCTGTCTAAGGTTCCCAGAAGAGGAGTTGGAACTGTGAGCCTGAAAGTGAAGGTTATTAATTATATGCCCTGGTTTGTGATGGATCCTTGAATGACTGCATAAGTGTTGAGTGATATCTTGAGCAGTGGCATAGGCTTTTGGATTGATTTTCCTGAAGACCCAATCACATCTAGCTTTCCATATGAACCAGCATATGGTGGCGAAGGTTTCATTCCATCTGGCTAATTCATTGTCATCAAGAAACCAGTTGTTAAGCCAATCATGGAAAGAAGTGAAGTTGGTGAAGAGGTTATGTTGATCCCCGAATAGTTTCTTCCAAACAGCCGAAGCCGCTGGGAAGGATAGAAGGAGTTAGAAAGTGTGTAGGCACTGGTGTACATCACATGTGGGCATCTCGAACGCATCATGTAGTTTAACCTCGATAAATGAATAACCTGGCCAAGTGAATAATTTTCGTCCTTCCTTGCTTGGGTAAAATGGCTAAATGAATAACCTTGCCAAACATTATCTCTAATGTATTCAATAGAAATGAAATTGTGAATATTATGTACTACATTTGCTAGTTAATATATTTCATTTTCCCATCAAAAAAAAAAAAAAACCTCTCCAAATGCATCAATGAATAAAAAAAAAATTGGGTCTTTAAAGGCACTATTATCATAGTTATAAAAATGTATGGCCTTTGTCTCTATGATGATGACAAAAGCTATCAGACAGACGATGTTTAATATAGACTCGATCCAAAGGTCGGGATGCTCCGGATGGAGTAGTTATTGGACGACTGAAAAGGACTCACGGTACCGATCTTGGCTGTTAACTGTCTTTCCCTTCCTTTTATTTTTTTTACTCCCGATTGAAAACCCAAGCCCTAATTTTTTTTTCTTATGTTTTCTCTGCAACTTTCCGTCAATCTCAAGAATCCCATCGTACTGTTTTTATTCCATGTTGATTTCTCAGATTTTTCAAGAGCTGTTGATGGTGTTTAAATCGTTAGGGTAATGGGGATTGTCGAATCCAGAATCTGATGTATTTGATCATAAAGGTGGTGAGAAAGGCGTCTTTTCTTTTGTGCATTTCGTTCTTCATTACTTAGTATGGGGGTTGTTCGATTTAGTGCAATGAATGTCGGATGATTAATTTTCAGTCTAAATAAAAATCACTTTATTTTAGTAGATTTAGCACCATGAATTGTCCATGTAATCTAAATTTTGATTTTCTCCGTTGATTGAACCACATGCTGACTTTGATTCTTGAATTTAGCCGGAGTTGCAAATCCTAATTATGTTTTTTCTCGATTTTTTAAAGGTTCCTCCTTTAAGAACTGGAGGATACAAATTCTGTACAAATTTTAGTTGATACAGATTCTTTGTTAGGCAAAAAATTCGATTGTTGGTTAATTGCAGACATATATGATGAAGCTAATGTTTACTGATTTATTAGTAGGTCAAAGCAAACCTCTTTATATGGTAGTAACTTACGAGAGGTTCTTTGGTTTTTCAACGAATCATCTTTTCTTCTTTGTAGTTCGTGACGACTTATATGAAGTAAGCTTGAGTTGTATAAAAAGACAGGAGGTGAATTTTCTTTTATGGGATTTTGGTTCTGATTACTCATGACCTACTTGCAAAGTTTTGATCTCATGGCAATTATATATTGGGAGATCTCACGTCTCTCTATAGTGAACAGTTCAAGGGAAGCCCATTTTAAATTCCATGGAAACTCCGGTATTGGCATTTCCCTTTAGTGCGTACCTTAATTTTTGTTTTGATAACTTGCGCACCTCGATAATATTATTTGGCCCAGTGATCCTATATTGAGTTTTATAGTTACCATCATAGCTTCCTTAACAATTTTAGTAATCCATGGTTGCTGAAACTTCAAATATCACTCTCTAAAATGTTTGTATGAAATCCAGTTGTATTTCTCTTTAGCACAGAAAAATTTAATGTACTTGGTGCAACCATACTCATAGGAATCTGGAAGTCCCATGTCGGAGTCGTTAGACATCTCTAAGATGATATTAATTGTACATACATTTTTTGCAATTGATTGCAACTACTAAATTCGTCACTTTGAGGTTTAAATCTTTTTATATCAGGAGTTGAAAAATTAAGATTGTTTTGTTCAGTTTTAGTGGTTTTTACTAGGAATTCAGATATTAAGATTAAAGTTTCATCTTGCATGAATTTTGTGGGTCTAACTTCTTTAGATTGATAGCTGTATCAAAAAGAAAGCTGGTGTGTCTAAAATTTGAATCATTCTTTATACTATCCACCAACTTACAATTCTATAAAAGTTAAAACTAGCTTACATTTCAGTGTTTGAATGTATATATGTCGAGCGTTATCTGTTACTATTTAGTTCCTTGGAGTTCCTTGGACAAGTTAAAATTTGTGGTCTTTTTATTGCACCAGTTTTTCTTGACCTTGATGATCCATGTTTAGGTTGTGGAACAATCAATTAAAGTTGGTGCTCAAACTGCATGAAGATTGAAAGGCCGTACTATTAGTAAGGCGCCTTAAGATTCGCATGACTAATTCAGAGAGTAAGATAGACAAAATCATCTGTAACTACAATTAACATTAGCGCTTTGTATGATGTGAAGGGAAATGAGGTTCACAACAAATTCACTTAACCTAGAGTTAGTGTTTTTCAGATGTTATACTGAGAAACTTAAGGATTAAAAACAACTAATTTATGTTCCTGTACTGCATGCTACCGTTGCTACTTTTTATGGAACGAGTTCTAAAGAAGTAAATTTTTTGAAGTTAGTACTGATTCTGAGTATGTGTTTGATAAACTATTTTCATTGTCTATGGTTTTGATGTTGGAAGTGTAAAGCCTTTTCAGCTTTCAATTAGTTCCAATTAGTTCCCACTAACATTCTTATTCTCAGCTGTCCTACATATTAACCTGATTTACACCTTCTGTTTTAATGCCCGCGGGGTTTCATTTCTTGGAAAGTTTCTCAAAAATGTTCAACAGGTGATTGAAACTTATTGGGAGTATGAAAATTCATTTTTGAGATTGAAACAAATGAATCAAGACCTTATAGGGTTTTCTGATATCATGGACGGGTGGTTTCAAGGGAATACTATCTTTCAGATATTCTTTTGTAGGTGACATAAAGCTCTGTTTTCGTAGTTTAGCTGTCTAGGTTAGTCTCTTCATTTGGCTTTTCAATTATTTGTAGATTCCGATATGAATAGATGAAAATAAGTGGTTTGATGAGTTTGCTAATTCTCTTTGGTTGGTTCTTACTTTAGTGGTTTTGGTTTTTAAGATATTGCATTGGATGCTATAGTGGAGTTATTGACATATTGTGAATTTTGTTGCAAAAGAGTGGCAGCAATCATGCAAGATCTATACTGGGTTGAGAGTAAACAGGTGGTTGGGATCGGAAATAGTCTGTAGGGTTCTATTCTGGTGTTTGATATCATTATTGATCATGGATGTCTGATTGAGGCATTGAGTTAAAAATCATGTTTGTTGTATCATTTGATTAACTATCAAAAAAATAGTGTTCTCTAATCTAATGATATTCGTATTCTGCTCCGTAAAATGGGGCCTTGGGATGCTTGTAAAGTAGTTGTTACTTATTCAGATGTTCTCAAGAATCAATTTAGGACTGTAGCACGTTTGTTGTGCATATAGTCGGTTGGTCTTTCTTGGGTTATGATTAGTCTACCTATATCCTCCTATTTTGGAGAGCAGAGAAAAAACTTTTGGACGTAAAAACTGGATTGGAAGATATACGGTACTGTAAACACCCACTTTATGTTTGAAACTTATTTTTTCCTTTAGTTTTACTATGTGCGTGCTTGAATCTCTTGGATTAGGAAAATGGACCTCGAGGACAGAAGTGTGTCGCCAAGTACAAAGCTATGATTATTACTAAGCTGATGGTGATCTCAACAATCTTAAAATGGTCCACACCAGCCGATTTGAATGCATCTGCGGTGAGTTGTTGGAATCAGGAATGGCAAATAATTTATTTTGTAGTAGTTAGTCCCAGATTGGGACTCCGCTGTGTTTTAGATTTTGTATTGCCGAGGTATATGCTGCAATAATTGAATTTATTGTGTTGTACGTTCTTGAATCTCTTCTTTACTCCACGAAATAACACAACTGGAACATACATATTTTCTTGAGTTGATGAATGCATTCTCTTGACGCATTTACTGGAATTGTCTTTGTTTCCTGTGGGCACTGCCAACCAGAGTTGTGAATGCAGTGATTGAACAACATACAACTACGATTTATCTGCAACATCAAATTGCTGATTTTGCAGAGGCTTTAGCCTTAAAAATGTCGGAAAACCTAAATGAGCTGATTATCTAAATCATTAAATGTTTTTTGAAGTGTCTTTCTAACTAGATTGTTTGTGAACTAATTAGATTGAAGCTGAATAAAGTTGGCATTCTCTTGCTCTGTTAATCTAATTTCATTATTTTTCCAACTCATGAACTAATTTAGTAGATGCGGAATCCTAAGAGGTTTGATTTTGTGTACTATGAGACTAAGATGGTAACTAACTACTTTTCAAACGCTTGATGGAATCTGGGAATAACCGTGTCACAAAGTGGAATATGGTAGCTGACCAGAGATTGCATATATTTGAGCATCTTATCCCATTCTTTGCCATATTTTCCCATTTATACCACTTAAATATCTGTCGGTTGCTGACTTGCCCACTAATTTCTCAAAACGCGGCTCCGCCCCTAGCTGTGACCCGATTAAATAAACACAATTACTATATAAACCAATTGATTAAATAATTAGGTCACTCATATTATAATACGACTAACTAAATACTGTATGTTGATGTGGCCCAATTAATTAAACACTATGGTTGTTCCAAACAATCTTTAATTGCTAAGTTTTCTTATATTATTAGATTTTTTGGTCTAATTTTAATGAACAATTAATTGGGGGATATGAATTACTTCCCCCAATCCATGGTATGTGTTAAGGGGTTATTTTTTGTTATGAAAATACTAAAATACCCTTCCCACAAAATTAAAATCAAAAACTTAAAATCAAAAAACAAAATCATATCCCCCATTTCCATCTCCACTTCTTATTAATCTTATTTAGGGGTAGAGCTTTGAAACCTAAATATTCCCCATTCCCTTTAAAATTCTAAACTCTCCCACTCTACATCAAATTCTCTTCTCTTCACTTTGGAAACGAATTTTTATTTTATTCGGAAGTGATGAAGATCATCTTGAAAGTGATGATGACCATGCTTAGAATTGATTCTCAAGCATGCTTGGTATCATGTTCCTCCCCAGATATGGTCTTCACCAATTCGGCATGGTTTTCATCACTTCCTTTTTTGAATTTTTTTCTGTTTTAATCACTTCATCAAAGGCATGGTCATTGATATGAAGACCATCCTGTATTGCTTTCCGCATAGCATGTTGCTTTATTTTCTATCTTGGGAAAACAATACCGGCATGGTCTTCATATCAACCGACCATGCCTTAAGTGGAGTGACTAAAACCGAAAAATTCAAAACGGAAGTGATGAAGACCATGCGGAATTGATGAAGACCATATCTTTTAGAACATGATACCGGCATGCTCGAGACTTTCCTATCAATGCCGGTATTCAAGTGAAGAAAAGAATGAACATTCTAGGTACTTTTCATCCTGTTCCGGCATAGAAATTTAAGCAAAATACTATGCCGGAACATGATACCGGCATGCTCGAGACTTTCTTGTCAATGCCGGTAGTCAAGTGAAGAAAAGAATGAACATTCTGGATACTTTTCATCCTGTTCCGGCATAGAAATTTAAGCAAAATACTATGCCGGAACAGGTACCGGCATGCTCGAAAACTAGATTACGCCCCCCCCCCCCCCCGAACCCCCCTGGATAGTGGCAAACAATTTTTGAAAATTTCCGACAAATGCCGGCATGGTTTTTTGGTTGAATACCATGCCAAGACCGAGCTTTTTCAACTGCAACAATGGTGAATTCAAAGGAAACAAATCAAATTTCCAACCTCTTAGCAATTCTCTCATCACAATCATCTTCCATTTTCAAAAAAAAAAAATTCCACTTATTTTTTTTTCCTCTCCTTCTACTCCTCACTCACACAAATTAAAATCAAAACACACACTAAACTATCCCCCAATTACTTAAGCATATACTAATTATTATTAACTACTAAACATGATTAGTGAGGGCTAGATTAGGAATTAAAAAAAAATTACATAGGGGGTCACCCAGAATTGCTATTGGGACACCGTTTTTGTCATGTAGCTATATCCCCCAATTAGTTTCCATATCCCCCAATTAATTCTTCATTTTAATTTCCTAATTTTTTTTATTCTTTTTTTTGTTTTGAAAATTTATATTATATTTTCAGTTAATAGTATTATTTTTTTGGTACAATATTTTGGAATAAATATTAAAATAATCAGATTACAACACCTTTGGTTGGAAGCCGAGCAACAAGCTGAGCACCAACCCCTTTCTGAATAACTACACCCAACCTATGAAAAATAAAGCTGCCTAGACCCCTACCACCGTCATTGCTAACCAAACAATTCTTAAGACGCTTGAAGAAAGAAATAAAATCATCACTAAGCTCCCCTAGAGTAGTAAAAGCTAAAACCCCTAAACCATAACCATGAGCAACACAGTCAGACAAATATTTGGTGTGCTTGCATGTGATTGCCTTCGAAATAGCCTGCCCCGGAATAAATTCACGAACACCATCACCGGTGAAGGGAGAGACTCCTGTGAAATCCATACACACATCCTTCCCGTTCTCCCAATTGAGAACAAGGATATCGGTTGGCCTTAAATCCTTGTTATCATCAGATAAAATACCCAGATCTGCTTCCTTGCGTGCAGGTACACAGGCTTTGTAGCAGATATCAGTAACTAAATCACGAACTAAGTCATGACGAAACTTAATTCCAACATCTTTAGCACAATGAAACGCGTGATCGCCAAAAATATACATAGGTTTGTTGCAACAAGAGCATAACCCGCCTTCGACAAACAAAAGAATACCAAGACGATAGCCAACTACAGCCCTGAACTGTCGAGGACCAAGACACTGACCAAGACCTCTTACCGGGACAGCCAAGAGATAATCCTAATTGAAAACGGCTAATCTTAATTTTTATTTCAAAAAAAAAAAAGTAAATCGAATAATCGTTATCGAACGACTAAAATTTTGTGGGAGGATACTGACCGTCTGACCAAATTTGATCATGCCAGCAAGATATCGGGATCTTCCTTATAGGTTCGACCCTCTAGATTTTAACCTAATCACGCTTAAATTTAAAGTGGAGACTATATTTGATTCTAGAAATTCTAATCATGGCCGGGGACTACTGTGACGATTTCGGGATTATACATTTCCAAGTTTTCAGTTGTTCAGATTGTGCTCATTATTGTCCATCCAAGTTCCATGAAAGGTAGGTTTTCTGTTTCCGGAAATTTTAAGTTTTTTTGACCCACTATTATGTGTCAAGATTTGTGTATTACATATTTTATTTTGTATAGATTGGATATGATTTAATTACGGTGGAACTTCTAGATATGGGTAAACTTCTCGGACTTCAATTTCTTTTTTACCACGCTCATGAAGATGGAATTTGGTCGCCACTTATCCCGAATTTTTACATGTCTAGCAAGATAATTGTTTTAACTAGAGTTTGTGCTTAATCCAATGATAGTAAAGACGTGTTTTACAAGGACCAACCTGCTCCATTACTCGGAACCGTATATTTTTGTATAATATTTGATATAGCTTAAATTGTTTAACATTACTTATGCTATTGAATTCTACCGTGTAAAACTTAGTTTTAAAACTGAAGTTAAAAAGTTCTGTTACAGCTGAATTCACAATTATATTGCAATCAATTTGAGTATTGTCAACATATTTTTAGTTTGGCAACATAATCACGTGGCCATCAATTTATTAATCACTTAATTCTGATTAAAAATGTTTTTTTACCTCGCTTCAGGTATGCATTAAATATATTATGTCTCGGGCCAAGGTATATATACACTTGGTAGTTGTTTTTACTTGCATCAAATAAGATTGGTATTCACACATTATTCTGAGTTTGATTGTTGTATTTGGATACAAATGTGTAGGGTATAGAGTTTGGAATGTGCAACTCCTTTCATAGTGGGCATTGGTTCATTGAACTTCAAACACAACATCCAAAGGCACTGATATCAGCAGTAAGAGTGTAAGTGATTTAATGTCAACTGACTACGATTATTTAAGGGGTTTTTTAAGTATTGAAGCGCCTCAAATTAAATTATTTAAATGATTTAATAATTTTCTTTCGTTAAATATTTCATATTTCAAAAAATACATCTAAATTGAATATGTAAATATAAGTTTTGTTGAGGTGGTTTGTTTAGTAATAAAGATGACAAAAGTTTTGTGCAACAGAATTCAAATGATTAACTAAATTGCATGGAAGGAGCAGAGATGTGAATTGGGAACTTAAGCAGCTTCAACACCTCAAGGATGGAATACTTAAAATTGAGACCAGGTTGATCAACATACTTAACCACCTCCCAATTTTCAACCAAAATACAACCTCTTTATAGTAATATGATGTTTTCATAACTCTCCTTTGTGTTTAAAGCTTGAATGTTGTTAAAATAAAAAAGAATTTAAACATTTGTGGTTAAGAAAATTTTGGTAAATTTGATTGTATGTGAGAATTTGTCAATGTGGTGATAATAAGTTCTATTTATCATTGGAGATTTCTAAATATGTGCTTGCTTACATTGTGATGCTTGGACTGGCTGCAGCGGTTATTCTGAATACACTACACATTGGAGAAGTATTATCGACTGTACCAACAATTGGTGAGTTTCTTTTTTCGGCAGTAAATTTAAGTTGTTGTGTTGTTTGTGTTTAATATTGTCTACAATAATTTAAGATGTTGTATTATTTGTGTTTAATGTTTGTCTATAGCTACTGGCCCAAAGAAGTTCTGCAAGTATGTTTTTACGTCCAATGAAAACTTTACGTATCCCACATGATTATTATTATTGAGATGGTAATTCTTTTCTTCTTGAGTTGGAGTTGCACTGTGTTTTTATGTTTTGTGTAGGTTCCAATGTCGAAAAGGTTCAGTATAAGAATGTGATTTTGATTGAGTGGGACGCTGAGGCCAAGAGAAACTAAGGCCACTATGGAAGCATTACTTTAATAATACTGATGGATTGGTAAGAATTTGAAATTGCTCTTGTATATCTTTACTCCATTGAAGATTTCTATTAAATAAATGTGCCTTCCAGTTTGGTTTTCTATTTATTTTCTACTTTGTTTTGTAGCTTCACTTATAGTGTACTATTTGGATAACATAAGCTATGTATTCAAGAAGTATATAGAAGTAGACATTTTATATACGTTTTCTCCGTTCTCTAGGTATATAGAAGTAGGTTCCTTGATATTGAATATGTACCTTGATATTGAATATCTATCGAAATGGTGATGATGAACAAGTACCTTGATATTGAATCTTTATATTAATATCTATCATGATAAATCCATATATAATTTATCCCTATGTGCACTTTTGTCGAATAGTGGTTAGGTTCCTTTCAAACTGTTATTGAGGGTATATTATGAACCACATATAGTTGGACAGTTCCTTCTTTTACTTGCAATTGAATGAAATATTGGTTCTTTCGTATTCAAGGTAGCAATCATTTTCATTTTTTTTGTTCCAATTTCTTGAGTTTTGTAGCCCATTTAAGTACTCATGCTGGTGTCAGCAAGTAGGGCTTATCTTTTAACTGTTTTCGATAGGGTAAATAAAGCGCATCATAGATTGAGTTATTTGGTAAATAGTTGGGAAGGTAAGCTGTTGTTTTCAATACAATGTACACTATTGACTTGAGAGTATAATGTTGATCATGCTAAATATTCCTTTATGCATATGAGTCATTTGCGCTTAAGTACCCATATATAGTAAATCTCACTTATATTTAGAAATTGTGTGTGCTATCTTAACTCAAATGGAAGAGCACATGGTTCTCAACCATGTAATTGTGGATTCGACTCCCAAAATTAATTCCAAATGCAAAGGTAACAATCATAACTAAGAATAAAAAAAATAATTTATGTTTTACTCAGCATTCAGTTTGTTGTGTAGGCCTAAAATATGTACACCAAAAAGAAAGGTTGAGCCGGGACCGTAAGGTCCCGGTGATACCTAGTATAAGTATAAACGAATAATCACTAAATTTCACTAAAAAAATATATAGACACAATCCAAAATGCTTATCCAATCAACAACGTTTTTACAAGAAGTCGTTTTCTTTTCAAACAATGCATCTAAAGCTGATTGTTTTTTCCTTCCGCCTAAACTAATATGCATCCCATTCTTAATAATGCATGTATAACTTCTGGAACATTTTGCTTGTATAGTAGCAAATCCTTGTTAATGATGATTACTGCTTGAAATCCTCGTTTAATTGGGGTATACCGTAAATTTATTCACACTCCAAAAATTATGAGGGTGCCTAAAGGTGGTGAAAATACTATTTTCCCGTCACTAATCATTAAAATTAAAATCTTAGTAACACTTAACTGTTATCCCCTAATTCATTCTTCGTCAAAACAGACAGTCTCTCCTCTTCTCTCTAACCTAACCTAACGACACTTTGAAAAATAATAATTTATTCATCTTAATTGATCGTCATAATCATCGATTCGAAAACTTTAATCGACGATTAACTTCTTCTACAAACATGGCTCGTACAAAAGAGTACCAGCGAAATGTTGAGAATACAAATATCGTAGAGAAACTCAAAGGAAAGGTTTGTGCGAGAAGCAAACAAAAATCAAATCTGGAAGAATTGGAAGAAGCTATGGCTCCAATTAGAAAGTAAGTGAACTTAAACCCACTTCTGTATTTACTATTTGCATTTTTTGTAGTGTGTTGAATGGAAAATTAGATTCGTAAACGTAAAATTGATGTTACAGAAAGAGGGTCATCACCTTATCGCAATATGTTGACAACTTTTCATATGCATGTTGAAGCTATGAAAACTCGTCATCCCATATGTTGTAGAAGATAACGACTCTGTAAAAAAAAATTGTTTGTTTAAATTTTTTGACCTAGGTTAGAGTCGTTAGTGTAATTTCGAAAATGATGACGACTTTTATTTTGTAGGGTGACAACCCTTTTGTAAACACTGGCGACTCTTTATGATTAAAAACTAGCTCTCTGTCCCAAAAACTCATATGGTCGTCACCCTATTTATGTTGGATCGTCATGGCAAATTTGAAAGTCGTCACCCCATTACTGTGGAGTCGTCAGTTACTATTTAGGGTCGTCATTGTATAACATTTCTCGATGACAACCCTTCTTCTGAGAACATGAAATTGAGGTATTATTTGTTCCTTTTTGTGTATGTCCTATTATAATAAGATGAAAGAGATCGAGCAAGGAAAAAAATACTTGCCCACTCCTCTTTCCAAACCTCCCCGCAACCAGAATTTTTTGGCGGCCGGTCCATAACGGCCGAGTGAGGTACCTTTTTCTATCCGTGAACCCAAAGACAAAAGTGATAGGTGTCTAAAACACCTATTTATTTATCTATTGGTTATGCTTTCTTTGCTTAGTTTTCTTGTAAATTATGTATCTTATGTTTGCTTTTTAATATTTAGGAACTTTGGAGTCACTTGAAATAAAAGAAGAAGAAACGATGCAAAAATCTCATCTCATGTGCAAATGCTTTTGGAGGCGGATTATTTCTCACAATTTACTTTTATTTCTTCATCTATGTCTGAAAAGTATGTCGGCTTTAGTGATGCAACTTTTCTGTCTGAAAATCACGACAACTTTAGTGATGATTCTCATTGAAGAGAAGAAGTGAATATGAGAAGTAATAGACGAGCTGCTGCTGGCGGAAAGATTCGAAAAAGAGCAAAAACGTTCATTTGGAGCGAAAAGGAGCGCAAAAGTCTATTCACGTACGATATACTTGGAGCGGGATAAGGTATGCGAACAAGAGGTGATGAAAAATGAACTGTCAGTTTCCCATAACTGACATGCCAAATTATTTGAGGTTGGCCCTTATCTACCTCACAAGGGTGGAAATATCCACTATCCTACACAACCCTAAATCAAGAGTTCTCTTTCTCTCTGTCAATCATCGTTATTACATTGCCCTGAAATTGAGAAGGGACTGTTGTTGTTGCTCCAAAATAGATGGAGGGAAATCAAAAGTAGAAACTCAGTGATGTGTTTTCTGATGAGGAGTGATGGGTTTTCTGTCAAGTTTGAGATGATTGTTGCCATGGAGAGAAATTGAACTCAAGCGAAAAGTGATTGCAGCTGGTTGAAGTTGCAGCTGTGTTGCTGAGCTTGCTTGGGTGATTTTCGTTGAGCTGTTGAGCTAAGAAGTGATACTGAAAGTGCATGAGTGTTTTGCAATCTGTGACTTTGGCTTGGGAAGAAACTGTTGGTTATATTGAAGGTGGTGTTAACTGTTACTGGATGGTGGTAATGAAGCTGATTAGATGTATGCCTAGATTGTGATATTTGCAGCTGTGACTGAAATGGGGAATGGACCAAGAAACAACATGGAAGTTTGGGTGAGTTTGGATCTGTGAAAGTCTCGGGGCTATAAAAAGAGGAGAATTGCACATCAGCTGATCAAATAAAGTCCTGAATCACCATCTGGTTGACAACTAAAGTCTGTTTGCAATAGGTGATGGTTCTACTAGTTACCAAGGTTGGCATCTGAGCATGGAATAGAGTTAGGGATAGTATTGGTTGTCACTATAGAAGGAAATTGCAGGTTGTGATAGTTGCTGTGATGCAATGGCAGTAGTGTAGGTGTATCTGAGCAGCTACAGACAAGGAAGAGTATGGGTTGTTGCAGTGGTAGCTGAATTGCATAGATAAATGGCCTTGGAAGTTGCAGTGGTGATCTGTTGACACACACAGCTGAGATGAATTAAGCAACTGAAGTTGCAGGTGTTGGATTTGTAGTGACAGGGAACTGAGTCCATGGAGATGGAATTGGAGCTGCAGTTATCAGTGCTAGTGGTTGGTGGTGTTGCTGTGTTAGAATGAAATTGACTGAATGAAATGGCAGGGTTGCATCCAAGGAGAACAAGCCAAGGAAGCATTGCAGCTGTTGCAGGTGGCTCTCTTGTTGGTGCTGCTATGATGTATGGCGCAAGGAAATGATTACGAAGACTGGTGTATGAATATGCAATGTGCTAGGATCAGGCGCAGGTTGAGCTAAGGTGGTGTATGCGGTTGATGTAGAGTGTTCTTGCTGCTCGAATCTGGGTAGCTGTTAAACCAAGAGTTGAACTGGGTTCATTAGGACATCAGTAGTGTGCAAAACTGAGTGGTGATATGTGGACTGAGGTGGGGCTGTAAAGTGAGACATGAAGGAGCTAAGTTGGTAATGGAGCTCAGATTTCAGATGTGCATTCAGCTAGCGGAGCATTGCAGGTTGTGGAGTTCAGTTGGCAGTCGATACAAAGAATGGCAGGGAAGCAATTACAGTGGCTCAAAGTTGCTGTGGTGCTGTATTGAGGTGAAGTGCAGCTGTGAACAGCAGTGAATACTGCGAAAATGCAGTGAGAATGGCGAACCAGTGAGCATACTTCCGGTTGCCGGATTTTGGAAACGAAAGTGGGTATCATAATGTTTCACTAAATCATGAAGGGGGTATGAGTCGAATGGAAGAATTGGAGGCCGGATATGGGAACTACGAGTCGCGCTTTTGGGTACGTTTCCGCAAGAACAAGGAATTGGTTTAGATGGTATTTTGTGAATGTTTGAATTGCAGAGAAATGGAGTTGAGCTGCTGGGAGTGTGCACTTGCCTGGTGATGTCTTTCAATGGTTCAAGCGGTCGGAGAAATTTCCAAGCGTCCGGATTCCGGCGCCGGTGGCCGGATCCGGTGATGACGTCAGCAATTTCGGTGGGCATTTTTGGACCCAAAATTTCAGAGACATATTTCTCTTGTGTGGTCTTGGTGAACACATTGGATGTGGGCTTTTGAGTTATGACCTAGTTTAAGGAGAAAAAGGCTACAAAAAGGAAAACTTCTACACTTTGTTGATCACGTATTTTCTATTCTACTTGGAGTTTTGCAGAGAGCGGGAACTAGGGTTTGCTTCCTTGTTTCATTTTCATCTTCATTATTTCATTCATTATATTTGATAATGAACTCCATTATTATGAGTAACTAAAACTCTCTTTGATTAAGGGCGATTTCGAAGAACGAAATATGAATCTATATTTGATATGAAATAACTTGTTCACTTGCATTCATTTATGTTATTGATTGATTTTCTACTATTCTAATATTGTCTATGGATTATTTGTTAAGGGTTTAAGTTCGAAATTGAATCACTAATTCTTAATCTATTTGCTAGTTTAGATTTTTTTCGACCCGTAATTGTCTAGAGAAGATAAACACAAGTAGCAATATGTGGGTACTGATGATGGGACTTTGTTAAGTGTCCATATGTAGAAATCAACACTAGTAGGTGATTCATGATTTTGAGTTCATCACTAGGAGCAACCTTATCTCACAGAACTTAGAGCACTTGTTTAAGTCAAACCTAGTAAGCGTACCTCTAGGAAACTTGGCAAGTAGGAACCGGTAGTCGAGCGCTTCCGTATCCGGTGAGCTAGGAGATAATAACGGAATAGTTGAGCGTACTAATTATTCTAGGGTTGTTAGTAACATGATAATGCAATGAACTTGGCTATATATCAATTTGGTTTGTATTCCGTGGTCTATAATGAACCTTTAATCAATTCCATCTCATATTTGAATACATTTTACAATTTTCAGATTTTCTACAACACAATCATCTTTGCTAAGAGTATTTGCATAACAACTTAGACTTCATTCCTCCCTTGGGACGATCTTGCTTACATTATACTACTTGCTAGTGTAAAAATAGAGAAATATTATTTTTGCTAGATTCGACACCTCGTCAAAATTGGCGCCGTTGCCGGGGAGGCAGTGGCGAGTTTTGTTGTTATTTTTATTCTTAGTTTATATTTTTTCTTTTGGTTACAATTTCAGTTTACTTATTCAATTCTTAAGAATCTGATTTTCAGATACGATTTCTTTGGTGAATGCGCGGAGAAGGCAGACCAAGTCCTATTGGTATACGTCTTCGTTCAGGTACTTTACTGAAAGATTTCATTCGAGCAGTCAACACTGCACTTCCACCTAGTTCTACACCAAGTGAATTCTCAGACTCAGACGAAGAGGAAGACAACATAATGGAAGCTCGACCGCCTTCTCCAAGAACACTCAAGGAGCTCACTTCTCCAAACCTTGATCAGCAGCCTTTATGTATTCAGCTGAATGGAAACATTGAGTTGAAGCCGAAATTGATCAACTTGCTGCCCAAATTCAGAGGTTTAGCGGGAGAAGATCCTAATCGTCACTTACAACAATTTCATCATGTTATAACTAGTATGAAGCAAGCAATTGCAGATGCGGATATGGCTATGATGACAGCATTTCCTTTCTCTCTTTTAGATTCTGCAGGAGAGTGGTTCTTTTGCTTACCCGCTGGAAGCATAACCACATGGAATGGAATGAAGAAATTGTTCCTCGAGAAGTATTTTCCAGCATCAAAAGCAGCTGTGATTCGCAAGGAGATTTGTAGTATTAGTCAAATATCGGGAGAGACTCTTCATGAGTATTGGGAGCGCTACAAGAGGCTTTTAGCTAGTTGTCCTCACCACCAAATCAGCGATCAACTTGTGATTCAATATTTCTACGAAGGATTGCTTTCTACTGAGAGACATTTGATTGATGCCGCAAGTGGTGGTGCACTTACCAACAAGACCATTGCGGAAGCTACAAGATTGTTAGAGAACATGGCTGCAAATACACAACAATTCTTCACTAGAGATGAATCAGCGGTAAGGAAGGTGAATGAAGTTGGCAATTATTCAAACTTGGAACAAAGGATGGGCAACATGGAGAGGATGATGCATCAAATCGCTGCGGCTGTCATACCATCATCATCATATACCGAAGATGTTGAGCAAGGAAATGTCATGTACCAAAATCAGCAAAGGCCGAGGTATGATCCGTACTCTAGCACATACAATCCGGGTTGGCGAGATCATCCCAATTTCAGCTACGCCAACAAGCAAGCTGCAGCTCCCAATCCTACTTTTAATCAACAAGGTGGGTACCATTTCTTGCAAAAGCCACGTCAAGAGACTCAAGGCACGAGTATAGATGACAAGTTGAATCTCATCCTCAACACAATGATGCAAGATAAGCAAAAGTCAGAGATGGATATGAAAGACATCCGAACACAAATGGGTCAATTAGATACGGCAGTGAGCAAATTGGAAGCACAAGCAAAGGGAAAACTTCCTTCTCAAATAGTAAATCACAAGGAGAATGCCAATGCTATTGAGATACGGAGTGGGAAGCAAGTAGAGAAACCGGAAACATCACCGGTGTCCAATGAACCTGATTTGGAGAGAGAAGAGGGTGAAACAGCCCCTAAAAAGGCTGATCCGGTAACAAATTCTAACTCCAAAATTCGTGTATCTACACATGTTACTACTCCTCCTTTTCCTAGCAGGTTGGAAAAGTCGAACAAGGAGACATTGTACCAAGAGCTTTTGGAAATATTTAAAAAGATTGAAGTGAACATTCCACTCATCGAGGCGATATGGAAAATTCCGCACTGGGCAAAGTTCTTGAAGGAATTGTGCACTAACAAGCACAAATTTACCGGTAATGAAGTGATGAGTGTGGGGGAAAATGCTTCGGCATATCTTCAAAAGAAACTCCCACCTAAGTTAAAAGATCCCGGTAGCTTCACTATACCATGTACTATTGGTAAAGTTAGGTTTTAGCGTGCTATGCTAGATCTAGGAGCATCCATTAATGTTATGCATGCCTCCATTTATGAATCATTGAAACTTGGACCTCTTAAAGATACCGGTATTGTTATACAACTTGCTGATAGGTCTAATTCTTACCCAAAAGGGGTTATTGAAGATGTTTTGGTGCAGGTTAATCAACTCATATTTCCGGCATATTTTTATGTTCTTGACATGATGGACGAGGATTCACCATCGACTACCCCCTTGCTATTGGGTATACCATTCATGAGAACCGCGAGAACCAAGATAGATGTTTTCAAAGGAGCTTTAACTATAGAATTTGATGATGAGATCATAAGTTTAAATATCTTTGAGGCTATGAGATATCCTAGTGACGTGAATTCATGTTTTTCTATTGATATTATTGATTCTCTAGCTCAAAAGATGTTTGAATTTAATAGTGATGATGCTTTAGAGAACACCATAGTCGAAGGTTTAGGTTATGGGAAATACAAAGACATTGAAAGTGAATTGTCTATTTGTGATGAGCTTAAAGAGGCTGTTTTATCTCTTAACTCATTACAAGAAGTTCCACCAAAGTATAATGCGTCTTATGTTTCTTTGCCTCTTACTAATGAGAAACTTTTACCCTCGATTGTGCAGGCACCTACTCTTGAGTTGAAACCTCTTCCGGATCACCTTAAATACGTGTATTTAGGTGACAATGAAGAGTTACCGGTGATCATTTCCAACAACCTCACCGAGGTGCAAGAGGAGAAGCTTATTCGAGTGCTAAGAGAGCACAATTATTCCATTGGATGGACCATTGATGATATCAAAGGAATCAGTCCTTCCACATGTATGCACCGAATACTTCTTGAGGAGGGGGAAAAACCAACAAGAGAAGCTCAACGTCGCTTGAACCCTCCAATGATGGAATTAGTCAAGAAAGAAATCCTGAAGTTGTTATATGCTGGGATTATCTATCCCATATCCGATAGCAAATGGGTGAGCCCGATTCAAGTGGTTCCAAAGAAGTCCGGAATCACGGTGGTGAAAAACGAAGACAATGACTTGGTTCCAACTAGAATCCAGACCGGTTGGAGAGTTTGCATTGATTACCGAAAGCTCAACTCTACCACCCGAAAGGATCATTTCCCTTTACCATTCATTGATCAAATACTTGAAAGGTTGTCTAGACGTGCTTACTATTTCTTTCTTGATGGTTTTTCAGGTTATAACCAGCTTGTAATAGCTCCGGAAGATCAATAAAAGACGACGTTTACTTGTCCTTTTGGAACTTTTGCGTATAGACGTATGCCATTTGGCTTGTGCAATTCTCCAGCCACTTTTCAACGTTGTATGGTAAGCATATTCTCAGATTATGTGGAAAGCATCATAGAAGTGTTTATGGATGATTTTAGCGTGTATGGTGATTCTTTTGACAAATGCTTAGATAACCTTGCACTTATTCTTAAAAGATGCGTAGAAACTAATCTTGTGCTTAATTGAGAAAAATGTCACTTTATGGTCACTCATGGGATTGTGCTAGGCCATGTTGTATCCTCTAAGGGGTTAGAGGTTGACAAGGCTAAGATGGATTTGATTCGGAACTTACAATACCCCACAAATGTGAGGGAGGTTCGCTCTTTTCTTGGTCATGCAGGATTTTATAGGAGATTCATCAAGGATTTCTCCAAGATTGCAATGCCCCTGTGTAGACTTTTGCAAAAAGATGTGGCCTTTGATTGTGACAAAGAGTGCAAGGAAGCTTTTGACACTTTGAAAGAGTTGTTAACTACCGCACCAATTATCAAACCACCCGACTGGAGAAAGCCATTCGAGTTGATGTGCGATGCAAGTGATTATGCCGTTGGAGCCGTGTTGGGACAGCGAGATGGTAAAGTTCCATATGCCATTTATTATGCTTCTCGAACTCTCAACGGAGCGCAAATCAACTACTCCACAACGGAAAAGGAGCTTTTGGCCATAGTGTTTGCACTCGAGAAGTTTAGATCTTATTTAGTGGGTACAAAGGTGGTAGTTTTCTCCGACCATGCTGCACTTCGATACTTGCTAACAAAGAAGGATGCTAAGCCAAGGCTCATAAGGTGGATACTCCTTCTTCAAGAGTTCAACATGCAAATCAAGGACAAGAAGGGCAGCGAGAATACCGTAGTGGATCATCTAAGCATATTGGTTGTGACCGAAGAAGCGATTCCTTTACATGATAGCTTCCCGGATGAGCAACTCTTTGCGGTTGGTGGCACAACTCCATGGTATGCTGATATTGTTAACTTCTTGGTGACGGGACAAGTACCTAGTTCCATGTCTACATTCCAAAAACACAAGCTTAAGAAGATTGCCAAGCAATATATATGGGATGAACCTTATTTGTGGAAGCATTGCTCCGATCAAATGATCCGCAGGTGCGTACTTGAATCTGAGTTCCAATAAATTCTGAATTTTTGTCACTCATATGCTTTTGGTGGCCATTTAAGATCCAAGAGGACAGCCCTCAAGGTTCTCGAAAGTGGTTTTTATTGGCCTACATTGTTTAAGGATGCATATTTATTTTGTAAGGGTTGTGATAGGTGTCAAAGGACAGGCAACCTTGGTGCTAGAAACTAAATGCCGCAAACACCAATTATCGCTGTTGAGATTTTTGATGTTTGGGGTATAGACTTTATGGGGACTTTTGTGAATTCCAATGGGAAATTTTTTATACTTCTTTCTGTAGATTATGTTTCTAAGTGGGTGGAAGCTAAAGCCACTCCCACCAATGATTCTCATGTTATTTGTGAGTTTGTGAAGGAACATACCTTTTCTAGGTTTGGTACACCTCGAGTGGTGATTAGTGATGGAGGCTCGCACTTCAAGAAATCCTTTCACGCTCTTCTAAAGAAGTACAACATTTCTCATAAAGTTGGCACACCGTATCATCCACAAACGAGTGGTCAAGCTGAAATTTCCAACCCGGAGATTAAGACCATCTTAGAGAAGACGGTGAATATTACAAGGAAGGATTTGAGTTATAGACTCAATGACGCTTTGTGGGCGTATAGGACAGCTTATAAGACACCCATCGGTATGTCTCCTTTTAGGCTTGTCTATGGCAAACCTTGCCATCTTCCCGTCGAACTTGAACACAAAGCTTATTGGGCTATCAAGGTATGTAATATGGAATTAGATGCAGCTGGTGAACTTAGGAAACTTCAACTCAATGAGTTAGAAGAGATACGAAATGATGCATATGAAAGTTCACGCATTTATAAAGAAAATACCAAAGCTTTCCATGATAAAATGATTTCCCGAAAGATTTTTGAAGTAGGGCAGAAAGTACTTTTATTCCATTATCGTCTTAAATTGTTTCCGGGTAAACTTAGGTCCAGATGGGTTGGACCATTTGTTGTTACTAATGTGTTTGCGCATGGTGTAGTTGAGATTACTAGTCCCAAAACAGGGCTGGTTTCCAAGGTTAACGGCCATCGCTTGAAACCATACTACGAGCAGTTTGTGGCGGAGAATCAGGATATGATCGCATTGAGTGACCCACTCCCTCTGGAGGAGTAATTGGAGCTGAACGTCGGGCTGACGACATTAAACCAAGCGCTAAGTGGGAGGCAACCCACCGGTTTTGTATCTTTACCTTTATCTTTTTATTTTTCAGCATTTTATCTTTATTATCTTTGTTTTTGCATATCATTTGCGGAATTTCCCACCTTGAACTTTACTTTGAATGACTAAATTTACATTGAGGACAATGTAAAGTTTAAGTGTGGGGGAGCATTTATATGTTTGTATAGTTTATTTGATGCTTTGTTTGATGCCTTTTAAAAAAAAAAATCAGAAAAATAGACAAACAAAAAAAAAATTGTGTTTTTTGAACTCCGAAATCTAGAAATTTATGCCTTTAGGATGACACTATTAGTGAATGGACCCATTGTGATTGCAGGATTTGAGGAACCCATTAATTAACAAAGACGAACATGGCTCAGAAATTATAAATTATATGTTAGTTGTTACCATATCTCGTAATATCACCATATCACATTCTATTTTTATTTTTCCATATTTATCTATTGTTCTCTAAGTGTTTTGGTGGGTCACTAAAAATCGAGTTGTTATTACTGCTAGGATGAAATAGAGTGATTGAGTTACTAAAAAAAAAAAAAGACCGCCCAATTAGACCAAACGAAATAAAAATGACACTTGGGAATAACAGTATGTGTGAAACGTAGTCCCTGTCTCCGTCGCCTAAACAAGCGTGGAATGCAGGATCCAAGGCAACTATCACGTACTTGTTGACAAGAAGCATGCGCTTGGATCCAAAAGATCTAATCATGCCGTCTAAAAAAAAAAAAAAAAAAATTATTATTGTGTTGAATAAAGTCACTCCTGGTTCCCTTGTATATGCCAGTGAGTTGATGTAGAAATAAGTTTGTTGACCACTGGTTCCCTTATATATGCCAGTGTGTTAACACTAGAATTGACCAGTAGCTCAATCCAATAGGATAGGTTCATCTTGGCGGTGACCTTCAGACAGATATGGGATACATCGATCACTTGTGAATATTCGCCACATCTACCTATTTATCCATCTTCTTAATCTTTTCATTGTGATTGTGGTTAGTCAGATTCCGAGTATTGTGGTTTGTTCGACTTTCTAAGAAAACTTTATGCACTTATATATGAACTGAATTTGCTCAAGGTATCTCTTTTTGTAGTCATTTTGGATTCGTTCATTGATTTGTCACAAATAGACGGAGTTGGAAATATAGGTTTTGTAGGCAGACCTCTTGTAAACCTTCACGAGACTAAAACTCGTCCACTAGGGACACCTAGGGGTTCAAAGGCCTATTATTCATGCTTAGAGTAACCGTAGCCTCGACGAGACGGAGTTGTATGTATCTTTTAGAATTATTTTGTTTGATTTGCTCGAGGACTAGCAAAGTCTAAGTGTGGGGGAATTTGATAGGTGTCTAAAACACCTATTTATTTATCTATTGGTTATGCTTTCTTTGCTTAGTTTTCTTGTAAATTAAGTATCTTATGTTTGCTTTTTAATATTTAGGAACTTTGGAGTCACTTGAAATAAAAGAAGAAGAAACGGCGCAAAAATCTCATCTCATGTGCAAATGCTTTTGGAGGCGGATTATTTCTCACAATTTACTTTTATTTCTTCATCTATGTCTGAAAAGTATGTCGGCTTTAGTGATGCAACTTTTCTTTCTGAAAATCACGACAACTTTAGTGATGATTCTCATTGAAGAGAAGAAGTGAATATGAGAAGTAAGAGACGAGCTGCTGCTGGCGGAAAGATTCTAAAAAGAGCAAAAGCGTTCATTTGGAGCGAAAAGGAGCGCAAAAGTCTATTCATGTACGATATACTTGGAGCGGGCTAAGGTATGCGAACAAGAGGCGATGAAAAATAAACTGTCAGTTTCCCATAACTGACAGGCCAAATTATTTGAGGTTGGCCCTTATCTACCTCACAAGGGTGGAAATATCCACTATCCTACACAACCCTAAATTAATAGTTCTCTTTCTCTCTATCAATCATCGTTATTACATTGCCCTGAAATTGAGAAGGGACTATTGTTGTTGCTCCAAAATAGATGGAGGGAAATAAAAAATAGAAACTCAGTGATGTGTTGTCTGATGAGGAGTGATGGGTTTTCTGTCAAGTTTGAGATGATTATTGCCATGGAGAGAAATTGAACTCAAGCGAAAAGTGATTGCAGCTGGTTGAAGTTGCAGCTGTGTTGCTGAGCTTGCTTGGGTGATTTTCGTTGAGCTATTGAGCTAAGAAGTGATATTGAAAGTGCAGGAGTGTTTTGCAATCTGTGACTTTGGCTTGGGAAGAAACTGTTGGTTATATTGAAGGTGGTGTTAACTGTTACTGGATGGTGGTAATGAAGCTGATTAGATGTATGCCTAGGTTGTGATATTTGCAGCTGTGACTGAAATGGGGAATGGCCCAAGAAACAACATGGAAGTTTGGGTGAGTTTGGATCTGTGAAAGTCTTGGGCTATAGCAAGAGGAGAATTTCACATCAGCTGATCAAATAAAGTCCTGAATCACCATCTGGTTGACAACTAAAGTCTGTTTGCAATAGGTGCTGGTTCTACTAGTTACCAAGGTTGGCATCTGAGCATGGAATGGAGTTAGGTATGGTATTGGTTATCACTATAGCAGTAAATTGCAGGTTGTGATAGTTGCTATGATGCAATGGCAATAGTGTAGGTGTAGCTGAGCAGCTACAGACAAGGCAGAGTATGGGTTGTTGCAGTGGTAGCTGAATTGCATAGATAAATGGCCTTGGAAGTTGCAGTGGTGATCTGTTGACACACACAGCTGAGATGAATTAAGCAACTGCAGTTGCAGGTGTTGGATTTGTGGTGACAGGGAACTGAGTCCATGGAGATGGAATTGGAGCTGCAGTTATCAGTGCTAGTGGTTGGTGGTGTTGCTGTGTTAGAATGAAATTGACTGAATGAAATGGCAGGGTTGCAGCCAAGGATAACAAGCCAAGGAAGCATTGCAGCTGTTGCAGGTGGCTCTCTTGTTGGTTCTGCTATGATGTATGGCGCAAGGAAATGATTACGAAGACTGGTGTATGAATCTGCAATGTGCTAGGATCAGGCGCAAGTTGAGCTAAGGTGGCGTATGCGGTTGATGGAGAGTGTTCTTGCTGCTCGAATCTGGGTAACTGTTAAACCAAGAGTTGAACTGGGTTCATTAGGAAATCAGTAGTGTGCAAAACTGAGTGGTGATCTGTGGACTGAGGTGGGGCTGTAAAGTGAGACATGAAGGAGCTAAGTTGGTAATGGAGCTCAGATTTCAGATGTGCATTCAGCTAGCGGAGCATTGCAGGTTGTGGAGTTCAGTTGGCAGTCGATACAAAGAATGGCAGGGAAGCAATTGCAATGGATCAAAGTTGTTGTGGTGCTGTATTGAGGTGGAGTGCAGCTGTGAACAGCAGTGAACACTGCGAAAATGCAGTGAGAATGGCGAACCAGTGAGCATACTTCCGGTTGCCGGATTTTGGAACCGAAAGTGGGTATCATAATGTTTCACTAAATCATGAAGGGGGTATGAGTCGAATGGAAGAATTGGAGGCCGGATATGGGAGATACGAGTCGCGCTTTTGGGTACGTTTCCGCAAGAACAAGGAATTGGTTTAGATGGTATTTTGTGAATGTTTGAATTACAAAGAAATGGAGTTGAGCTGCTGGGAGTGTGCACTTGCATGGTGATGTCTTTCAATGGTTCAAGCGGTCGGAGAAATTTCCCGGCGTCCGGATTCCGGCGCCGGTGGCCGGATCCGGTGATGACGTCAGCAATTCCGGTGGGCATTTTTGGACCCAAAATTTCAGAGACATATTTCTCTTGTGTGGGATTGGTGAACACATTGGATGTGGGCTTTTGAGTTATGACCTAGTTTAAGGAGAAAAAGGCTACAAAAAGGAAAAATTCTACACTTTGTTGATCACGTATTTTCTATTCTACTTGGAGTTTTGCAGAGAGCGGGAACTAGGGTTTGCTTCCTTGTTTCATTTTCATCTTCATTATTTCATTCATTATATTTGATATTGAACTCCATTATTATGAGTAACTAAAACTCTCTTTGATTAAGGGCGATTTCGAAGCCCGAAATATGAATCTATATTTGATATGAAATAACTTGTTCACTTGCATTCATTTATGTTATTGATTGATTTTCTACTATTCTAATATTGTCTATGGATTATTTGTTAAGGGTTTAAGTTCGAAATTGAATCACTAATTCTTAATCTATTTGCTAGTTTAGATTTTCTTCGACCCGTAATTTTCTAGAGAAGATAAACACAAGTAGCAATATGTGGGTACTGATGATGGGACTTTGTTAAGTGTCCATATGTAGAAATCAATACTAGTAGGTGATTCATGCTTTTGAGTTCATCACTAGGATCAACCTTATCTCACAAAACTTAGAGCACTTGTTTATGTGAAACCTAGTAAGCGTACCTCTAGGAAACTTGGCAAGTAGGAACCGGTAGTCGAGCGCTTACGTATCCGGTGAGCTAGGAGATAATAACGGAATAGTTGAGCGTACTAATTATTCTAGGGTTGTTAGTAACATGATAATGCAGCGAACTTGGCTATATATCAATTTGGTTTGTATTCCGTGGTCTAGAATGAACCTTTAATCAATTCCATCTTATATTTTAATATATTTTACAATTTTCAGATTTTCTACAACACAATCATCTTTGCTAAGAGTATTTGCATAACAACTTAGACTTCATTCCTCCCTTGGGACGATCCTGCTTACATTATACTACTTGCTAGTGTAAAAGTAGAGAAATATTATTTTTGCGAGATTCGACACCTCGTCAAAAAGTAATGACTCGTCCGATTTCTCGGGTTCATCATCTCATGTTGTATTTGCGTCTCCTAGCAATGAAGAAGAAGGTACGGAAGAATAAGAACTTTCGGTGATGGTGATGGTGATATTGATGATGAAAGTAATGGTGCTGGTGCTGGTGGTGGTGGTGATGATGATGATGATAATGATGATGAGGAGGAGGAGGACGAGGAGAAGGATGAGAAGGCATAGAAGGATGCTTTGCGGCCACATGTGGTACAGGCATAAGATAAAGTCCCAAATAAACCTAGCGCGAGGAACATTCCCCCCAGACATTTGCATCTGGAATGTCTTTGTAATGGGAAAGCCAGAGGAGAACCTAAAGATGGTAGAAAAGTTCTATTTGGATATCCCGGCTCGTGGGCTTTTACCATCTTTGAAACTATCTTAAGAATCTAAAAACTATACTTTTTATTTGAGTACTTGTCGTTGATTTTCTAATATTGTATGTTTATTTTTATCTCTCTCGTAAGATTAGAAGAATATCATTCGTCTTTTTAGGCGTCAGTATTCTTATGTAAATTGGACCAATGGAAACTAGAAGATGAATGTCAAAGAGTTAAAGAGATCGTAGAAAACCCTAGTCTATATATTTCCGTTGAGAACTCATCGATATCATGTTTTTATGAGAGGTTCTATGGTGAAGTCGATACCTTCCAATTCCAGTTTGGTAAGATGGTATTGACTTCTGACAACGCAGAACATATTTTATGGCTCTAGGTCGAAGTAAAATCCACAAGAGACAAATTCAAGAAAAAACTTACTTGGGCTCAAATTCATGAATTGACTAATAAGTTGTTTGGTTAGGATGCAGAGAAGACTAATGGCCTTTTCGTCCCCGAAATGAAATACCCGAAGAAAGAGTTCAAACTTGTAAAATTTATGAAAATATATGTTGGGTTCACAAATAAAGATGCAGACACTGATCCCCTCTCTGATTTGGAAGTCCGTGCAACGACGGACGCATATTTTTGTACGTCCTTGCTTCAGTTGTATTTTCCGACAATAAAGGAAATAGGGTCAGCGCCAACTACTTCCAGCTTCTGGATCTCTTGGAAGAGGTTAGTAGGTACTCGTAGGGGACTTCCATTGTAGCACACTTGAATGGGAAGCTATCAAAGGCATCTCAGGAACGAACTCCTCAAATTAATGGGAATTTGGCTCTACTCCAGGTAATTATAGTGAAAAATTTGTTTGTTGTATGTATTTTTTTTTCTCTTCAATCTTTTGATATTTATTAGCCTGTTTTATTATTTTGATGTTAACATGGGTGTGGATTTACGATCATTTTCCTTCATTGTTCAAAGACAATGAAGACGTCAAAGTGGACCCGGCATGGAACAATCCTAAACTAAGAGGAACCCGACACAAGTTCACTGGGTGTAAGGATAAGGATCAAAAGGACGCTTTGTTAGCCATGCGGCAAAAGTTGGACAAAATGACAATGTAAGATGTGATTTTTGATCCGTATAAGCACGATAGAGTTGGCGGAATACAAGATGTCGTCTATTAATATGTCCCTTTGTTTCACCCTACCGGATCTTCAATGTGTAATCCGATGAGATTAATGCGGCAACTTGGGTGAAAATACGAGGGTACCCAAATACACTACAATCTTTTATTTAACAACCTATAAGTCCTCTACCGTATGTGATCGTCTATGGAAAAAGTCGAGACAATACGAAAATTCGGTTCACATGTGATGAGTGCCAAATATTGCATATTCATACACCTTTTCATTGGCACTTAACTCATCTTTCGCGCTTCAAAGTCATATATTATCCCAAATTCTGCATTTTTACCATCTTCAAGAATAAATATTTGTATTAACTAATTTTGTGTTTTTAAGTACTAAATAAAGCTTGGAAGAATTGAGAAGACAAAAGAGAAGAAAGTTGGAAGTGTTGCAACCCGTTCGCGCATTAGTGGCAACCTGTTTACAATACATGGGATTAAACTACCCATAATCCAAAACCCATGATCCAAAACCCAAGACCCAAATCCATTTCCACCTCACCACCATTGGATTCCAAAACATCCACCTCAACCCATTGTATTCCAAAACATCCATCAAGTGAGAAAACATGTTTTGTTGAGTAAATAATTGCCAAAATTCGAATCCAAGTGAGAGAGAATTTTTGTGTATAAATAGAGAGGGTTGTTGTGTTGAAAACTCATCCAAGAATAGCTTGTTCATGTTAGTTTATCAAATTTAAGTTTTGTTGTAATGTTCTTCATGTTCTAGTTTCATTTACTAGGGTTTAGATGAAGCCCTAATCTCATTGGTATGTATTCATATCTTGTATCTTGTTCTTGAAAGTTTAGAATTGTTTAAAGATATAATTTAATCCAAGTTTTTCAACATCTTGCTCTCACAATGTATGCCATGTATCCATTGTAGTTAGAATATCTCTATGTTGATTATGCTACAACTCATGCTTAACCAAATATTGATCTTTAGATTAGTTGTGATTAATTAGACAATTAATGCTTTGGAGAAATACTTTAGTTGTGATTAAATTATCCATTGGAGAAACACCTTAGTTATACGGTAGACTTGAATCTACTATAAGGACAAGAATAATATTACAAGTTGAATGCATATCATAGGTTATTGGTGGATTTGAATACCCTAGTATCCATATTATCATTGTTTACATATCTTGTTATTTGCATCTTTTACTTTTATTATTTCAGTCACTTGAAAATCATATCGTCGTATCGACAAAATCAAACCCCTTTTGGTTACTCTCTGAATCAGGATTTAGAATCAACTTCTACACTCTCCAAGTCTCTGTGGTTCGACCTGTGCTTGCCCTGTGTTGCTTGTCGACACTGTGCACTTGCAGTATACACAATAGTAGGTATCTTTCCGAGCCTACCAAGTTTTTGGCGCCGTTGCCGGGGATTTGGTAGAAGTGTAGTTCAAGTTTCTGTCTCCTGTCACTGTTCATAAATTGTCTCCTGGACTGTAGCATTTTACTGTAGATAAACGATGTACAAAAGTCACTGTTACTGTGGCGTATTCAGGAACACAAAAAAAAAAAAAAAAAACGCCCGCCCAGAACAGTCGCACTTCAACAACAGTTATTCACTGTGTCACTGTTAAACAACGACAGTTATTCTCTGTGTCGTTCTTCGTGTTCTTCAGAACGACAGTTCTGAAGCGTCTGTTCTTCGTGTTCTTCATCTGTACTGTTACTGTAGCAACGCTAGTTCACTGTTACTGTAGCAACGCAACTATTCACGGTCAATTTTACACTTTTATTTTTATTTTTATTATTTTTTTTTGCTTTTGCTTTAAAACTTCGAAACCCTAACTACCTCTTTTGAGCTCAACAGGTGCCTGAGTAGCTGTTGTAAAGGCGAAGGAAAGGAAGCGAAAGAAAGCGGAAGAAGTTTTTATTTTAATAAAAAAAAAAAAAAAAGTTTATTTTATTTATTTTTAGTTTGTATTAGGATTCCTTTACTCTTGTAATTTTCTTTTTCTTTTGCACTTTACTTTGGACTTGGACATTCTATTTTTATTTTTTATTTTTAAACCCTACGGAAGGGTATTATTAAATATCAACTGTTTGCAGAGAAGGACGGTGATTACAATATCACCTCGGCCCCTCGGGTTCGTTCATGACATAGGAGTCGTGGCCCGAGTCGACAACAACGGTTCATCCCCCGTCTGGAACGGGAGGTAAGTTTGTCGAAACACTCACGAATCCCTTGTTAGCGAGTTACTGTATTCCTTCGTTTGCATATATGTTGAGGAATTGAATATGGCTGCTTTATTTTCCTAGTAAAGGGCAAGGACTGGCCATACAAGATAAGGGTTCGGATTTCATCACCGTTCTCTTCTTGCCCGCCTTAGGAAAACGATACATACGCGAACCTAAGCTTTAAAATTTTGAATAGAACAAGACCTATAAGGTAACGAGCTTAGTAGGAAAGTCATTTGAAAAATATTGGTTACTCTTTAAGCATACTTCGAAGTTCATGACGGTTTCTGTAAATTGAATGCGTGAATGCGCCGCCTTGTAATACGGTGAGGCCTTGGGTATCAAAGCTCTAGCAGCTTCCCTCGCCTCTATTCAATTTACTTAAACTCGGATTGATTCCAGAGGGGTTTGCTCAGATTGTAACGAATTCCCTTTCGAAGGATTAGAAGCTGGTCTAGAAAACAATCTAAGTGGAGCCATCATGCTTTTTGTTTGCTAGAAATCAGTAGGTTTACTGTGGTGGAGTCATCCTTGTTTGTGATTGCATAAAACTTGCCTTCTAGGTGAATGGTTAACATTCTTGATGTGCTAGCTAGGCTATGATTGTGTCTTTTAGAAACCATACACGCCGACTAGTTAGAATCAGTCAAGAAGAGTTAATTGAAATACATAGTTCTGAGGCAGACAGTCCAAACCCATCCGAAACAATGGGAGAACCAGTAAACCCAGTCCGTAGTCTAAAGGACTACATGTACCCAACGAGGACAACCCAGTCCTCGTGCATTGTCTTACCATCTATTGATGGACAATTTGAGCTAAAGGCAAGTATCCTCAATATGTTGCCTAAATTTAAAGGGGTTGAAGCTGAAAATCCCTACCACCATGTGAGAGAGTTCGAGGAAATTTGTGGGACTCTTCGGATCAACCAAATGACGGATGAGCACCTCAAAATGAAACTTTTTCCTTTTTCTTTGATAGACAAAGCCAAGACTTGGCTGTGTGCTCAACAGCCACAGTCATTTCATACATGGGATGCTCTTACGAAAGAGTTCTTCAAAAAGTTCTTCCCAAACCATAAGACTACGACAATTCGTCAAAGTCTGAATAGTTTTGTGCAATTAGAGGAGGAAACTTTGGCAAAATATTTGGAGAGATTCAATGAATTATTGCTCCAATGTCCTCACCATGGTTTTGAAAAATGGAGACTTGTGCAAATTTTGTATGAATGTTTAGATGTCAAGAACCGAACTACAGTTGAGACCATGTGCAATGGTCAATTTATTGAAAAAAAAAGCTGATGAGTCTTGGGATTTCTTAATCGAAGTCGCTGAAAAGACTCAAAGAGTGGGAATCCCCCGTGAACCAAATAGGATTACCCTTTCATCCAATGTTCATAGAATTGACTCTGACTTCGAAGGAAGTGCAAAGATGGCATCCTTGGCCAGGAGAATAGAAAAGCTAGAGCTAGAAAAGAATGGAAAAACTAATATCCCTACTCTCCGTAGTCAAATTGAAATGGCCACTTGTGCCGCATGCCATAGTTCAGACCATCTAGTGGACACTTGTCCAGACCTCCATGCATTTCAAGAGTCTAAAACCGAGGAAGCCAATGTATTGTACCAAAGGCAAGAGAACAACCCATATTCTCAGACCTACAACCCAGGGTGGAGAAATCACCCTAACTTTTCATGGTCTAAGGGGCATGTGCAAGGGGAACATCAAATAATAACCAAGGATACCCTTATCCTAGAAACCCCCAAGTGCAACCACATTCTCAAGTACCCTGCAGAGAAAAAAAGCCTAGCTTCAAGAAAGTTTCGGTTTGTTGACCCAAAATTTGGTACAACTTCAAAAGACCACAGACCAACGTTTTTCAAGTCTAGAACTTAAAATGGGTCAAATTTGTGAAGCATTGAATGAAAGAGACAAAGGCAAACTTCCTAGTCAACCCCAACAAAATCCAAAAACTGTATATCAGGCAGAAAATTCAACTCGAAATGAGGCCTCCAATAATCAAGTAAATGATGTCACCACTCTTCGTAGTGGTAAAGTTGTTGAAAACAATGTAGGTGTACCACAGTCGAGTGAGTCTACATCAGACTCACCAGTGCATAAAATACCACAGAAAAACACCTATTGTTGAAAACAAATCTGAGCAACATAAGAATTCCCATAATTCTAATGTCTCTACACCATCTCATGTACCTGTTGCTCCATTCCCACAAAGATTGGTGCAACAAAAAGAGAGTACACAGTACAACGAGATTTTAGAAATGTTCAAACGAGTTAACATCAACATCCCATTTCTTGATGCAATCAAGCAAGTCCCTGCTTATGCTAAATTCCTTAAGGATCTATGCACACAAAAGAGAAAGCTTCATGTGCATAAGCGTGCTTTTCTCACTGAGCAAGTGAGTGCAATCATTCAAAGCAACACACCACCTAAGTTTAAAGACCCAGGTAGTCCAACTATCACATGCAAAATAGGTGACCATACGATTAAGAAGGCATTGCTAGACTTAGGGGCAAGTGTGAATTTACTGCCATATTCAGTATATGTGCAGTTAGGTCTTGGAGAGTTGAAGGCAACACCTATAACTCTGCAATTGGCGGACAGATCCGTCAAAGTGCCACGTGGTGTGGTAGAAGATGTTTTGATTAAGGTTGATAAATTTTACTTTCCTGTGGACTTCATCGTTTTAGATACTCAACCTGTGCAAAACCCTGACAGTCACATTCCTGTCATTTTGGGACGTCCTTTCTTAGCGACGTCCAATGCAATCATTAACTGCCGTAATGGAGTCTTTGAAGTTGTCATTTGGTAATATGACTGTGGAGTTGAATGTTTTCAATGCTAGCCAACAACATTTAGATCTTGATGATGATAATGATGTGCATGAAATCAACATGATTGAAAGTTTGATTCAGGAGTCGCTACCTAGTAGCATGTCTGTTGACCCTTTGGATGCTTGTTTGATTAATTTCAACCTGGATCTGTTTGATGATGAATACATAAGTGAAGTGAATACTTTGCTTGAATCCACACCACTCATGGACACGTCTAAGTGGAAATCTAGAGTGGAACCACTTCCACTCTTGGAATCCAAGTCTGTTCCATCTCTTGTTGAGCCACCAAAGCTCGAACTGAAACCATTGCCTGATACTCTTAAATATGTTTTTTTGGGACCTTCTAATACTTTGCCTGTAATCATTTCATCTGCCTTAGATACAAAACAGGAAAGAAAACTTTTAGAAGTGCTTAAGGAGCATAAAAAAGCATTAGGATGGACCATCTCGGACCTTAAAGGCATAAGCCCCACTGATTGCATGCACCATATAAACCTTGAGGACAATGCCAAACCATCTAGGGAGATGCAAAGGCGTCTCAATCCTAACATGAAAGAGGTTGTTAAGAGTGAGATCATAAAGCTTCTTGATGCGGGTATCATATACCCAGTTCCTGATAGCAAGTGGGTCAGTCCCATTCAAGTGGTACCCAAGAAGTCTGGCATTACTGTAGTTCAAAATGAGAAGAATGAGCTTGTCCCCACCCGTGTAACTACAGGGTGGCGAGTTTGTATTGACTATAGGAAATTGAACACAGTAACTAAGAAAGACCATTTTCCGCTGCCCTTCATTGATCAAATGCTAGAAAAGTTGTCGGGACATAGGTACTATTGTTTCTTAGATGGCTATTCAGGCTACAACCAAATTCACATAGCACCCGAAGATCAGCATAAGACCACATTTACTTGTCCGTATGGAACATTTGCTTATCGTCGTATGCCTTTTGGGTTGTGTAATGCACCTGCTACTTTTCAAAGATGTATGATGAGCATATTTTCAAACATGATAGATGAGTTTCTTGAAATCTTCATGGATGATTTTTCTGTCTTTGGCTCTTCTTTTGATGAATGTTTGCATCATCTTACTCGTGTTCTTATTCGGTGTAAAGAAAAAAATTTGATCTTGAATTGGGAAAAATGTCATTTCATGGTTGACTCAGGCATTGTTCTAGGGCATATCATCTCAGAAAAAGGCATAGAAGTAGATAAAGCCAAGGTTGATATCATTCAACACTTGCCTCAACCTCGCTCTGTGAGGGAGGTTAGATCATTTTTAGGCCATGCTGGTTTCTACCGTAGATTCATCAAAGATTTCAGTAAGATCTCAAGGCCATTGTGTAATCTACTCAGTAAAGATGTTGCATTTGTGTTTGATGATGCTTGTGTGCATGCTTGGGAGGAGCTCAAAACTCTTTTAACTTCGGCCCCTATAGTCCGACCTCCTGATTGGAATTTGCCTTTTGAAATCATGTGTGACGCATCTGATTTTGCTGTTGGAGCTGTCTTAGGTCAGCGAGTTGACAAACAACCCTATGTGATCTACTATGCTAGTAAGACACTGAATGAGGCACAAATGAATTATTCAACAACCGAAAAAGAGATGCTAGCTGTTGTGTTTGCATTAGATAAGTTTAGATCTTATTTGATAGGATCTAAAATCATCATATATTCTGACCATGCCGCATTGAGATATCTTTTATCTAAAAAATATGCCAAGGCTCGTCTAATTCGATGGATACTCTTGTTACAAGAGTTCCACCTCGAAATTCGAGATAAAAAAGGATCAGAGAATGTTGTTGTTGATCACTTATCTAGATTGAATGTCGAGTCTACTGATGAATCAGAGATTATTAGAGAATCTTTCCCAGATGAACAACTGATGCTAGTTTCTGAAATTCCATGGTTTGCCGACATCGTGAACTACCTTGCTATAGGTAGGATGCCACTTCATTGGTCTAAACAAGACCGGTCTAAGTTCTTGGCCGAAGTGAAACATTTCCTATGGGATGACCCATATCTGTTCAAATACTGCCCTGACCAAATCATTAGGAAATGTGTCCCCAACTCTGAACAAAGGGATGTCATCTCTTTTTGTCATGATCAAGCATGTGGAGGCCACTTTAGTGCAAAGAAAACTGCTGCAAAGATCTTGCAAAGTGGTTTTTACTGGCCAACATTGTTTAAGGATAGCCATGAATTATGTATTTCTTGTGACCGGTGCCAGAAATTGGGAAGTATATCAAAACGAAACATGATGCCCTTACAACCCATTTTGATTGTTGAGATATTTGATGTATGGGGCATTGATTTCATGGGTCCATTTCCTAGCTCTGAAGGAAAGTTGTACATTCTTGTTGCTGTTGACTATGTTTCTAAGTGGGTAGAAGCAATTGCAACCAAAACTAATGACCACAAGGTGGTACTTTCGTTCTTAAAGGAAAACATATTTTCTCGATTTGGCACCCCTAGAGCTATAATCAGTGACGGTGGTTCACATTTCTGCAATAGGCCTTTTGAGTCCTTAGTCCGTAAGTATGGCATAACTCATAAAGTTGCAACCCCATATCATCCACAGACCAGTGGCCAGGTAGAGGTTTCAAATAGGGAGATTAAGCACATTCTAGAAAAGACGGTTAACCCGTCTAGAAAAGATTGGTCTTTAAGATTGAATGATGCTTTATGGGCCTATAGAACTGCATACAAGACCCCCATTGGTATGTCCCCTTACAGACTTGTGTACGGTAAAGCTTGTCATCTCCCTGTAGAGTTAGAACATCGTGCATATTGGGCTGTAAAGAAACTGAACTTTGATCTAGATAAAGCTGGCACCCAAAGGAAGCTTCAACTCAATGAGTTGGAAGAGTTAAGAAATGATGCATATGATAATGCAAAAATGTACAAACAAAGAATGAAGGTGTTCCATGACAAACGCATTTTGCGCAAGTCATTCACTCCAGGCCAGAAAGTTCTATTGTATAACTCACGACCGCACCTTTTCCAGGAAAATTACGTTCTAAATGGACAGGCCCGTTCGTGGTGCGAACAATTTTCCCCATGGGGGATGTAGAACTAGAAGATGTAACAACCAAGAATGTCTTCAAGGTCAATGGGCAGAGACTGAAGCCGTTCCTTGAACCAATTCCACCTGAGATTGAAACAACTCATCTTGCTGATCCGATCTATGTGGACTGAAAATTTCACCCCTTGTACATACCACAGATATCTTCCCTGCTGGTTGCTTTAGACATACTCCACTGTCTTTGGTTTGGCATCTGGTAATCTCTTTCCTTTGAATCTGTTTTGTTCTCATGGTTTGTTGTTGTTTCTATCATATTTTGAAACATTGAGGGCAATGTTAGATTTAGGTTTGGGGGAGTATTTTCATATGGCATTGTGAGTCTTTTCTATGACCACTGTGTAGTCTTTTTTTTGTTTTTGTTATCTTCTATGACCAGCTGTGTAGCGGGTCTTTTGTAGGATCCTTTGTAGTCTTTTGCATTCTTCTATGACCAGCTGTGGAGCGGGTCTTTTGTAGGATCCTTTGTAGTCTTTTGCATTTTTGTGTTGTTGTTTTCTATGACCAGCTGTGTAGCAGGTCTCTAAAAAAAAAAAAAAAAAAAAAATGATGACCAGCTGTGGAGCGGGTCTTTTGTAGGATCCTTTGTAGTCTTTTGCATTTTTGTGTTGTTGTTTTCTATGACCAGCTGTGTAGCGGGTCTTAAAAAAAAAAAAAAAAAAAATTGATGACCAGCTGTGTAGCGGGTCCCTAAAAAATTATTTTGTCTCGGATCTTGTGTTTGATATCTGATGATCAGTTGTGTAGCGGGTCTTAAAAAAAAAAAAAAAAAAATGGTCACAAATTATCAAGGTTCTACGAAATTCCAAAGTTCATCATCTACAGTTGAAGACCGAAGACGAAGGCATTTCTATGGATGCTCTGAATTTGGAGAAGGTTTTGTGGGTACATCTTTGGTAGGCCCTCACGAGACTACAACTCGTCCACTAGGGACACCTAGGGGTTTAAAGGCTTGATGCATACGCTAAATGCATTCGAGAGACCAGCGACAGTGGTATAGTTAGGATTTTTGGATTTCTGTTTCACTTGAGGACAAGTAAAATTCAGGTTTGGGGGTATTTGATGAGTGCCAAATATTGCATATTCATACACCTTTTCATTGGCACTTAACTCATCTTTCGCGCTTCAAAGTCATATATTATCCCAAATTCTGCATTTTTACCATCTTCAAGAATAAATATTTGTATTAATTAATTTTGTGTTTTTAAGTACTAAATAAAGCTTGGAAGAATTGAGAAGACAAAAGAGAAGAAAGTTGGAAGTGTAGCAACCCGTTCGCGCATTAGTGGCAACTGGGTTTACAATACATGGGATTAAACTACCCATAATCCAAAACCCATGATCCAAAACCCAAGACCCAAATCCATTTCCACCTCACCACCATTGGATTCCAAAACATCCACCTCACCCCATTGGATTCCAAAACATCCACCTCACCCCATTGGATTCCAAAACATCCACCTCACCACCATTGGATTCCAAAACATCCACCTCAACCCATTGTATTCCAAAACATCCATCAAGTGAGAAAACATGTTTTGTTGAGTAAATAATTGCCAAAATTCGAATCCAAGTGAGAGAGATTTTTTGTGTATAAATAGAGAGGGTTGTTGTGTTGAAAACTCATCCAAGAATAGCTTGTTCATGTTAGTTTATCAAATTTAAGTTTTGTTGTAATGTTCTTCATGTTCTAGTTTCATTTACTAGGGTTTAGATGAAGCCCTAATCTCATTGGTATGTATTCATATCTTGTATCTTGTTCTTGAAAGTTTAGAATTGTTTAAAGATATAATTTAATCCAAGTTTTTCAACATCTTGCTCTCACAATGTATGCCATGTATCCATTGTAGTTAGAATATCTCTATGTTGATTATGCTACAACTCATGCTTAACCAAATATTGATCTTTAGATTAGTTGTGCTTAATTAGACAATTAATGCTTTGGAGAAATACTTTAGTTGTGATTAAATTATCCATTGGAGAAACACCTTAGTTATACGGTAGACTTGAATCTACTATAAGGACAAGAATAATATTACAAGTTGAATGCATATCATAGGTTATTGGTGGATTTGAATACCCTAGTATCCATATTATCATTGTTTACATATCTTGTTATTTGCATCTTTTACTTTTATTATTTCAGTCACTTGAAAATCATATCGACAGTATCGACAAAATCAAACCCCTTTTGGTTACTCTCTGAATCAGGATTTAGAATCAACTTCTACACTCTCCAAGTCTCTGTGGTTCGACCTGTGCTTGCCCTGTGTTGCTTGTCGACACTGTGCACTTGCAGTATACACAATAGTAGGTATCTTTCCGAGCCTACCATTAGACAGCTGCTAGCTTTAGGGGCGCTACAAAGTTGGTATCAGAGCTCACTATTTGATCTTACATGGGCAACAATAGTATTATCCCTTGATAGATAGTGAACTAGATTAGTTTAGAACTGGGTTGGGTTTGTGATATAAATCTTAATCACTAAAAGCAATCAAAAAATAAAATAATTTTTGAATTAATTGATTAATTTGTTCATTATGTTGATTGTTTGCTTCTTGTTTTGCGTGTATGTATCTATGAAGTAAAAATTGTAGGTTGAAACCAATTGTGGTATAAGTTAGAAATTTCAGTAGATAACTAGAAATTAGTTAGTCTCAATTGAATGATACTTAAATAATCTAGCACTGGAGAATAGTGAGGTTTAAAATTCTGGTGTGTTTGTGTTGTCTTTGTTCGTAGGAAACCATCGTCGGGTCTTGCTAACCTGGACAGGCCAACTACAAGCATGGGTTACCATTCATATTAGGAAGACTTGCTTCTATTAGTGAACTGATAGATCCCAAACTTTTATTTTAGAAACTAATAGAGTACATGTTCCCATAATTAGAACCATTAATCTATTAAATTAGAAATGAATTTTAATTGTAAAAGTAATTAAGATAATAGTTCGACCATTAGTGTTAATAATAATAATAATAATTGATAATAAGATCACTAATAAGAGTAATAAGAGTAATATTAACACTTATCAAGTAGTTATGCAAAATTACTAGTAATCATCTACGGTCAGATTTCGTAAATTAAATGAAGTTAGGAATATACTCTTTTGCATTTGAAACAACTACCAGGTAGTTAATATAAGATTTAAGAACGTGCGAATATATTGCATAAAATAAAAAGACTGAATTTCTAGTAATCTTATACCCAAATTATCTTTAGTTTAATAACTGATTGAAAGAATCATACTTTTGGGAACTAATAACTGACTAAATATTGATAGGGAATAAATAATTTACGGGAACATAGATTAATTTGACAATAACTAAATTCTATTGAAATAAATTAGTAATGGCTAATTATTAAAATAAAATACACATGAAGAAATAATTATAGTATTTGGATACCTAGTACAATAATGGACTTGAAAGAAAATAATTTTTTATATTAATAAGATACTTTACATTGATAGGAAAATTTAACGACTTCTATGATACACTAAAATTTTATGCACTCAACCGAAATAATATTAAGTTACCAACGCTAAAATTTAATAAGATATATATAGTATACAAACTCGATATGAATAAATAAAATCAGTTATAGTAATCTTTACGTGAATGTAAAATCATACTTAGAAAATTAAGACTTAGCGTACCAACAGAACTTTCAACAAACGAATAACGATAATAATAAAGAAATAGTAAAGAGTAACACTTCTGATAAAAGTATTTCATTAATTATATTAATAACATATTTAAAGTAGATAATATTTGAAAATTTTATATATTGTATATCAGTAAAATTTAAATATCAGATAATACAGATTTACGTGAAATACAATTTGGATTAGTTATATAGATAAGTATATAACAAATATGGAACTATGACAAATTGATAAAGTACTAAATTTTAAACTATAGATTTTGGTGCGAAGAGCCTAGACGTGCATATCTGTTAGAATCAAATTTACCGTAGTGAGCTTAGAGACAATATTTATATGAAATGGAAAATTAGTCTATTGATTGAACCTAGAGCTAAAAATTTTAGATTTTAGTTGTAGAAAGCCATATAGATTTGTGGTGTGTTTTATGTTGTTTACGCTTAGACAAGAGATGGGATTATTCTATAAGGTTGGGAGTTTTTAAAGACCAGAAGAATGGTTTGATTTTCGAGGACGAAAATGATATAAGGTGGGGAGAATGTAACGAGCCTCAAGCTCGTCAATGCTATTAGACCAGTCACGAGAAAACTACACCAAATTTAGCGAATAGCAACAGTAACTGGCAGTTGCAAAGTGGGGTCGCAACAGTTCTGCTCTGTTACGAAAGTCGATGTTGCAGTTTTTCGCAACGGCTACATTGTCGTTGCAAATTTTTGGTCGCAACAATTTGAAACTGTTGCAACATCTAAAAGTCGCAACTATTTCAAACTGTTGCGAAATTAGGTGGACGCAACTGTTTCATGCAGTTGCGAATTTTTTGTATGGTAAAAAAAATATTGGTTTTGACTGGTCAAAATCATTTTTGACCAGTCAAAACTAGTCAGAAATGGTGGTTTGACCGATCAAGACCAGGTCAAAATTATAGCTCCCTATAACATAAACAAGTTAGGCCCATTCATTTAAAAATAAAATTAATCCAACAAATCAAGATACCTCTGTTCTAGAACCAAATTTATCCAAGCAATGTACTTTACAAAAATTGTTGAACAAAAAAATAAAACTAGAAATGAAAAGGACTTCTTTTCCATAAGATATTTCTATGTTTTGCAAGTGCAGCAATGCAAGAAAATATGACACTTAGCCCAAAAACTAAAGAGGAAAGAGTACACAACTTGGGGAATGAACTTGTTTTGTGCCTGATAATAATTCTGAGCACCAAAAGGAGTGGCCAAAATAGTTGGCCCAAATGCATAAGTTGCAAAGTTTGCAACTTCCCGACAACCACTGCAAAAATGAAATCATCCCATTAGTAACGTAGTCTTCAACTCAAATACAACATCCTTCAACTCAAATACATTCCGAACATAATATAGATGCATTAACTTCATAAGTGATATTCCATGTTATGAATGTTAATACTTTACTCAGCGGGCATTGAGTTAACTAAAAACACACAACCTTAAAGAAACCAACATGGTAACAGTATACAACTTAAAAACAATTGATGCACAAAATAATTATGATGCATTACCTAAGGAATTATTAACCGGTTACAAACAATAAGTTTCATATTATTAACCATTTCAAGACAATGATTTCAAATGTACAAAAGTTATTAAGATCACCTTTGTGCCACCCGTTACATAGCCTATCACAACGCCACATTTAGATTATTACAAGTTGCATCGGATGCAGCTGACAATCAAAGTCTAAGCCTGCCTGCAAAACAATTAGAATGAAAATAAATAATCAAGTCCCATAATGAGACATTGAATCTAACTTTACAAGTTTATCCCCATCAAAAAGCTCACCAGCAGCAAGGTAAATCCAGGTATCGTCTCGAATCCCATTGCACGTGAGATAAGATCTACCTGCAAAACAAAATGCTTTTAGAATGCTATTATCAAAAGCAATCAGACAATGCCAATAAAAGAGGAGGACAATATTGACTCGACATTATAAGATGTCATTATAAAAAAAAAGATGAACCGATGAGACACTCCCTTAGGAAATGAACCGACAAAAACAAATAAAATTTTATTCCAAGGACACATCTGCTCTAAGATTACTTACGAAAAGTTACTTGTTTATAGGTCCATAACAACATCCCTTAAGAGTTCTATGCACAAATTTTAAATTCCACCTGCAACAATTTTAAACAAAATGAATTCAAAAAAATGATATCAACAACACTCAAACAATCCAACAATGTGTGGGTAATTTTTTTTACCCCTATATATGTATAACCAGGAGTCCTTTACAGCTTTTCTCTCCTTCTCCAAACTCTCATTCACCACCACCAGTTCAGTCCATACAGCCTCTACCACTAGCAACGAGATAGATACCATTACCAACACTTTATCGAACTCATTGATTCCCTCTCCAAGCACCCCCACCACCACCAGTTCAGTACATACAACCTCCACCACCACCAGAGATTTTAGATACCATCACCAGCAACGCTTTCTTTAAAACACTTGCACCTGCATCTCATACCATAAACGACCTTATAGGTCCCTGATAGATTGATCAAAAACCTTCTTCATGACCTTTGCAGTCGCAAAAATAAGTCCACCTCAAAATCTTCTCCTGCAACAACATAATCCATCGATAAGAACCTGAATACAATATAATTTGAACTAACCTATGAAAAAGTACGAGATGTAAAGTGCATCCATCAAAATGCAACCATTATAAGATAACAACCAGAATGCTTATTAAGCTAGTGATGACAAAGTTTACAAGCTTACCATGATGCACAATGAGAATCCTTAGCATACCCAACTCTCAAAAAAGGTGATAACTTTTATTGGAAGACAAATTTACATATACCAGAGAAAAAGGTGAGTGAGACATCATTAATAGAACAAATGTTACTTAACCTAGCTGGTTTTCGGGTTTTTCTTTTCATTTATAATTTATCTCTGATGGATATACTACAGGCAGTACCGAAGCTGTTAATGTTGTGTGGTTATATTCTCTACTTCACATGTCTCCCGTTGACATCACTTCCATCAAGCATGGTTTCATGACGGCATATAGCAATTGAATGTTCGCCAACTCTAGCAACATACTCCAAGAGCTCTGTCAGCACAGCTGGGCAACTCTCCTTCAAGTATTCAAACCCATTTGTTTGCATTACAGCTGCAAGATTGAAAAAAGAACACAACACATTTTAGTTCATAACTTCAATTACTAGGTTCACTGGTAAAATCGCATATAAAGAAATGAAGCCAGGATCTGCACTCAAAGAGGAACTTGAACATCTACGAAGACCTTAATACTTATTATACATACATGAAGAGCAATGTTACCTCTCAAGTTTTCAGGCCTCGCCACGAATTTGAGACAAACCAATTTTAGTGGGAAACAATGGTGCTGCTCAGCCAAAGCCAACATAGTAGCGATCGTGTTTATTGTTACATCATTACAGAGATTAGATTCACAAAGCAACCTTAGCCTCTCAAGACCAAATTTGTATGCTGCAGCAAGTAGATGTTGTGCCATCAGGGTTGATGCCCACTTTGTAGTCAAACCAGTTAACTCCTGCATGTCGGGTAGAGCATCCCCGTATATATAATAGAGTAGCGCCTGTAAAAATCATAGCATAAATAGGAGATAGATACAAGTCAGGCAAAGATTTACATTTAAGGTTTTGCAGGAGTCTACCAGGATTCTGGCCAAAAGCATGACTGCTAGTGCTAGACCTGAAAGAAGAACAAAACCAACAGGCTAGCAGTATAATCCATACACAATCGGTAAAACAACAAATAAATTAAAAATAAAATGTACTAACATTTAAATGTGTTGTACAGAGAACATAATTGACTTACCTTAATGAAAAAAATAAAAAAGGAAGAAAAAAATATAATAGCCAGAAAAATAAATGCGTTAAACTACTATAGTCATGTCTCTCCACAGACGTGCATCTAGTACATCCAATCTACATTTTTATGTAATCTTAATCTAAGTAACTGGGAACTTGTTTGCGAACATGTATTAAACGACAAACGCACAGACATGCAAAATTGTGCTGCTTAAATGTTAATAACATGGAAGTACTTTACACACCTTAAAAACTGGAGCCTCCATGTCCTCAATCTTTATACACTGCGTGTTCTGATCTTTTATTGGACCAAAACGTTGTGCACGAAACACAGGAGCCGTAGCTACGAACACTAATTTATGCGCAGCAAATGTCTCCTCATCTACTACAAAATTCACATTTGTTCCCTTGCCACTTTCCAAAACCTTCCCAAAGTGCTGGCCAATATCATAAGGAGGTACTGGTATGGAATATATCTTGGGTCCCTCTGTATGAGATTTGACGACGCCAACGCTACAGTGGACTGAAAGACAATCGTCTTTAAGGTAGTCTGATGTCTCCAGTGAAGTTCTTTTAAAAAAGCATTTATATCCCTGAGCAAAACATGAAAATTAGTGTGAATTCAAAAACCAGAACAAGTCTAGAATACATATGTCATCACATATGAAAATAAAATACAATTCTATGAATATCATTCCATATTTCAAAGCAAAAAGCTAAAATGACATAAACACAAAATGGTTGATAAAGGTTAGGAAGTGGACGGATTCAAGGGGCGACAAAACTACTATAGATATACAACCTCCTACCATTATATCTAAGAAATACACATAGGATGGCAATGCATTCAATACTTGCTTAATAATTCAGTAGGTCACAAGTAGCTTGGAGTTGGGATGGTGACTACGTTGAGTAGCTAAGATAATTACGGAGAACAGAAATCACATCAAATATACATCTGAAAACATCAGAATCCAGAAGAAGAACAATGATTCAAACAGTTATTACGGTATATGGAATAATGCCCATCAACAAAACAAAAAAAAAAACATAAATCAAGTAGCATTATAAGAACAAAACTGTATTCATTTTTAGAAATCAAAGAACCTCTTCTAGATCCACAAGCTCTGAGAATACACTGCAAGTCTTTCCTGCATAAAAAAGAAAAGAAAACCATTAACAATCACTTAAAGATCCAATACATAATTAAGTGGAAAAATTAAAAACAAAAGTAAAGTGGAATCTTCATGAATTAGATCAGATACTACCAATTCCTGTTCTTATAACTCTAGATCAACTTCATTATCTTCACATCCCTGTAAACCTAACTATGTACTGAAATCGGGTAAACCCCAATCTCCTTAACCTATTAGAACTGCTATTCATACTTCAATCACTTCCAGTGATCTATAAAATCAATACCAGCAGGCTATATTTGCATCAGAACTTCTCCTCTACCACCGATGTCATCTTATTATCTTGATTTCTCGACATCACAACACATTTACGATTCCATCATAGCATCTCCTTTTCTCTCTTCTTCAAAATCATACCAGAACATAGCCCTCATTCTTGGATTTCAATTTCTATCCAAAATCCATCTGATTCATGCACCTTGTTGTAGATATCAAACTCGAATCGAACCCAATCTTCCCGAAGATGACTAATAGGTTTTGAGTTTTGGGATTCTGCAGACAGAAAGAGATCTCTAAGGCCTTGAAAGAATAGAGGGAAACGGATTTTGGGGTTTATGATGTTGATGATCATGATGGTGGTGGTAGCAGAAAGGGGAAAAACCAACTTCAATATTAGGGTTTCAATTTGGTTTCACAGGGACAGGGGGAACGAGAAAGAAGAGAGGTAGAGAAAGAATGAATGAATTGATCGATCGCTAATAACAATAAAGAGATAAGATAACTGAGTCAGACTTTTCAGTATCTGAATGAGCTGAATAATGAGTCAGTTTTAAAGTGTATCCAACCACACTAGTTTTTTGCACGAGCACAAGTGGGTTTAGTTGCGAATCGCAACTGAATCAAACAGTTGCGAGTTTAAAATCGTTAATACTTTTTTTGTAATGAAATTAGCAACTGAAAATTCGCAACAGTTCGTAAGCTGTTGCTAATCTGAGTTGCTAATCCCTGAATTTGGTGTAGTGCCAGGTTAGTTAATATAAGATTTAAGAACGTGCGAATATATTGCATAAAATAAAAAGACTGAATTTCTAGTAATCTTATACCCAAATTATCTTTAGTTTAATAACTGATTGAAAGAATCATACTTTTGGGAACTAATAACTGACTAAATATTGATAGGGAATAAATAATTTACGGGAACATAGATTAATTTGACAATAACTAAATTCTATTGAAATAAATTAGTAATGGCTAATTATTAAAATAAAATACACATGAAGAAATAATTATAGTATTTGGATACCTAGTACAATAATGGACTTGAAAGAAAATAATTTTTTATATTAATAAGATACTTTACATTGATAGGAAAATTTAACGACTTCTATGATACACTAAAATTTTATGCAGACTCAAACTGAAATAATATTAAGTTACCAACGCTAAAATTTAATAAGATATATATAGTATACAAACTCGATATGAATAAATAAAATCAGTTATAGTAATCTTTACGTGAATGTAAAATCATACTTAGAAAATTAAGACTTAGCGTACCAACAGAACTTTCAACAAACGAATAACGATAATAATAAAGAAATAGTAAAGAGTAACACTTCTGATAAAAGTATTTCATTAATTATATTAATAACATATTTAAAGTAGATAATATTTGAAAATTTTATATATTGTATATCAGTAAAATTTAAATATCAGATAATCTGATTCGTGAAATACAATTTGGATTAGTTATATAGATAAGTATATAACAAATATGGAACTATGACAAATTGATAAAGTACTAAATTTTAAACTATAGATTTTGGTGCGAAGAGCCTAGACGTGCATATCTGTTAGAATCAAATTTACCGTAGTGAGCTTAGAGACAATATTTATATGAAATGGAAAATTAGTCTATTGATTGAACCTAGAGCTAAAAATTTTAGATTTTAGTTGTAGAAAGCCATATAGATTTGTGGTGTGTTTTATGTTGTTTACGCTTAGACAAGAGATGGGATTATTCTATAAGGTTGGGAGTTTTTAAAGACCAGAAGAATGGTTTGATTTTCGAGGACGAAAATGATATAAGGTGGGGAGAATGTAACGAGCCTCAAGCTCGTCAATGCTATTAGACCAGTCACGAGAAAACTAAGCCGTTATTGACCCGATTAATTAGAGACGAACGTTAATTAATAAAAATTAATTTAACAACGATCTAGTTACGAAACTAGTATCGCTAGATAGATCTCGGAAAGTTACGCGAAATGGACTGCTCGAACGTGTCATTCAGACACCGGACGAAGAAGATATCACTGGATTAGTATGAAGGGAAAATAATCATTTTACATCTAAACCGCATGACTGCCCTTATCAATTCAATGGGTGCCTTTATAAATTTCTTGGCCTTATCACCAACCGGATCGAGCAGATAAGCTCATTCCTTCTTTCTTCTTCTCTTTCTTCTTCTTCTCTTTCTTCTTTTTCTTCTACTTCTTCTCTGCTCTCCTATGTTGATGTATGAAAGATGAATTGAGAGTGGTTTTGTTTAGAGATTCATAAGAAGCTTTGGGTGTTGACGCAAATGAGTAGGTGATGGTGTGGTGATCGATTAAACTTGGGAGAAGAAAAATTTGATGTTGTTGGAAATTAAAAATTAGGGTTATGTTTTAGAGATAAAGGAATCAAGATAACTTGATGATTCTATTGAGGGTTTGATGATTTATCGTGGTGTTTATTCGAGGAATTGTTCAATCTCAGAAGAACGGTAAGATCAATTTAGGATTTCGAATTAATTCGATTTTCTTGTTGAAATTGTTGTTGTTTGATTGAATTATTATATGTTTATCTTTGATTGAAGTATAGTTGACTCTATAGGGTTTGATTTCAGTTTCTCAGTTAATTGAATTAGAAATTAGGGTTTAGAGAATTGAGTTGTTGATATAGAATTGAAGATGAAGATGGTGTTTTGGGTAGAAGAGTTATGACTGCGATTATAAGTTAGGGTAATACTGAATCACAGGGTTCATAGAATTGGTGGTGGTGGTGGTTTAGTAAAGCACATGAATTTTGGAATTGGTGTTGATACTAGATGGGTTACTGATGCAGGACATGGAAGGATAGTTGTGTTGAACTAGTGGAGGTGTTATGAGTTGAATTAAATTGTGAAATGAGGAAGATGTTGGTGGAGCTGTAATTATAATTGTGTTGGTGGTTTTGAATATATGGTTTATGAAGATTTTAGTTGAGATGTTATGGAAAATGGTTTTGGAATTGTGAATATGAAGTTTGGTTGCTGCTTCAAAGGATTTGTGGTGACTAGCTGAAGGTTGAGATATAAGGGAGATGAAGTTACAGATATTTGAATGACTTGGGCAGTTATGGAGCGTATTTTTGATATTGAATTAGGTTTGAGACTGCAGTGGGAAGTGAAGATAGTCTTGGTTGCAGCTCACATGTCCTTGAGCTGAACTTAGTTAGATGAATGAAGTGTTACAGTTGGAATTGCAAGTGATAGTGATTTCAGGGACTGGATATGGGAAAGGTAGTGGTGACGCTGTTATTACTGATATGAAGATTTGAAGAGTGGCTGGATGTTGATTTGGTGTTACTGTTGTAGAGTTGAGATGAAATGATCATGCTTGTGGTGGTGATGAAGACTGTGAGGAGGAATGGACTTGCAATATAATTAGTGGAGTTGTAATTTATGGAGATGGTGGATATTGAATGGTTGAACAAGTGATTGTAATTGTGAAGTGGAATTACAGTGGCAGTTGAAATGGGGTATGAGATGCATGAACTAGTGTAACAAGAATGAAATGAAGTTGGAGTTACAGCTGTAACTGATGGATATCAGTGATGAAGACATATGTTATAGTCACTGTGGTGGTGTTTGGTGAAGCTGGTTTTACAAGATTGCTGAAATGTTGTTATAGAAGGGATGAGTATTGCAGACGATGATGGAGCTGGATGTGTGTTGAGTTTGCTAGCGATGTGTATAGTAATTAGAGTTAGAGTTGGAAATATAGTGTTTGAACTTAATCAAGGAAGAAATGGTCTAGCTTTGTATTTTTGTAAAGAGAGTTAGAAATGCATTTGATCTTGTCATGTTTTATGTTGCATCATGAGTTTAGACATGTTAGTCATCCCAGCCAGTTTATCTGACTCAATTTGTTTGTCTGACTCAGTTTATCTGACTGAATTGATCGGTATTAACTCACTGAGTTACAAATCTTGACCCGAGTCGACTCAGTTGACTTGACCTTGACCATTTACCCTAGACTTTGCCCTTTGACTGTACGTTGACTTATAGTTGAACCATTTGACCATCAATGACCGTTAGTTGACCCAATTGGGTCAGCACTTGTGTAATGGGCCGAGTCTAGTGGACTTGGGATTAGTTCCATGTATTCTTAGTTTGATGTTTTGGACTCTTATAGTCTAAATTAGTCTTTAGTTCCTTTTACGAAATTGTAGATACTCTTTAGACTTATCAAAATGGACTATAGATTCTACCTAATGGAATTAGTAAACCTTGTTGTGTTAAAGATAGAAAATAAAAAGGTGTAGAATCATAAAAGGGCTTAGAACAATTACATAGTTCACTTAGCCTATAACTAGAGAATTGTATGAGATTATGTTATGAGCAGTGTATGAGCCTTTTGGATAATCTTTAGAGTGCTTGTGCGATTAAAAGTTAGTCTATATTAACAACGATCGAATCAAAGGATGAACCAGTGGATCGTGGATCTCGAGGTAGGCGAGGCTTGTCATCAGAAGATGTGTGAATCGATAACGAACTCTCTTGTATTCATTATTGTTTTACAAATCAATCTTTGTGTTGTGAAATTCATGCATATCTTTGTGTGCTTGGTGTGGTATGAGATGTGTGCCGACACATTATCAGTATTCTATGGCTCGGGCGATACACCGCAATATTATTATGGCTAGGGCGATACACCGCAATATTATTCTTCCTTTATATATATTCAGTATTTTGTGGCTAGGGCGATACACCGCAATATTATTATGGCTAGGGCGATGCACTACAATATTATTCTTCCCTTATGTGCGGCAACACACATCTCATACATGGATGTTTACTGTTATTTATGAATGTCTATGAAGAAGTTTCTACTTTATGTTTCATTGTCTTTCCTTGTATTACCGACTTTCGATAAAACATGCATTGTCTTCGAATCATATTAATGATTACTTGAAAGCTAGTTGTTATTTATACTGGGCACCATTTTAGGGATGATGTGCTCACCCATTCCCACTTTCAGTTTCAGAGACAGATCAGAGTTGCGCAACGGAAGTTCGTGGCGTTGAGTCTTCTACTATGTTTATTATGTTGTATAATCTATTTGCAAGCTGAATTACTATTGTATATGTAAAATTTGAGAGGAGTTCTTGTTTATATGTATTTCAGAGTGGGGCTAGTTTTTGGGTTAAGTTTTGTAGGAGAGTTCTTAATTGAATGTTTAGGTAAATAATTTAAATCGTTAGTGCCTCATTTTTTTAGTTAATCTCTTGGATTAGACAGCTGCTAGCTTTAGGGGCGCTACATCACACTTCGTGTGATCGTCTATGGATACGAGATCGAGACAATACAACAACAAGATCACTTGTGTGATTGACTATGGATACAAGATCGAGACTGTATGACAACGAAAGTGTGTACTTGATAATAGGTTCGGAAATAATCGAAACTCTATATGATCAATATCAAGTATTACAGGGTTAACGTACTTGTGTATTTTACTTAATTATAATAACAATTATAATGCGGAAAACAAAGTAAAAGACACATCAAGATATTGTTAATGAGGAAAACGCAAATGCAGAAAAACCCCAGGACCTAGTCCAGTTTTGAATACTCTCATAATTAAGCCGCTATACAAAATCAAATACCAACTTCGTATACAGTAGAAACTCTATAAATTGATGCTGTCGGGACCATCAAAATTTATTAATTAAGCGAGATATTAATTAACCGATAAATTAATACTTATTAATTTATAGATAAATTTCATATCAAATAATTAGTTTCTATACAAACAAAATACCATATCATATCTTTTATATTTCCTATATAAATACAATATCAATATCAAATCATATTTTTATAAACATAATATTCAATCATATTTTTTATTTCTTATAGAAACACAATATCAATATCAATATCAAGTCATATTTTTTTATAAACACGATATCAAATCATATTTTCTAAATAAATTTTTATCAAAAAAATAAATATTTCATATAGAAATACAATATGAAATCGTACTACTAACAAATAAAAAAATATTTTATATAAATACAATATAAAATCATACTACTAACACAAACAAATCATACACACAAATATGGTTTCTCATCTTAAAGGTGTTAAAAAATCAACAATGACCGATGAAATTCGTAGAGCATTATTCAAGCACAAGAAGGATAATCCAACAACACCAAAAATTCTTGCAATGATGAGAAAAATTAGAGATGAAATTCAATGCGATATTGATTTTATCAAAAAACAGAAGACAATTAATCATTTTTCAAAAAGTCTTTGTAAATCATTAATGTATTGAATATATATATATATAAGGCATTATTAATTTATATTTTATATGGGGCCTACATAGGTAATCAAAAACATATTATCTTATAATTTTAGCGAATTATTAATTTGGCACGTTGTCCCCGACTCGGTTCCGACCAAAAATATTATTTAAGAGAGTTTATTAAATAATCGAGTATTGATTAAAAGAGTTTTTACTTTATGTAGTTGAGACCAAGCAGACTACCCCTAGCTACATGTTCCCTCAGTATCCCTACCCTTCGACTTCTAGAGTCACGCACGTGAATAGCAAGTCCTTTGGATCGTATTCTAAACAGCAAAGGAAGAATCTGTATGGTAACCACTCTAATCAATCTTACTAAAGATAAGATGAGTTGTTGACAAAGGCTCTTATGTTTAATCTAATATACTCCTTTGTATGGTTAAATCAATCTATCCAATAACTACCGAAATAGTCAAGTTTAGATTTGCACTCAATCAATATAGATCTCAAAGAGAAACTATAAAGTGATTCCGATCTCACGCAACTAATCATTCAGATCTATAAAAAATAAACTGATTCTAGTTGGATCCCATCCAATCAAGGTTTGTACACTAAATCCACAAGATACGAAAACTAATAAGAATTCTTCTTCGTCTTCAAATCTTCTATTGCCTTCAAATACCTGCACAACAACACTTGAATCCTATTGTGATAAATCACACACAGAACGGAGTTTGTTAACAATGTATTATCATAATTCACAAGATGTATTTAGATCTAACAACAGTTCTACAAATCCCGTCGATACTTTGATCTAATCTGAGTAAATCTTATATCAGAAGAGAAGATTCTCAAGAATAAACAAACTAGGTACAATCAAAGTGTCAACAACCGTTAGTCAATCAAATCAATAATTGAAAACTAATAACACTGCAATTATCTAGTTTTCCAACAACGGTACTCGTAGAGCTTCTTGATCCCAAGAAGTCTTTAAACGAGCGGTCATAAGAGATTTCACCTAATTATGATACTTTCCTCTCCGAATAGACGGCTCCACGCCGGAAACAACAACAAATGAAGTTTGCCTGACTCTGAGGATAGTTTGCTAGAAATGCAAACATAGGTATTCATATACCAAAGTTGTTTGGACACCAAGGAATTTCCAAAACCGAATATTCTTAAGATATGCAATGAATGCCCAAATTCGGTTTTTCTAGTTCCAATAAATGTAGTCCAATATTTTCCGAAATCTCTCAAAGAAAATATCCAATTAGTAAATGCACATTACTGATTTTTATTCTCTAGAGTTATGCACTAATTACTGGTAATTAAAGCATATAAAACCAAAAACCTTAATTAAAAGATTCTTAATTTATTTCGGTACAGGATCACCTTAAGTACCAAGGAATATCTTTGAACAATAAATGATAAGAATTACTGCTCATGTTCAAAGTATGTTAACATCTTTACACAACAAATCCTAATTCTGAATCTACACAAGTTCATGAAGAAAATATGTAATTCATGGAAAACGGATTTGCGTCTTGGGTTCTACCACACTTCCAAACAAGTTTAGAATTGGTTCTACCAAAATTCCAAGACTACTATGTAATCGGTCATACCAAGTCACAATGGTTAGTTTTGAGGGGGGAAACGGTTTAGTCCAAAACCGCCCCCAAAGATACGGATTATTCCACCCCGATCCGACTAGGTACAGATTAGTCCAAAGTTTATTTGAAAATGTGTAAAGACGTTGCTATCCTTTGCACGCGTCTCATAAAGCACACTTGCAGAAAATTAAAATTGTTCTGTAACTGACACAAATAATGTGCAAGAGACACGTTTGTTCGAAAAATAAAACTGAAATTAAAAACTTTAAAAAAAAAACGGAAATGTTAGTATTTCATTTAGCAGAGAGAAGATAAAAAAACTCAGATAAAAGAAAACCCAGAGAAAACTTTAACCTAAAATCCAAAATCAAAAATCAAAACCCTAAAGCTTCATAATCAAATCTTAAATCTTCGTAGAATTGATGAATACAATAGTAGTAACATAATGGTGAGTGCTAAAAAACCCTGTTGCAAAGCGAAAATCAACAGAAAAATCTTATGATACAACAACAACAATTGAAGAAGATACTTCAAAATCACAAGGACGGAGGACGAGATCAAAATCTATAGCAGTTTCAACATCAACTGTAGCAGAAGATACTTCAAAATCACCACCATCTAAGAAGAAATCAAAATCTACAGCAGTTTCAACAGCAATAGTTGAAGAAGATACTTCAAAATCACCACCTAAGAAGAAATCAAAATCTACAACAGTTTCAACATCAAGTGTCGCAGAAGATACTTCAAAATCACTACCACCTAAGAAGAAATCAAAAATTTCAAAGAAATCAACATCTGGTCAAGCAAAAAAGGGTAATGCTACTTCAAACTGTTGCCCATCCATTGTGTTTTACCAGTGTACAGATCTGTACACCGGCATGCTATATCATGTTTATATGTTCTGATGTGTTTTTTTATTTCAAACTGTTCATCTCTTGTTGTTGGTGTGTACATATATGTACACCACCATGTTGTTGCAGTGATTTGTGTTCAGATTTGTCTTGTTTTGAATTAAAAAAAAAAAAAAAAAAAAATTATATAGTCATATGAGTACTCTTTTTGTAGCTCTCCGAAAATGCTTTCCAAATATGTAAAGTTTTTCGATTTTGGACGAGCGGTTCAAAAGATAAATTGTTTTTAATTATTTAAAATTGTTGACATCATCATGAGTCAGTGTTGATTAAACTGTAAATATTTGGACTAAATAATAATAATGAGGGTTATTAGTGTACTTTTCATATTTTTAGACTAATTTGTACCTAGTTGACTCGGACTGGACTAAACTATACCTTTGGATTGATTTTTGGACTAAACCGTATTTTTCGTGGAGAACAACTACCATATTTATTGGGTCGGTATAGACAAATATCATCACAGGTAGGGAACCTAGAAACGCCCTACTTCCATTAATGTCTCATCCTTTAGGATTAGGAATCACAACCAGTCACAACCTTGCAGCAGAAACTTGGGCTATATGTACTATCGACGTGCAACACTGCAACAATCAACAGTCACCAATTGACGAGAGTCTGTTTTCAAACTGATCCAATCACGCTGATACATTTTATCAACAGGATACAGGCACCCTCCTTGGTACTTGGCACAAATGGTACCATGAATTATCAAAAGTTAGTTTTTGTTTTTGTTTTTTTGTAAACATATCAATAGTTAGTTTGCTACAATCAACTCCGTCAACTGTACAAACAGAGAAGGCAATCAAGCAAGCAGTAGAAAGACTTGCAAATCACAGATCATGCAGACGGCAGCCAGCAAGAAACGTACACAACTTCCATCTGGGAATACACTTTTCCTTCTTTTTTATAAAAGTTGTTTTTAGACGACTCTCTCACAGTGTAGTCTCCTTTTAATTTATTAAAATTCTTTATGCCTAAACACAAAACCACATGTGATCCAAAATCTTCGCAGTAAATCAAAATTTCATTGGAAAATTAAAATTTACCATTCAACAACGCAACACAACTACACAAGGATTAGCAATATATCTGAGGAAGTTGGGAAGAGGCTGTCATTGGGTCTACCTTGTAAACCCACTGATGTATCTGTATCGGGGATGACCACATGAACGAATATACCACATGAATGAATTAAAATAAAACAAAATGCACACTACCATTAATATCAGCCAACTCACAAAAGCATAATTATTGAACAAAACAGAGAACTTCTAGAAGTTGTTAAAACAGAGAACTTATGAAGAAAGCTACCCACTGAGCTTGCTACGTTATTGTCTCGATTAGAAACGTTAGGATACAATTAGAAACGTTGAATACAACAGAACCACCTTTATCTATGAATAGAAAATATAAATAAACAAATACGGCATGCTGCACTGCTACTGAAGGAAAATTTGGAAATAAACTAACAAGGTTAAATTAAATAAGACTGGATTCTTTGAATAAAGAACCCTAATATACAAACAGCAGATCAATTGATAAGTTGGCATAGGAATCAATTTAAGACTGCCCATACCCAGGGTTTGATGGATTGGGCCTTCTACTTGATCCTCCTCTGTTTAAACCTGCATAGCGATTCCCTGAATGCTGAGAACCCCCATAACCTCTACCTCCACCTCTTTGATTTGCCGCAGAATCCCCCCACCTGCCCCCTCTGTTATTGTGATGGTGGTTATTAGCACCTGCACTTGAGTGCTGGCCCCCGCTGTATGCGCCTCCTCTTTGGTTTACATGGTGTCCACCTGCCACATATGTTTGTGCCACGTTACCAGGATGATACAATGGGGGGACACCAACTATTGGGATTGCACCAGGAGGTGGGGGGTAATCATGCATGGGATGATGGTCTCTGGTATGAGCCGCTTGCCAGTTTTCTTCATTCTGAGGACGGTTAGGATAATTATTATTGGGAGCGGAAGCATATGGTGGACCATGATTATATCGACCCCCGGCATGATAGTTGTTACCCCTGGGAGGATAGTTTCCATGGTTATTATTGTGCTGCCTGCCATTTGAGAAAGATGTTTGTCCATGCATCTGCTCCCCATTACGGTCTGTCTTAAACTGTAAACTGTTATTGACAAATCGATGTGCTGCCTCCCCAAGATGTCGACCAGAACCCCTTCCATTTCCATGGTGGTTATTTTGCCTGAGATGACAAAATGTGTGAATAAGAAGCAAGCGACCAAAGGTGCAAATAATTCTTTAGACAACGGATCTACTTATACTTACAAAGATATCGCACACTGGCGCTAATGGGGCTCACATGGAGATGATCCAGGGTTTGTTTTTCAGTGGGGATGTTCCAACAAAATATCAGCTACTTTGAAATTTTGTTACCCCATCATCTTTACATCTATGAAGCAAGTGAATCATTTACCATTCAGCAACCATCTCTTATTAGATGATATTGACTACCTCGAACTACTGTAGTTGGTGACAGCATTTCCTTTTAGATGATATGAACTACCTCGACTCAGCAGTAATCATCTCAAACTAGATGGTTCAAAACGTGTACAGTGGGCAGCATCCTCTATTATTAGATGATATGAACTACCTCGGAAAGATAGCAATCACCTCCAGATAGCTGGTATGAACTGCGAATTATAGGTAGCGAACATCCATTCTACGGTGATATGAATTGCCTCGGAGAGGCAACAATCATCCCCAAGTCTAACTAGATATTTCTAGTTTAACACTGACTTTTATGATACCACCAAATAGGCTAAAGAAATACTACTCACCAACAGTCCATAAAAACGGTATGAACTGCCTATAATTGGCAGCAACCGTCTCATATTTGAAGATACAAAAACCTTCAAGAGGTAGCCATCATTTCTAATTAGATGATATGAACTGCCAATAAAAGGCAGCAAGCCAGCAACCAAATCTAATCAGACGATATGAACTACCCCGATCAGGTAGCAATCGTCTCCAGAAAGATGGTATGAACTGCCTATAATTGGTAAGTGAAACCCATAAACTAGCGATGTGTAACTTGTATGAATCAGTAATGTCCGTGACCAGTTAGGGTTGGACAGGTCATTGTATCAAACACAGAATACTCTGTACCGCCATCATAAGGCCAATTTTGTTACCAAGAACAATTTCAGGAGTTACCGCTATATGGTTAAAGAGTTCCAAAACAGCCTCAGTTTATCCAAGGATGATCAACATGGAACATCACCAAAAAGAAAAAACATCGTCTAAATTCATCCCCCATATCAGCTCACAGGCCATCATGTGTTAACTCAATATAAGTTACGTTTATTTATCTAAGAGATACGGGTAGTACCTGCCATTTTCCCATGGTTTCCTTCCATTATCTTCATGCCATAGAGTAGGTGGTGGCTTCAAATCTTCTACTTCGACCATCTATTAAAAAAAATCATGATGAGTTCAAGAGTGATTCCAAATTTAGTCTAGATGTGTAAGATCAAGAACAAAAAGAAAATCAAATTACCTTCTTTGGGAATATAACACCTGCTGGAGGTCGAGCAACATGAGTATGTGCATCAGGAAGTCTGTAAATGGCACATCTGTAAAGCACAGACGAAAAGAGACAAGTTAAAACACATATAGATGGTTCCAGTTATAATGATCTACGTCAACGAAGGAAATCTTACATGACTTGATTATTCATAATATCCTCCATTTCGGATACAGGTGATCGAAAGACCGGTGGGCAAGGATCTCCATTACAAAGAGATAGATACCCATTCATCCCGCCACTGCATTTAAAATCATAGAAAAAAATCAGTATCCGAAATTCTTCAACAGATACATAACACAATCACTGGAATAATAGGCTTCAGATAATTTGACACGGGATTTGAGGACTGAGGTAAGAACCATATGCTTAGTCAAATTAACTGATAAACTCAATTTTTAAAATCAAGACCTACTGTGAGCCTCAGTGGAGCAGTAATAACCCCTGAACAAAGACAAGCAATGTAAAATCTTGGAGAAGTTTTGTTTTCTAGAATAAAGGAATAGAACGTAGCTTTCTTTTGTTAAGAACAGGAACTCTAGTCAAAAAAATAGTTTAAGGTGTGAATACAAGTATTTGCATCACCAACCTGGCCTTTGGGTCAATTTTTTCTTTGACTTCAGCCCCTTCTTTGTTAGACAACTGTTTACAACGATCAGCGAGGGAAAATATATATGGAGAGAGCGGGTTGGATGTCGAGATGAACAGCATATTTTGCATGAAGCTGTTTCTTCTTGCTTCCTCCTCCTGTAGCAAAATTTGATAGAAAATAAGATGCAACATATGTACAATTAAATACGCATATTACTGCCTTTGCAGTAACATTGCTGCAATTATTTTACGTTGCACGTATATATACTAATTTCACTATCACTTTCATTTCAGATAAATACATATCACTGCATTTCCTCAAATTTATTGAACCTGGCAATAGCAACTACGCCAACCCTGTAATAGATACAGAGCAATATATACTACGCTCGGTATGGTACACCCCATAATATATATGTATCATCACAAAGACATAAAACAAGTAGATCATTTGTACCGTCAGAGTATGTTCCACTTTCTTTATCTCAGTAAGAAGACGACTTTCATCGATGAATGGTAATTTAGCGATACCCTACAAAAAGAGAATCTCGAGTAATTGGTACAAATGAGATTTTCAACTCTCCCATAAAACTAGACATCAAGAACCCAAATATCCAGCTCTAGACAAAAAATTCTAACCTGCCATGCAAACCGCTTGCCATTCATGTCAACTTCAAAATCTGATCAAGAAAACCGATGGAAGGTGAATGATTACATATGGAGCCTTATGTATAACACTGCGTATTTTCAAAACCACGGAACATACCAGTCGGATAAAAATCAATAATCGGTGAAGTTGGGTCGCTCATCAATTTCCTATAATGCTCAGGTAGCGCATGGGAACTGCACAAACACTGGGCTGTCAGAAAAACTATAATCTAAGAATATCTCGAACAAAAGAAGAAGACACTGATACAACCTTGCAGCTGGAAAGACACCCATCAGCTGATTGAATGGTTTGAATGGTGAACCTAATTCAAAGCTTATCTGCAGCTGACCAAGATCCTTGAGATCGGAGGCAAATGGTGCATAATGATAAGGATAAAACCTGTAAAAGAAAAGAGTTTCATTATTTACGTGTTGCTTTTTCTTGGTATATCATGATGTATGATAAGATGGACAGTCTCATATCTCACAAGAAAATGCATACTAGCCAAGTCTCTCTCACAAAGATGCTTCCGAAAGAAAATAAAATTTTATGGAGAGTTAGATGTGGCATCTGTGATGACCAATAATTAAGTGATCCACGTTAAGAAATATCATGAACAAACAAGATATGCCCAAACCTAATGTGAGAAACTTTAAATGTACTAATAACTCCGTCGAGTTATATCGTCAAGACATAAGCAGTCCAGTGAGAAGCTTAGGATAGTAAAGCTACACACGTTTATGGTGACTCCAAAAATCAATGAAATGTTTATTTGGCACAGTTTACCATGACAAATTTATCAACAGTAAGTAGACATAAGACATGCAAAAGCATGATAAATGCTATGCTAGAAGCACACTCACCACTGCCAAGAGCAAACACCTTCATAATAATATTCCATCACCCAGCACAAGCCTTCTACGTATTTTAGAACCTAGCAGGATAAATAAGTTTGAACTTCCTTTAACCTTGAAGGATCAACAATGCCATAGCTTATACCCAAATAATTACCAGCATAAATCTATAGAGACGAACTACTTTAAGAACAATTAATCGCCATGTGTAACAATAGAACATTTGAATTACATCCTATGTTTAAGTTTACGGAGGAGCTTACAACATCTTTTCGTACTGCTTCAATCTCATCCAAGGTTTCAACTGAGAACTTTTCCCTGTAGTACCTTTCCTTCCACCCATGCTCTCCCAATCTCACCTGAAACAAAAATATTGATGATTGACCATGACCTAGAAGTAACATTCTGTAATGCAATGCATGAGAACTTAGACAAAATATTAATGATTGACCATGACCTGGAGGCTACCTATTATTTAGACAAAAAAAAAATCAAATAAAGAGCTCCTAAGAATGAGTGCAATACTTATGGACCATATATGACAAACATAATAAAACAATTAATGTCAATACTTGTCATACTAGTGAAAATCCGAACCTTGTCTTCTTCTTGGTCATCTCCATTGAAAAGGTCTGACTTCTCACGAATTAAGTCTTTAAGCTTCGCCTTCAGCTCCTCTTTGTTGTCACGTGTCTATCAAAAAAAGTGAAATTTATCAAAAATATATTTAAAAAGTGCATACATACAGATGGACGATGAAATTACACATACATCAAGAAATCTCAATGAAAACATGAATAAAGTAGAAGGGAAAAGGAAAGCCAACCTCCAGCTCTAAACTATTTTCAGCCTCAACAATGGCTGCACCAACAGATGCCCCTGAAGAAGTGTGCCGTGCCACCTTTTGAGCAGATCCTGTTCGTTCATATGGCGAAGGCAATGGAGCAGAAGCAAGACGAGAGCCCTGAAACCGAGCAACTGGGACAAGCGACTCAGGCTTCACCGTAGGTTCCACATTATCACCCCTTTGTTTCTGGGCCTTGTCACGCTTGATTCTTTCCGCCTGCCGCTGAAAATTAAAGTGCATGTCGTTCTTCAGTTGATTGGATACAAGTAGAACCTAAGTTATTTTCTATCTATCTGGCACATCAAAATGCCAATGCCTGACATTGGAGTCCAGCATTCGAATTATCTCAAGAATTCAGAAAAAAAAGTAAAAACCTGATGAAGTCTAGCTCTTTTGGTGAAAATTACATCCTCATATGACCCCACTGCCTGAATGAAGTGTTCAACCTTGCTCAAATCAGGCTAGAGAGCAGCGAAACCAAAAGATAATATCAGTCCACTACTTGATTCCAGAACATTAAATATAGTACGTATACTTAATGAGGCAAATCTAATAACCAATAATGAGGGAAAAAAAAGTTGTCAAAGCTAGAATACCTTGCTAGCATTGGTTAAATACCCCTTCATTGCCCCAAACTCCTTCTTATAGACAGCAATCAGCAAGTTGATTGCACCCTGAATATCAACCAACCAGACGACATGGAACATTAAAAAAATAATGTCTCAGCAAAAACCTGCCTCATAAAGCTTTCTTACAAGTTCCTCTAGAGTAAATACAAATATTTGAAATAAAACCAGGAATCATCGAGCTAACTTAAAGAGGGTGACGAAACATACCTCTCGAATTTCCAGTGTGGGCATATGAGGCAGAAAATCATTTCCAACAAAAAAACATATAAAGATGAAGTCGTCCACAAGACGTTCAAGATCAATCTCAAATGGTGGGTTAGGAATTCTCATCTCGTAATCCAAGTACTCTCGAAGTGTCCAGATGTTTACGAACTGCAACATGGCAAACCAAATTAAGGATACCAAGTAGAAAGCAGCCATTAAATATGCAAAGATAACATTCAATGAGGACTTCTAGATCAGATTGAATTCAAAACTGACCTGGTATGGCTTCTTCGCTGTTACGGCAGTGTCCTGCTTTTCATCTAACTCCCCAAATTTTCTCTTCGCCTTTCCCTCACAGTTTGCAGCTAAATGACCCACCTGACCGCATATGAAGCATTTGTCTTGTTGTGCATTGACGACAATCTAAACAGTGTAATGTATGAGTGCAGCTATTAGTAGTTGCATGAGAAAAATGCATGCAAAGAAACTGAGAACTAATGCATGTTATCAGCTTTAAGCAGTGAAACTCTACCCATCTTGAATTTTATCCATGCTATGTAATAAAAATACAGTAACATGTTTTTCCTTTTATTCCAATGACAAAATACTAACCTCTCTAAGAATAGAGAAATGCACTTCATGTGTAGCCAATGCCAGCATAATTAAATCTGCATCCTGTAACATAGCACCATAGCAAGTGTTTGTTTATAAGCAGCAGATGCCTCGCAAAAAATGCTTGAGTTTTTACAATAAACATAAAAATGTTTCCATCAAACTGAAGCAATCTTTACAACTATGAATAAAAAATAAAAAAAATACTTACCAAACCATAGAGGCAGTGACGGGTATTTGGATCGAAACCAGGAAGGTTTCTTTGCAGACGAACATAAGACATAATTTTGTGCTCCCCTTCACCAGGAACATTAGCATCAGAAAGAATAACCTACAAAAAGAAATACATTATGAGAAAATAATTTGATCTTGAATAATCTATGTCAGGTAGGAGAGTGCCAAAAATTCTAATAAAAGAAAGAAAGACAAGAGAGTTGACAGGTAAGATAGATGAAAAGCAAAGTAGACAATAGACATAAGACATACCTTAACTGATCTCCACCCAGGATCATTGTTTAGTCTGAGATGAATGTAGTACTGCAGTGCAACTGACAAAACATGCATAAATTCAGTTCCAGGGGTGATAACATTTGAATCACAGACTTGTGAACTTTCCTTAGGAGGAAGCTTTCTTCCCTCCTCCGCAAACTCTATTCGCAACCGCTCTTCTTCTTCTGCCTACTCGGTTACAGCAATAAAGACAGTTCACAAATGACATACATAAAGCAATAATCATAAACACATTTTACATAAGTTTTCAATTTTGTGATTTCAGTAGGCTACGGTGCGACCATACAAAACATAGTGATGACACTTCGACAATGTGAACAGACCGCACAAACTCATTCGTTTTCTTCATTATGATTATAACCAGGAAGGATATGCGGAAACTCATAATGCAAGCTTTTATATAGGAATTCTGGGTTCATTGTGCTTATCCTTTTAAGTTCTCTAATCATAAAAACACTTACTGCTTCCTGTGCATCTCTAGCAGCTCTGAAACGTCTAGACCGTTGCTGATTCATCTTTGCCCTTGGAGCCACACCATCTACACAATTATTTAATGAGGCAGAAAAATCATTACTCTGTACATATGCCTAAATAAATATCAATGTTGATTACATAAATTAGACCTCAAAATACTCACCAATGGCCATGTATATAAGCTTCCGTGGGCGAACCATCACAAAAAGCCTATCGATATAATCAAACATGCATTGAAACACCTCATCGAATGTGGTAGGAGCCGGCTGTAATTAAAAAAAAAAATGAGTAAAAACTCAGCCTAAACTATACTCAATGTGTAGGAACTTTATTATAAGCAGAAAACATTAACATTTACATACCCGGTCTTCAGGATGGAAACAGGGATGAATAATACCATTCATATCAAGGTAAAGATTATCGTATTCAAGTTTATTAGGATTAGGTTTACTTGTATCAACTGGTATTGAAATTCCTTCGATTTCAACAGGTTCTTCTTCGATTACATCCTGTATTATCATTGGATATTTCTCTGCTAACCATCTGTAGAATGCTGGAACTCCCATGATTACTCAACCAAACTTGGATCTCTTTGTTTTCGTTGTTCTTCAGAGGCGAACAAGAACAGATAAACTAAAACCCTAATATTACAGAGAGAGATAAATAGAGAGAATAAAACTTGAATCTTTCTTTATTTAAGAGACGAGAAACATAAAGAATGATGATTTCCTAATACTAAAACCCTAATTTTACAGAAGCAAAACCCTGATTTTTATTGTAGAGACAAGAAATCGGAACAATAGAACCTCTTCGAGGATCAATTTTATTCTAAAGAATATCGTGCTCGAAAGTAACTGCAGGAAAAATTAGGGCATAGATTTGGTTGTGTTGAGTTGAGTGACTTATGACTAGGATATCTAACGATTCGCGGTACTCGTGGAAGTGCAGGTTTATGGTACTTTTTTGCCTTGCATATTTTGGGGCGACCCAAACAGAATTAGGGACGATTTTTTTATTCTCAACTCATACACAACGTTAAGAAATGTCCAAAAATGCGAAGATTACGTTAATGTCCTTACATAATCGGAAGCTATTTTGTGTCTGATTGTTAAAACTTAATCGAAAGCTTAGTAACACCTTTGGCCTACCGATTAATATATATTTTGTGCCAAACGCGTATCTTGCTCCTATAACAATCGGTAGGAACAAGAACCTCAATATACTACCGATTATAGGTGATTTAGTCAGAGAAGAAATTCGGGGCAACTTTATGATCGGTAGTCATATAACTACCGATTATAATAGTTCTCAAATTCGAAAAATTTGAGATTTCTCCGAAAACAAAATTTGGGGCAACTGTATAATCAGAAGTTAAAATACCTTATTTGGTTACCGATTATACAGTTGCCCCAACTAAATAGAGCCGTTGGAACTCTAAACTCTATATAAATGTTATATAAGGATTGTATCCTTTTACCCTCTATGGAACACAAATACCTTTAAACTCTCTCCAACATCATCTTCAACATAATGCCATTCATTAATCCTACGGAGTTCACGATTGAAGAAGATTTATCTTTATGTAAGCGCTATGTACAATTCTATCCGAGACGGGGAGAAGAACGGAGGCAAGGAGGCATAATGAGTATGAGTTATTTGGGGAGAATTCACGAAAAATTCTGCACCGACACCGGTAACCCAAACAACCGTCACTCCGCTGATCTTTTCTGCCGAATTGGTTCAATAAACGGACACGTCGAAGAATTCGTCAATTTAACTTATCTTGTGAATCATTATCGATTGAGGGGTGAAACCAACGATGAAGTTATAGAACGATCTCTCGGGGAATGGCGGAGATGGAAAAGATCAAGCTTCCGTTATTAAGCTCATTTTAGAATTCTTAGGGCGATGGAAAGATTTAATCCATTTAGGACTCGTCCAACACGTCCGCGACGCTAATCACAATACCTTGTAATAGAATTGTAGGAGTTCAATGTAAAATTATGATGATGTCTAGGTGATATTGTTATGAGTTTCAAAATATTTATGAAAATCGAAAGTTTTAATTATTTATCTAACTACCGATTATACTCCAATAGCTATTACGTTCAAAAGAACCTAGTCGTGCCTCGAAAACCACACACATTCGGTAGCTAATACATATTGCTAAACCTCTGATTATACTACTCTAATGAAACTGAGAACTTTGTTGACAAAACAGCCAATAATCGGTAGGTACACAACTATCCTTAGCTTTCGAGTATGAATAATCGGTTGATTTGGTTCAACCATTTCCTACCGATTGTATGTAATAATTGTATTAATTTCAGGACAGTCTTGTAAAAGTACGCATCAACGACCATATTTTAACAACAAAAAAAGACGTCGGGACTCTCATCCATATAAAGAGGGTAAACTATTCTTATGTATGCAGCAAACAACACATATATAGCATCGTGTATTCTACTAATAGATTTTCCATCGCCTACTCTTGTGAATTCATTTCTATATTTCAACTTACTGGCATGGCAATGTTTGACGCAGCTGAAGATTTGGTTATTGTGAAAACATGGTATCATGAAACAAGACGTGATGATGTCATAGCAGGAAGGTTAACACTGTAGATGGGGCAAAATGATTTGATGGTTTTTACGGAATTGAGGAGACGACCGTACAGAGGAGACTCCTTGAACCGAGATAAATGCTCAACCTCACACAGTAGAACTGCAAGAAGGGAGTACTTTGAATTCGAGAGATCAATCTGTAGTACTCCGGCCTAAACCAAGACAATGGTCGTTCCAGAGTAAATTCGGTCACAAAGAAAGGATGGGTTGATTTGTAGGAGGGAAGCTAAGAAATGTGTGGAATCAATGGTAATCAAAGATTGTAGTTGTGTTGTGAATTCTGAATAAGATAAGTTCTGAATGATTGAAATTGCTCAGTTGAGAGTAATTGCTCAATTGATGAGTTGTTGATCTCGTATTGTCAGTGAGACATGAGATTCTTGTTGCTCTTGCTGTTATTTCAATCATGATTCAGAGACTTATTTATATTGCTGGAATTGTAGACACCATGATCCCATGAAGTGTGTCAGTTGATGGAATCAAAGAGTGGGGAAATGGAAATCGTGTTTGAAACCAGTTGCTCATCGTGCGGAGACTTGGTTGATTTTCCATCCACTACTTTGTTAACTCCTTCAACTGATTGCACGACTTGCTCACATTTCATCATGTGTTTGAACACACGTGCCGTAGACCGCCAGACCAAAACCCTAGTTGATATCCCACAAAATGACATGATTGACGTCTCGTGGTTAATTAGTCAATTGTTGACTTCGTGATTTAATGGGACGATGAGTCCATGTATTGAGTTGAACATGATTTTGTAAAATGTTATGAAACTCACGAATTGAACGTGTCTGCTGAGACGGTGATGTGATTCTCACGTTGAGGTGAGCAAGTGTTGCTCATTCAATGAATTGTTGAATATTAATAGTTGCATCAATATTCCTTGGTTTGAGCAAATATTGCTCGTCTGAGCAAGTGTCGCTCGTCTGATGAATTATTGGCAACATGACCAAAATAAAATATTAATTAAAATACTGGTAGTTGAACCGAGCATAATTAATAAGAATACTGATCATGGGATCGTCGTAAAGTTATTAGTGTTCGAATCTGGAATTATGATCCTTGGACTCATAAACCCTAATTTGATCAATTGATGGTTTATTTGAAAATTAACCACGGAATGAAGGAGAATTGGATTCATGGGACCGTGGGTCGACCATGAAACTCCCATATGCTCGTGTGAGCAAATACCAAGGCCTCTTGAAGAGTTGGTGATTTGTTGATGAAAGAATGATCAAATGCTAGTTTAATCATTTATTCGAAAAATGCTCGTCTGAGCCTTAGGTGATGAAACCTAATTAATTATGAAGAGGTAAGGGACTGACTAAGGGGTCATGAAACTGGCCCTGGGTGGTCACGGGATCGAATGACGATCACTCCGTCAAATTCTGAAATTATTCGAAGATTTTTTTGACCCAATACGTGCAATTGCGCAAATTAGGTCAAATCATGAAAATATGTGGGACCGGCTCATTGCAAGCCAAAAATCCAACCCTGGTCAGTCAAGATAACATGTTTTCATCGTTGAGACGTCCGTGTGTTAGTCCTGAGAATTTTGATATTTTCCGGTGCGCGTTTGAGCGACCATTTGAGAAAATATGACAAAATTAGGGTTTTCCTGAAACTAGGAAAACTTCATGACATGACGGAAAATAATTATGAAATAAAGGAATGATGAAGCATGGGACCGCCGAGGCCAAGGCATGGTAGGTCGTCCAGTGACCACGGTCCCATGGTGCTTTTTCCTTATTTTTTATGAATTTATGAAAATATCATGAAATAAAGGAATTTGTTGAAATTAAGGAGTTTTCCTTGAAGTGAAGGAGTTTCCATTGGATCAAGGAAGCAAATAATATTAAAATAATAAAAAAATGGGTGTGTGGGACCGGCTAGGGCATGGCCGGCCGGCTTGGGCCCGGTCCCACGATTTTCCCTAATTTTTATGTATTTTATATATTTTTCCATGATTTTAAGGTGTTTTCCTAATTTGAGAGAAATATCATGAAATCAAGGAGTTTCATGGGATAAAGGAAACCTTAATAATAATAATAAATTAAATGGACGTGTGGGACCGCCTAGGGCATGGCCAGCCTGTTGGGGCCCGGTCCCACGGGTTTCCCTAATTTTATATTATTTTTAATGTATTTTTTGAAAAATACCATGAGATGAAGGAATTTTCATGAAACTAGGGAAATAATAATAAAATAATAAGGAATAACAAGGCATGGGGCCGGCCAGGATCAAGGCATGCTCGGTTGGCCAATGATCACGGCCCCACAATGTTTTCCCTAATTTTATATTATTTCCTCCGTGCAAGGAAGCACCACGGAATTGAGGAGTTTCCTCAAAACGAAGGATATTTGTTCAAATGAAAGGATTTTCATCAGATCAAGGAAAATAATAAAAATGTAATAAAATATAAAACTAGCGTGGGATTGGCCATGGCAACGTCAGCCAGTCAGTGGGCCCATGTTCCAAGTGCCTTGGTCAATATTTTGATTATTTTTTATTTTTTCCCTATTTTGCATAGGTTCATCGTTTCGTCGTATTTTGAAATACTCGTTCATGCGGTGATTGTTAATGCATCATCGCTGAATACACTTGCACCTTTTGATACAGGGCTTACTCAGAGGTAGCTATGATGCTCGTGCGTTGAATATTTATTACTAACCCATGGATTTCTGCTGGGAAGAACCATGGTTTGCAGTAATGAAATACCTACGAAAATTTTCGGAAATTCTGTGGATGAATCCAAGAATTTAGGAATAATTAACTTATGGCTCTATACTAGCAGACCAAGCTGTCTAGGAGCATTAATTATTTCGATATGAGCTTGCTGGAGCTTCATATCCTTTATATAGTCAGGGTAAACTCGTTGTTTGTATCCTGAAGACGCTATCACTCTATACTAGCAGAGCAAGCTATCTAGGAGCCGTCCATCTTGTGATACTATATAGAAATAATTACCGAAGTATTCAGTATTCATGAGATATGATGTTGTCTAGCCGTGAGACTACATATCTACATGTACTCTGAGAGAAGGTATTCTCAGTCAGAGGATTCGATGAGAGACCCGTGTCTCAATACTCACGTCTGATTGATGGATCAGTGATTCGTATAATCATGGGTTTACGATTTTAGCCTTTTTCGAAAATCCACCATCTACATTAAGTCCCCTGCTTAGTGAGGAAATCCGTTTTCCTCGGTCAGCATTGAATGGTGATTTTTCGGTCATAAACAATATAAGTAATTGAACTTAGTCGTAAGTTAAGATATTACCGGATTTTGATAGTACGAGCAAACCATGACTTGAATGAAGATCCCAGTGGCATGATGGAGCATCGTCTAATGAGCATAGATTGGTGTTGAACCGCTGATCTTGATGACGGGACCTTGGTCGTTTAGGATTCGCGGGTCGGGCCCATGAAAAGAAATCCTTGTTTTAGGAATAGACGCTCGTTTGTTCGTTAGTTTAAGGAATAAACAAAATAGACCTGAGTCTAATGATATAAAATTTTGTCTATCAGCTTTCACGAAAACCAAAATTTTATTTTTTAAATACGTGAGATTTCACAAAGTGGAATAAACTCTCGTTTCAAAGGTTGATGCTCGTACGATAGAAAAGTTTTTTTTTTTAATAGACATGCGTATGTTAGTTATAAAATTTTGTTTATGAGCTTTCATGAAATTTTTTATCTTCGGGCTTTAGAAAATATTTGAAAATATACTCTCACTTCAAAGACAGGTGCTCGTGCGAGGGAGAAAAAATATATAAATATATTTTTCAAATTTATGTGAGTTTCACGTTAAAACATATTTTTTATAAAATCAATGTTTTGATTTTGAACAACCGTTGAAAGTAGACAATTATACATGGTGAAATAATGTATGTATGTATGTATGTATGTGTGTGTGTATGCATGCATGCATGTATGTATGTATGTATGTATGTGAGTTTTCACAATTGTAGAATGGACGTCTGTCCAAATTTTGAAAAACCGTTCATACAGTAAAGAGTTACATGGGTTGTTCACGATTTTATGAAATATTTTGCAAAATCAAGTTTTGATTTTAAACAATTGTTAAAAGCAAATAATGATGTTTTCATGAATTTCGTGATTTCATAGTGTATGCACACACGGTAGAAAATCAGTGAATGTTCACATGAAGGGTTATGTGAATTATTCATAATTTCGTGAAAAGTCAGGTGTCAGACTTTTAAGTAATGGGTGTTGCTCGTCTTTACAGGTTTGAAGGAGCGAGCAAGATTTTCGAAGTTTTACGTTATTATCATTAAGTTCGTGAAACCGTAAATAGGTAAGAGTTGGGAGTACCATTTTTATAGACGCTGATGTGAGCATCCTAATTGTATGATTCATTGTTTTGTCGAATCCTGCACTTTGTATGAATGATGTGCTGAAATAGCCACTTTGCAAGAATGACTGACTCCAAGGATGATACTTTCAAAGATGGTGTTTCCAGAGATGACATCTCTACAGATGAAACTTTAAGAAATGGTACTCTTGGGACCTCTGAGTGATGGTGAGAGATCCTTCATACTGAGTTGTACTTCTGCTTATTTCATTAGCTTTACCACATGATGATCGTATAATGAAATCCCGGATAAATGTAGATCCCAAGGACTACAAGATGTTAGCAAATGACGTGCAGTCCCCAGCTGTTTCTTTGGTGAGTTGTTAGCGCTCCTTGTGTCATGAATTTTCCATGCCCGTGCAATTAGGATCACGATACTAAGGTTTGTTACTTCTTTTAGACTTCTTCTCCATCGATTGACGGCCTTTAACTTGTTTTCGGGCAAACAATCCAGCACTGATGAAGAAGTCGATGTAAGCATCTCTTTCGTACAGGCGATCGTGGCATATCCTTGAATGAAATAATAATAATAATTGTTGATGAGTCCAGGAAGAAATCATTGTAGATAAGCAGCAAGTTGATGAAGCACACTCTTCTTTGGGGCATGGGAATATGGAGAATTCCATACATCCCGAACCAAATGGAGATAGCGGCGTTATCAATGGAGATTCCGGCATTGTCGAGCCTTCGAATGATTTAGAGACTCCCTTAGTAAGTATATATCATGTAATCTCTTCATAGAAGTATGAAATTAATGATTTGTGAATGAATGAATGAATGAATGAGAAACCATGCGAGTATACGAGTAATTTCGTCGAAATACGTCACCAGAAAATTTCAGACTTCAGCCTTTAATAGAAACGTTGTAGAATCTTCATTCGAAGTCGGATTTTCATGGTATGCCCATGTATCCTTATGCCCAGGAAATTTCCAAGCTTTATCAAAGAAGACTTTTAACTTCCAGGAGACCTTCAGAAAATTTTCAACTGGCATGTGGTCCAATATTTTGGCCACAACTCTTCGCTCGTTTCTCCAATTGTTGTGAATTTTGGGTATGTTGTAGAGGACATCCATACAAAGAGAATGATATATGACCCATCCCTATATTCTTCACCAATTGCTCCCAGCTCGCCTATTTGTGCATGATAGTTAAAAATCATCTCAGGCGAGCTTGTTGTAAAACACTCTTGTTGTATCTTTGGACCATTCGCTTGTGTCTTGAATGGTTGGTGAAGGATTTTAATGTCATTGATTCATTTGAGATCAGGAACCCTGGATTGATACATGAGCATGGTGGTGCTTGCAGTGCCATCTTCTGTCAGTAGTAGAAACATCACTTCTGAAACCCTGATCACGGGACCATAACTGAGGTTGCTCTCAATAGGGGATGATGTAATGACCATGGTTTCATGTCCCGGTGGTAGCATTATTTTTATGATGAATGATTGGCACATGAGAGTCTGGTGCCACGGGTCTTGGATTGTGAAACTGATCATCATGATCAGTGGACCGTCAGTCCCCATTATTTTGTTAAATATTTCCTTTTCGTTTTCTCTTCTTCTGGCAAGACTTTGGATAGAGGACCCGGGTAGAAAATTGACGTAAGGACCCAGGTGGTAGAAGTTGGAGGTACCTTGATGAAGGACTTAGCGAAAATACCTGGTGGACATCGATCGACTGTAGAGGTTATGAATCTCTTCCACGAATTTCTGCTTGCATGTAGTATGCTCTGGAAGCTGTAGGAACCTCACACGACGTCGGAATTCGATGATTGACCCTAAATTTTGAAGCTAAGAGACTGAGTTATTAAATGATAGAAGAATCACTCAATTTGGAGTTGTAAAAGTCCGCCAATGAAGCGTGCACATTTGCAATTTGTAATCCCGTTCAAATTTTTCGGGTTTCGTAGACCTGACGGTAAAGGACATATCTTTCAGCTCGTATGTCCGATTAATGTTCCCTTTTGGTATGTTGTAGAAGAGACATACACGGACATCTTTATTTGAGGAAGCATTGTCCCATTCATCACCCATTAGTACGTTTTTTCAAACCCATGACCTGAAGTGTGTTGTATCTCATTTGTAGAGGTGATGAGAACATCTTGTAGAAGACTTTGGATTATGTCCCCCAGCCGTGCCATCTTTGGGAAGACTTTCATGTGAGCATGTTATCAGGTCTACACATCTTGATATGAATCATTGGTTCTTAGAGAAATCCGCTTCATGTGTAACACTTCAGAGAATGATTAGTTGATGAAGCCCTGAGGATGTTGCTCCTGAGACCATCGTTAGTGCTGAGACTATGAATGATCACACTCCAGAGATCCTTGTCGATTCTGATATCATGGATGGTGTTCCCCTAGAGATTATTGTTGATGTTGATACCACGGTTGAAGTTGCTCCAAATACCGAAAAGGATAGAACCATGATTATAGATATAATCTTTGCTCCTTCTTCCAGTGAGCCTTTTACATTCACAAACTAGTGGATGAGTTGAGCGTCCGTAAGATGAAGGTGTACTGAGAGTTCAACCTTGTAGCGCCCCCTAAGCTAGTAGCTGACTAATCCAAGAGATTGGCTAAATAAAAAGGCACTACAAATCTAAATCAAATACTTAAACATTCAATTAAGAAATATGCTATAAAAACTTAACCCAAAACTAACCATGCTCAAAAATATATATACAGGAACTCCTCTCAAATGATACATATAAAATAGTCATTTGTTTTACAAATAGAATATACAACATAATAAACATTTCAGAATATAATCAACTAACGAAGTCAACTTCTCGGAGCTTTCGCTGTGCAACTCTGATCTGTCTCTGAAACTGAAAGTGGGAATAATTAACAATTAAGTTCTAAGTAATCATAAGCAAGAGTTGAAAAACAATACAAGTTTTTCTGAAATATTGAACAGTGACTAAGTCACTGAAATAAACATACACGTATATGGAACAAACTCCTTCTTTCAAACAATGTATAATATTCATGCTAACCACACTCAATAGCTATGGATGCCACCAAGACCATGGTGACCAACTCTAAACAATGAAAGCTGAATTAAAGTAGGTATAAATGTGAAGGAGCGTATCCTATATACCACAAGTGGAATTTCTCATTTCCCATAACAATTCATATTGACAACAAAACAATACAAGTCCTTTCCAAATCGTGGAAAGATTCAAAGAATCAACAGGATTAACATAATGCATTTTAAACAAAGCATGGAATGCAAGGACAGACAATGCATGAGTTTGTTAAGCATAAACTTTTATAAAAGCAACAATAATGATTACAAAAGAGTCAAATGCATTCCCACCTCTTTTGATGACAAGCCACGCCTACCTCGAGATCCACAATCCGCTGGTTCGTCCTTTGAATCGATCGTTGTTAACAGACTAACTGTTAATCAATCATACAAGCACTCTAATAATCTAGCTAAAATGGCTTACACAAGAATCATTTAAGTCTATCTAATTGCTCTAAGCCCAAGTCCACTAAAACAGCCCGTTAATTAAGGTCCAGTCCATCTGAGTCACTAACAGTCTCTAACGGTCAAAGGTCAAGTAACAGTCAACGTCAGACAAAAAGTCAAAGTCAATGGTCTACCGAGTCAAATCGGTCAAGGTACACTGAGTCAGGCCTGGTCACTGAGTTAAACTGATTTAACTCAGTCAGATAATCTGAGTTGGGTAAGAACAGAGTCAGTCAGACAACTGACTAGGATGACTAATAGGTCTAATTCTATTCCATCTTCACTTTAGTTGGAAATCTTACATTCTCAACTTCCATTTTAACATAGCAACATCAATCCATTCATTCTTAAATAAACTTCACAACTCAATTACAAAAGTAAATTGAGTTTACCTTGATCTGCATTAATTGCAAGCTTTTACTAATGTCACTGCTAACAGTACTACAATCAACTTCTGCTCTACACATCACAAGCACACTCAAGTTCAGTTCAACACAACCATTAGATCCCTTACTCACACTTGTATTTCATTTCAGTGCTTCAATACTCAACATAAACCATCAAATCTTTCACAATGAATGCCAACAGTTCATTCATACTCTTCATCCGTAATATCTACAAACACCCTTCCATTATAACTATACTCAATTAACATACACATAATTGAATTCTCATAACCTGCAATTTCATTCATTGTACAAAACTATCACCTGCATCTCCACCTCAACACCAATGACCATATATAATCAAACTGAATCTCAAAACGTGTTCAATAATATCACAACATCCACAGAACATCACCACAACAACATCAGTCTCTTGTTAACAACTCCACCTACACAGATAACTCCAAATACAATGCAACACATTAAATTTAACTGAACTTCATAATTGAACTTCAAATACAAGCTTAGCCTACCTGCAAAAGCAGTAGCTGTTCCATTCTTTCTACAGTCCTCTCAAAGATGTTCAGCCATCCCATTCCACATTCAGATATAACAACTTGCACTTTTAGTTATCTCATATCACTACCACACCACCACAGTCTCTTCTATGTCATGTATACATTCCTTGTACCACCAGTTGTATAGTAATCCTTACAATCTCCAATCGAAACTCAACCTTCAGACAACCTATAATCATTAACACCACAACCATCACCATTCTCAGTTAACACCCTTCAACTCTACTACCACCATTCATACTTCCTGCAACTTCATATTCATGTCTAATCCAATACTTACTTAAACCTCATCCACAACTTCCTAAAAAAGGTTTGAACACCCAATCAGTTCAGGATCAAATTCTTCTCTACCTTAATCTGAATCAGGGATCTTCCTCTTTTAATTCCTCTTCACAAATCCAAAAACATCAACTGTGAGAACTCCAAATAATCCTCAAACCCTCACTTCTGCTCAAACCATTAATTCAAGTCCTCAAATCGACCAAACCCATCCAATTCATCTCACCCGAACTTCAACCATCTACATCTCCAAATCGTTAAACATCTATAATTCATTTAAATGAAAACAAAACTCACTGAGATATTAAGAAGTAAATTACCTCAAAAGAATTTCTCCCCCAATTGAAATCAACCCCTTCTTTAGATTGATTCAACTCAGCTCAACTCCATCTAACCCCTAATCCACAGTTCATCACATCCAATTCCTAAAATCTTAACTCAAACAGAATCATAACCTAATTCAACCATAAACTCTAATTCACGAAAAACCCATCTTCAATTCCTTCTTAGTCATCATTATAACGAATTAGGGATTCCAAATTCCTAATTCTTATCCACATGAACCCTAATTTAAACCCTAACTTCCTGATTCGAACATCAAAATAATATGCAACTTCAATTAACGTCAACCTTTATAATCTTCATCTATCTGCAGCCCGATTAACCTATCGATTCATCTATAGACTCAGCTTCATTCTTAAAACCCTAATTTCATTGATTCCTCAAACTGAGATCTTCCTTCAAATAAAACCCTAAAATCTACTTAATAATTTTCTTCTTTAGGGTATGTTCTTCAAACCCATCCTTGGTTTATCAGTTTTACGATCAAAATATTAGGAACCCTAACTTTCTTTCTCCGGTTCATCTTTTCTTCTTCCTCCTAAACTGAATCAACAATAACCTCGACTATCCATCAATTATACAAACCCATCAATGATTCTCTTCAATCAAATCTCACCCTCATAACATAAGTCCCTCACAGGAGAAGAACGGGACGAAGAGAAGAAAGAGAAGAAAAACAGAAAAAATGAGAAAATGAAGAAAGAAGAAGAGAAATTGATTTCTCTTTGATCGGTTTCGGTGATAAGACCCACTAGGACACGCACTAGCTTGATAATCTTAGTCACAACGTGTCTGCGTTACGTCAATAGTGATTTCTCATGAAATAACGATTTTACCCTTCATACTCATCGTATGATTTCTTATTCGTACGGTATCCATAAGACACGTGTGAGTAGTCATTTTCACATAACTTTTTGAGATATATCCATCGGTACTAGTTTCGTATCTAGATCGTTGTTAGATTAATTCCTCTTAATTAACGTTCGTGTTAAACTAATCAAAATATTATCGACTAATTCGACACTTGACCAGTCTAATAGCGTTGACGAGCTTGAGGGTCTTTAAAAACCTGAATGCTCCTGAAAGTATAACTTTACCACGAACTGGCTTTGTAAGTGAGTCGTCATTGTTGCGGTAGATAGCATCAGCAATTTTCGTACTGGATGTGATGGGTGAAGAGAGAAAGTTCCTCAATCATGTAGGGGCTTGTGATGTAGAGAAATCATGTTGATGAAGTTTCACGGAATCGCCTTAGGTTGCCCAGTGTACATTGAAGGAGTTAGTGTCATCCATGTATGGATGATGTTGCATCTTCTTCAGATGTATTATCATAGGATAATGAAGACTTATCGATATCGTGCTGGTGTTGAATCAATGTGTCATCGTCTAGATATTTGTGCTGAAGCTGTACTCTTTGATGGATTCTCAGATGCTTGAGCCTTGAAGCGTATACTCCTTAAGAATCAAATGCTTTAGGGGTTTTATTATCTCGGCCCGGGAGTTTCTTCTGTTGATTCAACATCCCTTTCGTTGTGGTAGTGGGATTCGACACTTGTGTAGACATCAGAGCCTTCTGATTTTGTAGAACACATGGACTTGTAGAAGAAATTCCCAAAGTATTTTTTGCCATGTTTGTACATCATCTCAGTAATAAATATTTCAGTGCTTGATTCGGAGAAACGCCAGATTTAACCACTTGGTAGAATATTAATGCGGTGAAGCTACCATTCATAACATCTTGTAGAGTTGCTAGCATAATTAAGTCCCCATGCTAGAATATCATGTGAGGAAATAAATTACGTAGACATGGAATGAGACTTTCCTGAATGCGGAACCTCTTGATGAATGTCTATGCATCTTTTTGCAGGTTCTTGCTTCAACCTCGTCAAAGTTTGAAATTCCTCAAAGTACTCTGATCATGGAATGTCCGTGAAACCTTCTGGATTAGAACTTTCTTCATTGGAGAGATGTGTAACCAAAGGCGCTTTGTAAGTATCCATATTTTCAGCGTGGATCCACGCTCGTCTGAAGGACATGTCATATCCTGGATCTTCTTGATTATGCGAAACTTGGTTTCTGTCCAGGTTGGACTTATGTTTACTTTGAGAGTGATGTATCCATGAGTATTTTCGAGCGCTCCTTCAAGGTCTCTGATTGAGATGAGAGCTTGATTAGATTCTTATCGAGTGATGCCTGCGGCTCTGATGGTTTTCAGTGGAATGATGTTGATAGCAGTGCCAGCATAGATCAACGTTCTTCCAAATTTGTTTCTTTTGAGATTGACTGTGGTAGGCAGTCCCCAGTTGTACATATATTGGTCTGTGGCTGGTGGCTTAAGAAGTATTCCCGGAATGGATTTCTTGACATGATATAGTTCAGTGCTGTAAACATGTCTCTCCTTTGTGTCTTCGACATATAGAGCAATTCTACATATATGCTCGAGCAACGATTGAACTGCTTCTTTGAATTCAGAAAGTGTAAGGTTCTGACTGGAGAGGATTCTTGTGTACTCCTGGGATTATCCATTTCTTCTTCTGGATCTATCCTGATGAACGACAATTTGATCGCACCATATTGAACCCAAACTTCCAGTAACTCAATCACTCTTCATGAGACGAGAGAAGTTTGAGTCTGTCTGATAATTTCCCGTTCGACGCCGGGTCGAGGTTTGTGCAAGATTAGTTATCCTTCCGTGATGTTTTTGTAGGATGAGGTGTTGGATGTTGCATATTTGATCAGAAGATTTCCTTTTGCCTCCTTGATCAACAACGTTCATGGAAGTTTGGACATTCTACTGTTTGTTGATCAGGTGTCGGCTGCTCCGAGGTTCCTCGACCTTGTAGACTTTGCTCAGTAAAGCAGGTGTATTAGTCGCTGATCGTTTGGACGCTTCATGAAGTTTTGAGAAAGTGTGGAACCGGAGATTTTCCAGCGAGGCTCTATAGACCGGGATCATTCTGTTGATGCACTGGTCTACAAGTTGCTGTTATGTGACGTTTGGGTCGTGGCAGTCCAGGGATTCAACTGTGAACCATTTCACATAATCATGAGGATGTTCACTACTCCTTTGAAACATCCTTCCTAGATCAGATAGAGTGATTTGCTCTTACACGAAGAAGTATTTTCTGTAGAAAGCATTAATCATCTCTCTCTAATCGATGGTACTTCCCGGTGTGATGTTGTTGTACCAGGTGTATGCTCTTCCTATCAGAAACTTTGAAAATTCCTTCAGGCGAATGACATGTTGTGCTCTTGTTCGCCCAATAATTCCAGAAACTGAGAAATATATTTTTGAGTATTGCATGTTCCATCATAAAGAATGAATGTTGGAGCGGTATAACCTTTGGAAGAGGAATCCTATGTATGGAAGCAGGATATGAAGGTTGGTGAAGATGGACAGATGATGCCTTGTCTTTTCCTCGATCCTCAAAAAGTACTCCAGGTCTTCACGAGTGATGAAACTTGCAGGTTCCATTGCTGGAGAGTCATCTGCAGCTTCGCGGAATTCTTCATCATGTACAACATGGATTGGAGAGATTTCAGGATCAGCAGTTGAAGATGTTTCTTTAGCTTTTGCTTTCTTGTATTGAGGCTGAGTTTGTTCAGACGCAAGCTTGTCTGTGAGAGTTTTGAGATAAGCACACAACTCTTTCTGTGCTGTATCTACGTCAGTCTGAACCTTCATGAGATTAATTATGGTAGGATAATTTCCTCTGGTTTCTTCAGGAGATCAACTGAAGAGTGGATTTTTAAAGGCGCCAGTGCGTCACTTGCAGGGGTGATCACTGGAGCATCAGTGCTTGGAGGAGTGGCGTTAGCGGTACCAATAGAGCTTGCGATATTAGGATTGAGTTTTGAACCCGGATTGACAGACCTAAGACCGACCATCTTTGTGAGAATTGAGATTGTAACCGAGAGAATGATCTCCCACTGTGGTCGCCAATCTGTAGATGGGGAAAAATGATTTGATGGTTTTTACGGAATTGAGGAGACGACTACGGAGGAGACTCCTTCAACTGATCGAAATGTTCAACCTCACACAGATGCACTGCAAGAAGGAAGTGCTTTGAATTCGAGAGATCAATCTATAGTACTCCGGCCTAAACCAAGACAATGGCCGTTCCCGAGTAAATTTGGTCATAAAGAGAGTATGGGTTGATCTGTAGGAGGGAAGCTAAGAATGTGTGGAATCAATGGTAATCAAAGATTGTAGGTGTGTTGTGAATTTTGAATAAGATAAGTTCTGAATGATTGAAATTGCTCAATTGATGAGTTGTTGATCTCGTATTGTCAGTGAGACGTGAGATTCTTGTTGCTCTTGTTGTTATTTCAATCATGATTCAGAGACTTATTTATATTGCTGGAATTGTAGACACCATGATCCCATGAAGTGTGACAGTTGATGGAATCAAAGAGTGGGGAAATGAAAATCGTGTTATAAACCAATTGCTCATCGTGCGGAGACTTGGTTGATTTTCTATCCACTACTTTGTTAACTCCTTCAACTGATTGCATGACTTTCTCACATTCCATCGTCTGTTTGAACACACATGCCGTAGAATGCCAGACCAAAACCCTAGTTGATATCCCCCAAAATGACATGATTGACGTCTCGTGGTTAATTAGTCAATTGCTGATTTCGTGATTTAATGGGACGATGAGTCCATGTATTGAGTTGAACATGATTTTGTAAAATGTTATGAAACTCACGAATTGAACGTGTCTGCTGAGACGGTGATGTGATTCTCACGTTGATGTGAGCAAGTGTTGCTCATTCGATGAATTGTTGAATATTAATAGTTGCATCAATATTCCTTGGTTTGAGCAAATATTGCTCGTCTGAGCAAGTGTCGCTCGTCTGATGAATTATTGGCAACGTGACCAAAATAAAATATTAATTAAAATACTGGTAGTTGAACCGAGCATAATTAATAAGAATATTGATCATGAGATCGTCGTAAAGTTATTAGTGTTCAAATCTGGAATTATGATCCTTGGACTCAGAAACCCTAATTTGATAAATTGATGACCAATTGATGGTTTATTTGAAAATTAACCACAGAATGAAGGAGAACTGGCTTCATAGGACCGTGGGTCGACCATGAAACTCCCATATTCTCGTGTGAGCAAATATCAAGGCCTCTTGAAGAGTTGGTGATTTGTTGATGAAAGAATGATCAAATGCAGGTTTAATCATTTATTCGAAAATTGCTCGTCTGAACCTTAGGTGATGAAACCTAATTAATTATGAAGAAGTAAGGGACCTACCAAGGGGTCATGAAACCGGCCCTGGGTGGTCACGGGATCGAATGACGATCATTCCGTCAAATTCTGAAATTATTCGAAGAGTTTTTTGACCCAATACGTGCAATTGCGCAAATTAGGTCAAATAATGAAAATATGCGGGACCGGATCATTGCAAGCCAAAAAGCCAACCCTGGTTGGTCAAGGTAACATGTTTTCGTTATTGAGACGTATTGTCTCAGTCCTAAGAATTTTGATATTTTCTGGTGCGCGTTTGAGCGACCATTTGAGAAAATATGACAAAATTAGGGTTTTGCTGAAACTAGGAAAACTTCATGACATGAAGAAAAATAATTATGAAATAAAGGAATGACGAAGCATGGGACCGCCGACACCAAGACATGGCTGGTCAATGACCACGGTCCCATGGTGCTTTTTCCTTATTTTTTATGAATTTATGAAAATATCATGAAATAAAGGAATTTGTTGAAATTAAGGAGTTTTCCTTGAAGTGAAGGAGTTTCCATTGGATCTGGGAAGCAAATAATATTAAAATAATAAAAACACGGGCATGTGGGACCGGCTTGGGCCCGGTCCCACGATTTTCCCTAATTTTTATGTATTTTATATATATTTCCATGATTTGAAGGAGTTTTCCTAATTTGAGAGAAATATCATGAAATCAAGGAGTTTCATGGGATGAAAGAAACCTTAATAATAATAATAAAAAAAAAATAAAGGGACGTGTAGGACCGCCTATGGCATGGACGACCGGCTGGGGCCCGGTCCCTCGGGTTTCCCTAATTTTATATTATTTTTCATGTATTTTTTGAAAAATACCATGAGATGAAGGAATTTTCACGAAACTAGGGAAATAATAATAAAATAATGAGGAATAATAAGGCATGGGGACGGACGGGATCAAGGCATGGCCGGTTGGCCAATGATCACGGCCCCATAATGTTTTCCCTAATTTTATATTATTTCCTTCGTGCGAAGGAAGCACTACGGAATTGAGGAGTTTCCTCAAAACAAAGGATATTTGTTCAAATGAAAGGATTTTCATCAGATCAAGGAAAATAATAAAAATGTAATAAAATATAAAACTAGCGTGGGATTGGCCATGGCACGGTCGGCCAGTCAGTGGTCCCATGCTCCCAGTGCCTTAGTCAATATTTTGATTATTTATTATTTTTTCCCTATTTTGCATAGGTTCATCGTTTCGTCGTATTTTGAAATACTCGTTCATGCGGTGATTGTTAATGCATCATCGCTGAATACACTTGCACCTTTTGAGACAGGGCTTACTCAGAGGTAGCTCCGATGCCCGTGCGTTGAATATTTATTACTAACCCATGGATTTTTGTTGGGAAGAACCATGGTTTGCAGTAATGAAATACCTGCGAATTTTTTTAGAAATTCTGTGGATGAATCCAAGAATTTAGGAATAATTAACTTATGGCTCTATACTAGCAGAGCAAGCTGTTTAGGAGCATTAATTATTCCGATATGAGCTTGCCGGAGCTTCGTATCCTTTATATAGTCAGGGTAAAATCGTTGTTTGTATCCTGAAGACGCTATCGCTCTATACTAGCATAGCACGCTGTCTAGGAGCCGTCCATCTTGTGATACTGTATAGAAATAATTACCGAAGTGTTCAGTATTCATGAGATATGTTGTTGTCTAGACGTGAGACTACATATCTACATGTACTCTGAGAGAAGGTATTCTCAGTCAGAGGATTCGATGAGAGACATGTGTCTCAATACTCACGTCTGATTGTTGGATCAGTGGTTCGTATAATTACGGGTTTACGATTTTAGCCTTTGTCGAAAATCCACCATCTACAAACACTCTAAGTCTTTTGGGCGAGGGTATATAGACAATTTGTGCGAGAGTATGGAAATCCAAAGCAAAGATCACTACAACAAGTTCATGATCATTTTCGACTTGTCCAAAAAGGGGTAAAGGATTACATAACGATACAAAAGAGGATGTGTAACACTAGCCATTTAAGCTTGTGGATACAACAATTTGTAAGTATTTGCATACTTCTTTTAAATAACACCGGGTGTCTAATCTTTCTTACTAAAACGAACTTGGCATTATTTTGTGTTTGTTTATGTAGGAGGCAGTCACCAAAAGACAGTGCTTAGTGGAAAAGGGAGAAGAATTCACCTATGATGGAAGTTATGAATTCCTGAATTCCGTGGCAAGAGTATAAATATTGATTGATAGTTACAATCAGACGTTATTGTTTTATATTGTCTACCGATTCTGGGAAGAGTTTCATTATTTATTTTTCAGAGTTTAGTGGTAATCAGAAGTCTATGTAATTAGTTGTCTACCGATTCTGGGAAGATTTTCATTTTTTGTTGTCAGAGTTTGGTGATAATCGGAAGTTTATGTAATATGTAGTCTACCGATGCTGGCAAATTTTTCTGTTTTTTTGTCATAGTTTGGTGACAATCGGATGTTTATGTAATATGTTATCTACTGATTATTGGAATCAGAAGCTAAATTAGAAAATTTAATAACCGATTATAATATTGAATGAGTCTGTTTACAAAAGCTTGTAGAATCGGTTCATATATTAATAATATAACTACCGATTATAGCTTAATACTTCACAGTATTTTCCAAAAAATACATCCTTCGAAAGTAACGATCATTCATCTTCATCATCCGAGGGAACCAATTCGAGTATGTCTTCCGTAAAGTTGTTGTTCATGACGTGATCCCAATCCAACATGTTGGTCTCATATTGTTTCAACCAATCCTTACAATGATTCGTTGGGAAGTAATCTGTTGCACCACCCAACGGAGGTAATGGGAAATCTCTCTTTACTTTTAAACCGATAAAATGCATGTCATTCACAAATTCCATAACAATTCTTCTATCTTTAACAGAATCATTGCAAACCATCCTTGTAGGTGCAAACGTAAAGGAATGTTCATACCTAGGAGGAGCAAAGAAATGTACCATGCAATTCAAAACGTCCGCTAAGAGATATCCACATTTAGGCATTGTCATCCAATACTTTTATCCGATTGTCTTCAATCCCTTTCGGCACTTTACGCGCGCAACTAAGTCTTTGAACTGTAGTTATTTGTTGTGTTTATCTCCTTCCTTTATCATCCCCATATAGAAATCCTTGTCCTTTATTAGTTGTACCACCATCTTAGTTCTTAAATTTTTCCATTCGGTGACATCTTCGTTCACCACCTCTCCAAAGAAACCAATTTTTTCCGTAGCGACATGAAACCCACAATTTTCATCCCCATCAACCTCATTGGTGGACAAAATAAATGGAACAATGAGGGGAGAAAGTTGTTTCATATACTCTTCTATAATCGTATACCTTGATCGCTTGGGTCTTCCTTGAAAATCCCTAGGACAACGAAGAGTACCATACTTCCCTTTTATAGTCACCATTTCCGTTGATTGTGTTTGTTGAGAGTCGCTCATTTGATCTATAACTACAGAGCTAGTTTGGGTCTCCACTAACACAACTTCTTCCACCGCCTCGGCTTGACTTACTTGAGAAGGCTTCGTGGAGACCTTTGGCCTCACTTGTCGGTCGGTTGGTCCACTTTGATCTTTTCTTGGACGACCTCTTTTCTTGGGTTAGGGCTCATCTTCAAATTCGTCTAGGGTTTCATCTCCATCAATATGTGGATCGTTCAACATATGCCCGCCACGTCATCTCTAAACGGTAGGAAACCTTGAAATTCAACAACTTCACGTCTTCTTCGTACCCATCCATGTTTATGGAAGTTGGAAACATATACCCATTTCTTCTTCTTTTTTTTCTCTTACTCAATCGGGAGTCATTGGGACAATGACTCAAACACAAAGTCCAAACACTAATATATAAACCCTTTCCTACCGATTACAAGTGAAAGCCTCCGATTATATTAATCGGAAGGTAATGTTACCTATTAAACCTCCGATTATTTGTACATCTCAAACACGAACCAAATGGTTAGGGTTGGCTCTGCACTCTAAAACCTTTGGAAATTTGGTAAAGGTTCAATGTGGGGCTACTTGTAATCCGTAGACAAATATCCTACCGATTATGGAAGATTTCAAAATTTTGGAAAAAATTGATTTTAGAAAAAACTCATTTTGGGGGAACCTATAATCGGAAGGTAATGTAACCAGTCAAGCCTACGATTATGGCTACATCGAAAACACGAACCAAATAGTTAGGGTTGGCTCTGCACCCTAAAACTTGTGGAAATTTGGCAAAGGTTCAATGTGGGGCTACAAATAATCGGTAGACAAATATCCTACCGATTATGGAAGATTTCAAAATTTCGTAAAAAAAACGATTTTAGAAAAAACTCATTTTGGGGCAACCTAACCTATGGTCATGCTTGCCTCTGCACCCGAAACCAAGTGGTCATGCTTGCCTCTGCACCCCCATAACCTATGGTTTGATACGTATAATCGGTAGGTATTGAAGTTAGAATATCTACCGAACATAGCATATTCCAAAATTCACCAGATGAAGGATTTATGAAAAATCTGTATTTGGGGCAACCTATAATCGTAAGGTTTTGTAACCTACTATCCCTTCGATTAGGTGCATCCAAAACACTAACCAAGTAAATATGGCTGGCTCTGCACCCTGAGCCAAGTGGTCATGCTTGGCTCTGCACCCCCATAACCTATGGTTTGCTACGTATAATCGGCAGGTATTTAAGTTGGATTATCTACCGAATATTGGATATCCCAAAATTCACCAGATAAAGGATTTATGAAAAATCTTTTTTTGGGGAACCTATAATCGTAAGCATTTGAAACGTACTTTGATTCCGATTATTGCTGCATCCAAAAAAACACCATAATCGGGAACATATATCACTCCTTGGATTTCGATTATAACAATCGAAAGTCATTTTGTTTTCTGTATCCAAACAACGCCATATTCGAAAAGTAAGTTAACTCAAAAAGTTTCCGATTATAGTAATAAATTGCTTGTTTAACCAAATACACTACCGCTTATAGTTAATCGGTAGGCTTTTATATTAATAATCTTTCGATTACAGCCATTACATAAATACCTTAACGTTACAATCGCTTTAAAACCACCTAAATACTCTTACAATCACTTAAAAGTATTAAAAAGATCATAACTTCCAGTGACCATAGAAATTGTCCCTCTTGATTTTGTAACATCCTTCATGTTCAAATTGTTTCCCGTAGAGGTCCACATACCGGCGATCAACAAGATTTCTCTGAAATTACGAATGAGTAACAAGTTAGCACTAACTAATGTTTATGCGATCCGGAGTTACAAAGATACTTACTCGTTTTTCATACGTCCACCAAGCAAAAGCGTTCCTAACAAATCGTTCCTCATCTTCAAGTTTTTCAATCTCCTAATCGACCGCCTTCATTCTCCTCTTAATGTCATTGGATGATATTCGAATTCGATTACCATCTAATGCATCAAATACTATTAAAATACGGTTCCATAATTGTTTTTCGGATTCCGATTTGTGGAGCGAGTGATTACGATCATGAGTAGTTACCACAACATACGCTCTATAAATAGTACAAACTTCTTCTTCGGCAAAAGAAATATCCATGTTTTTGTTTTAAAAATTAGAACTGAAGAGAGGAAAGAGTTTGGTTCAAATGGGTTGATAGATATGAGTTTCTTTATATAGGTTTATAGACCAACGACTATTTTTCTTTTTCCAAAAAATTCCAATGGTTATTTCATCAAATAGGTTTAAAACGCAACAATTATTTTGACGAAGATTGAATCTGGGGTTATAATCGGTAGTTTTGCAAGTTGGATTATCTACCGAATATAGCAGATTTCAAAATTCACCAGATGGAGGATTTATGAAAAATCTCTTTTTGGGGAAACCTATAATCGTAAGGTTGTGGAACGTAATTTTCTTCTGATTATGGATGCATCCAAAACACAAACCGAGTGGTTATTGTTCTATGGAATTTGGTCAAGGTTGAATCTGGGGCTACTTACAATCGGTAGTTTCATAGGTCCAATTAACCACCGATTATAAAAGGGAACAATAGCCGAAATATCCATACACTAATCGGTAGCTAATTATTCATTTTAACCTACCGATTGTGGTTTTGGCTACCGATTATGTAAGGGCATAGTTGCCATTTCGAATATCGCAAATAAGGTAGTAGACTAATTTCTGTTGTTGTTGTTTGAGGAGTCACACTAGGAAATTCTTCATCTAACAGTAGTAGACTAACTTTAAATTCATGACTTGCACCCATGTTGTTGTTTTAATCATGGTTTCAACTTTTTATATTACTATTTATTGTTTCAGGTTGATTTTAAAGACACCAATCTGATCATTATTGACGAATACAGCATGATCGGCAGAAAAATGCTTGCAAACATCGATCTTCGATTAAGAGACATTTTTTCAAAAAGCTAACCTTTTGGAAATATTTCTGTTGTGCTCGTCGGTGATATGAGACAACTTCTACCTGTTTTTGATACGCCATTATATGCTGAAGGAGGAGGAGAGTTACAACTGACAGGTACTCTCTCTTACTCCGTGTTTAAACAATGTGTTCGCCTTGAACAAGATTTTCGACAGTCTGGAGTTGAGGAGTCTGAATATAGAGAAGCGTTGTCGAGATTAAGTGATGGAAACTACACTATTGAAGATTGGAAACTGTTTTCCACTAGGAGATACGCGGCCCTTTCAGTCCAAGATAAAGACAACTTTAAGAATGGTGTTCGTTTGTTTCCCACCAAAGAAGATGCTGCCAATCATAATTGTCAACGCCTTAGACAACTTAGGTGTCCTGTTGCGTGTATCCCTTCAAAAAATAATTGTGTAACAACTAAGGAAGCAAATTCCGATGAGGAGAAAGGGTTAGAAGATGTTCTATTGTTGTCCAATCAATCAAGAGTTATGTTGCGTAAGAATTATTCCATTCAGTTTGATTTGGTTAATGGTTCAACAGGAACCGTCAAGGACATTATATATGATAAAGAAGAGAAATCGCCTACGGGTATGCCTATTGCTGTTATTGTCGAATTCGACAAGTATATCGGTCCAAGTGTGTACGAAGAATCAACTTTGATTCCCATCATTCCAGTCACAACAAGATGAATATCTTCTTCTGGGGTGGCATGTGAGCATATGCAGTTACCGCTTGTGTTGTGTTGGGCAATAACAGTTCACAAGAGCCAAGGGTTGACTATTGATAAGGTCGTGATTAATATAGGAACCAAAGAAAGAATCGGTATGACGTTCGTAGCACTGTCACGGACTAGAAGACTTAGAGACCTGCCGTTCTATCATATGTTTGATTTCGAAAGAATAAAGAGAATCGGTGATTGTAACGAGATTAAAAAAAGGCGTGCAGAATAAGAACGGTTGCAACAATTAGCAAGTGCGACGCGAGAATCTCTAAGGCCATTTCTCTCTTGCTTTCGTTCACTGGTTTTTTGTTATGCTCAGTTCATTATACACTCAACATTTTACCTATATTTGTTACTTACCTAAATGATATTTTATTGCAGGTGAATGTCATTTTGATGTAACTAGAATATTAGAGCTTCAGGAAAGATTTATGTTTTACTCGGCGTTCCATTTTCTTTTCACGATTAGTAAAAATTATTTTTTCAGAACATTCATGAACTAAGAAAACAGTTAAGAATGTTTTTCTTCAATCATTTTTGCAGGAAAAGAAAAGCAAATTGGTTGAATCTATCTTCGAGGATCACAAATTTTCTTTTACAATCCAATTGCAGCGGTGTTCGTTTTTCTTCCCCCCCCCCCCCACCGTGGCAGTGGTATTCTAGTATATGGAGTATCAATATATAATTTTTTTACTATATTATGGCTTGCTTAGAGCATCTCCAATGGAGTATGGGTATTTATCATATGTGGAGACCTAAAAAAAAGGTATTTTATAACATAAAATCCAAATACACATATTGTTTTGATAACCATCTCCAGTGGTAGTTGTATCAATATATATTTTGATGTACTTGTCGCTTATTTATAGAAACAAAATCTAAAAAATTAATTAAAATAATAAAAAATTTATGACATGGGTATGGATGGGAGTCTCCAAAAACCCATACTCTCCTCCAAACTCAAACTTCCACGTCATATTAAATTTTTATTATCCAACCACCACTGGAGAGGTTTTTTTTGTTAAGAGTTTCTAAAATCCTAGGTGGCATCAATATTTTTTAAAACCCATACTCCATTGGAGATGCTCTTAGTTTCGTATTACTACTTTGCTTTTTATGAAAGTGTTTTACCAATGTGCATTGTTGTGTTGTGTTGTGCAAAAAAACTTTTTTCTTTTTCATTAAAAAAAATCAGTTCTTTGTTATTAGATATGAATTTCTCCGGGTAGAAGCGCCCCATCGAATCATAAGTTACAATTACATTAAGGAAGTCTGAGCAGGTGTTGTCCCCGATACATGTTTGTATATTCCCTCTTGTATGTAGTATTTGTTAAGTTGCAAAGTTTGACAACCCATCTGCCTCCTGGTCCGCCTCTATATACGCATGTAAGATTACGAATTGTTAGATTTGTTTCAGATGGTCTTGTATCTCCTTTATCATGTTATGAATGATCCATGGTGCTTGTGCGCTGTCTTTCTTCAGGAGTGTTAACAACGTGCTTTAGTACGTTTCAAAGTAAATTTGGCTCCATCTTTGTGTGATCGCCATTCTGGTTGCCAATAGGAATGCCCACATTTCTGCTACCAGCGTTGTACTTATCCCAACTGGTGCTGCCATAGCCATCATCACTCCTCCTAGTGAGTTCCTGCATATCTATCTCGCTCCTGCTATTTCCAGTGGTCCTTCCGGTTGGCCCTTACTTGCTCCTTTCGTGTTTATTTTCAGTCATTCTTGTGGTGGTGGATTTAATTTAACCCATTTAATATTTGTATTCATTCCAGTCATGTTGCCAGTTTGTTGCCGCCGAGTTTTCGGTGGTACGTTGATGATGTGATCGGTGGCCCATTTGTATTCTTAGCTTAGCAGCATGGCTATCTGGAAGGTTTGTTGTGGAGTCTGAATTGTATTTTTGTAGACTCTCGCATTCCTTACCAGTCATTTATTACAAATCATGAAACAACATATTTTGAATGCTTCCTTCATGGCGGAAATATGCATAAATTCATTGAAGTTTCTTAGTACCCTGGATGGGTTTGTTGTTGTTGTGTGCCTCCTTCTTCCCCGATGTTGTTGTTGGTTATTTGTTGTATGTGTATCATATGTTTGTTATTGATAAATAACATATGGTATTGGATGTGGTGATAGATTTAGCCTACTATATAGTATGGGTTGTGTGTATCATTATTGCCCTTCATATGTGAACATAATATGGTCCAAGTTTGTCTCTCCTTGTCACGTTCAAATAGGCAATGTTGGACTGATTCTGGGTGTTGATTACAAATTGGGCTGATGTTAGTGTTGCTGATGTTCCTGATATGTAGGGTTTCAAAAGTTGGTAATCCTCCGTGGATGACTTCCATATGAAAAGTCTAATTTTTTGGGGGCAATTAGCTTGCCAATTTTTTTTGTAGAACTCGACATTGTATGTAGATGTGTTTGAAGTTTGGGTATTTGTAGTATTTGGTGTTTGGACTTTTGTTAACACCTCATAGCCAATTTTAACCGTGTAATGTCCACTTTTTGAGTAGGTCCAAATTGGTTTATCTGGGATTATTGGGTTTGGTATGTGCATGTATCTAACCGAGTTGGTGACTGTGGGTGTAAATATTTGGTTTAGTAGATTCACATTCCAGTTAAAAGAGTAGGGTTCGATTAATGGTCTGAACAAATTACTGCATGTGTCTCCCGGTGTCAATGTATTTGCATGCATGAGAATCCATTTTTCTTTAATTCTTGTTGAATTCTCGTCCCCAATATGGATTTCTTAGTTTTCCTGCACAAAATAAGCCACCTTATGTATATTCTTCCATGTTTCACTTGCCGAGTCCGGTGGTTTCTGTATGTCCCGTAAAATTGATCTCAGTTACATGTACCTTGCTCGATACATGTTATTGCAAGTTGTGCCCATATTAGCATGTATCTACCATGCCCTCTTACCAAGAAGAGCAAAGTTGTGTTTCCTTCTATCTATGATCCCTAGTCCTCCTTCACTGATTGGTAGATTGAGTTTTTCTCTCCCTATCACATGCATTTTCCTTGTATTTTGGTCATGTTCCCAAAAAAAAAAAAAAATCGGGCAATCTTCTCCATTTTGCGGTGGACGTGTACTACATGGTTTTCCGTTGGTATAACGGATGAGTTGATAAGTAACAATCTTCCTTCTTGATTGAGACACTTGGTGATCCATCCTTTAGCCTTTCTTTCCAATCTTTGTAGAAGTTAAGCAAAAATTGGTGATGAGTTCATCCCCTGTTGAAACTGCACTCCCAAATATTTAGGTGGGTTGTGGGATGTTAGGATGTTGAAGGTGTTTGCTAGCCATTTTTTTGTGGTTTGAGTTGTATTTGGATGGTGTATGAGAATTGATTTTTATGTGTTAATAGTCCGGCCAGCTGATGTGAAATAAGAGTGCAGGATGTTGTCGAGGTTATCAAAAGTTTGTTGATCAGCTAAGCAAGCAATTAGCAAGTCACCTGCATACATTAAATGGAGGATTGGCTGAGTTTTTGTTGATATGTTCAAGCCTTTCAATTTCCCTTGATTCTCTAGTCTTTCCAGATTTGTTGACAGGATCTCTGCACAGAGAATGAAAATATATAGTGATAGGGGTTCTCCCTACCAGAACCCCCTTTTCGGTTGGATATGTCCCTATGGTGTGTCATTTACATTCACCGAGTATGTAACAGTAGTTATACACAACATCACATATTCAATAATTTTTCCAGGGAATCCCAAAGATATAAGGGTTTGTCTCACAAAGCCCAAATCTAGACTATCATAAGTCTTTTTAATGTCCAACTTCAGCACAATTTTTGGATTCTTTGTAGGTGTTGATGTTCTAATATGATGAAATATTTCAGTTGCAATGGAAATGTTGTCACGTATTGCTCTATTGGGGACAAAAGCACTATAGTATGGACTAATCATGAATTGTAACAAGGGTCTTAGTCTGTCTACCAGTAATTTTGAGATGACCTTATAAACTACATTGCATAGTCCAATTGGTCTAAACTCATTTGGTTTGCTTGAGTTATATTTTTTTGGGATCAAGGTGATGTTTGTGTGGTTGAAAGGTGTTGATAATTCAACCTTGTCAAAGAAATTACACACCAGAGAAATAATTTGTGGGCGTGTAGTGTCCCAATAAACCTTGAAGAACTTACTTGTATAGCCGTCTGGTCATGGAGATTTCTCTGATCCAATACTCAAAAAGGATTTGAGAATTTCATAATTTGTTGGAGGTCTCATTAGTTCTCTGCATTGATATATGGTAATTATTGGTGAAAAATTGTTTTACAAGTCCATGTCAATTACTGTTGGTGTTGCATTGTGATGTTGTTCAAAATGATTCACCATCATTGTTGTTATTTGTCTTTGATTGTCCATCCAAGTGTTGTTGTCATCCTGGAGCTGGTGGATGTGATTTATTCTTTGATTTATAGTCGCCTTGGTGTGAATTTTTTTTTCATGTTGAGATCTTCATTCTTCAACCAATATATTCTCGACCTCTGTTTCCAATATTCATCATGGCAGTGTTGTAGCATCATATGAGATTTGCGGGTCTCTTTCTCGTGTTGCAACCAAAACAAAAGTTCAGCTCCATTAGTTTTTTCACATTTTGATTGTGCAAGTTGGATTTGGAACTCCGTTTTTTTTATTAAATCTGGTAGACTGCCAAAGGTTTGTTTGTGCCACCTTTGGAAAGATTGTGTCATTTCCTTCATTTTGATATGCAGATCCAGTGCCAAATCCATAGGCTCTTGTTGTTGCCAAGCAGTGATGACAACTTATTTCATTTGTGGGCGCAGAAATCACAAGTGTTATATACGAAAGTTTATTGAATTTCTTCTCGACATAGCTTTTTCTTGCAACAACAGTGGCGCATGATCTGATCTGATTCTTGGGAGATGTCTCATAATAGAATGGGTTTTATCTATCCATTATTGGGTTTCCAATCCTCTATCTAGTCTCTTCATGATGAAGTTGATGCCCTTTTGTCTACTTTTCCAAGTGTACCCATCTCCATGATAACCCTGATCAAAAAGGGTATTTGAGTTGATGAAGTTTTTGAAGTGTTTAACCTGGTTATTTTTCACCCCCCCTTTTTTTTTTCTTCTTCATATTGAGTTATTACTTCATTGAAGTCTCCCATGAGTAGCCACGATATAGTTGGAGTTGTTATAATGTTTCCAAAGTTTTTCCAGAGGTCTTTTCTTGTCGCTGATTGTGGTGGGCCGTACATTCCAGTAAAAACCATGGTTGTGATGATTGAATTTGTGTTGGGCATATATAAGCATGCAAAATACTCTGATTAGCTACTAAGACTGAGACATTAAGATGGGATGTTCACATTAAGCAGAGGCCACCTTTGTGTCTAATACAAGGTACAATAAAAGAACTTTGAAAGCCTAAACTATATTGTAATAAAGACATATAATATACTGAAGCTAAGGTTTCAGATAAAAATAGTAAATTTGGTTTGAATTTGCGTGTATACTCATGTAATTTTGAAACTATCAAGGGGTTATGGGTACCTTGACAGTTTCATGCCAAGTAACTCATGGCTGGTACGAGTGTTAGGTTATGCCAACATCTCGCAATATTCTTGGGGAATCTGTTGTTTCAATCTCTTCATTGAAGGACAACTTCCAAGCATATCTTGCTATAGTGGTGGTAATATTGTTGGTCCTGTTGTCCTTGGTCAGTGATGCATCAATCTGATGAGTTTGTGTCGTTGGTTGGGCAGTTAGAGCATTAGCTGGTGGAGTTGGGTTATGAACTTTTGTACTTATTGGTTTCCTTACTCTTGGTGTTGGTACGTAGCTGAAATATTGGTGCTATGATCTTTGTGGTGTGTTGTTCCAGTTGGACTATGGAGACATGCTTGGAAAGCTTCCAAGCATGTCTTGTTGTAGTGGTGGTGATATTGTTGGTCCTATTGTCCTTGGTCAGTGATGCATCCATCTGATGAGTTTGTGTCGTTGGTTGGGAAGTCGGAGCATTAGGTTATGAACTTTTGTACTTCTTCGTTTCCTTACTCTTGGTGTTGGTACCTGAAATGCTGGTGCTCTGATCTTTGTGGTGTGTTGTTCCAGTTGGGATATGGAGACATATTTCCTGGTTTTTGCTGGTGGTGGTTGTGCCACAAAATCTGGTGTGTTTGGTAGCAGTAGGTGCTCAGGTAGCTTTGATGGTGATCTAATAGTCCTTCTTTTGTGGGTCAATAGTAGTTTCATGATATGATGATAATCCTCCGGCCTGGCATTAGTAGTGACTATTACCTCTGGTTTTCCATTTATGTTGTGGACCAGTAAGCTCACTTTGGAATCCATGCGCTACAAAACATTGAGTAGCATTTGAATGTAATCAGGTGCGAAAAAATCCAACATTCTATTGATACCCGGTTTTGTTTATGAAATGTTGCTTTATCCGAACCCGGACTTGACTGTTGATCCGTCGATCCTATCAAAAAATTTGGGTTTCTACCGAATGGGCTTTTCCTCTACCATTGTTTAGGGGATGTTGCTGATGGGAGTTACCCAGATGTTCTGTCATATGTATGAAAAATATGCTTGAGCTCTTATCTGGCATAGTCGACGTGGCCTCCACTAGTCCCGACTTGTCATCTTTTGGTCCAACATTCCTGATGTAATCAGTGGTTTGTTTAGATGCTTGTGCATGGGCACATCCTTTGTTGTTCTGCTTTTGCGACTTTGGTGTCTGGCTTGAGGTAGTGGCTCTGTTATATTTGGTATGTGGTGTAACTGAGTTCCAAGACAGACCGCGTCGAGTCATCTCCTTCGATAAGTGAGTCGGGAACTATTTTTCCCCAGTTAGATCGGTAACCTTAACTGTGTTTGCATTTTCCTGATGCAGATTTTTCCCTGATTCCGTTTGATCTATTCCATAATATTATTGATGTTGTTATTGGTGAATCCGTTGTTGTTCTTGGTCACAGTCATCTCTGTTATTTGTATGAGTTGAAGAAGCTTCTCTAACAAAGAAGTTAGTCATCTTGTTTTCTTGCATGTAGTTTATCCTTTGTGTTTTCATGAAAGATGTTTTCATTTTTGTATGACCCCTGGACAGGTGACTTTCCTATTTATGCTCTTGTCAATCTATACGGTATTGTTTTCCCTAATATGAGCGTTAGTGACATCATTGATACTATCTCTAATGAATGGAATTTAAGCAGTATTGAGAACTTAGTGAATGCCCAAATTTGTGAGCAAATTAATTAAGTTTATTCCCTTATCTATCTGTGAGAATGTGAAAGATATGCCCATCTGGTCCAGTAGTAAGAGTGGTGAGGTAACGGTAAAGGATGCTTATCATTATTTAAACTCCAAAATTGTTGATTTCCCTGCTAGAAATCAAGATTGGAAGTTTTTGTGGAAGCTAAAATGTCCACATAAAACTAAATTCTTTTTTTTTTGTGGCAAATGTGTCACAACAAACTTAATCTATAAGAATTTATTTACCGAAAAGGTATGTGCAGTCACCCTGGGTGTTATTTGTGTGATCAGGATTTTGAAACCACTCACCATCTTTTCTTCGCTTGCAGATCAGCTTCCCCGGTGTAGAGTAAATGTTTTGATCGGAGAGGTTTCAGACCTATTAGCGATGTTGTGTCCCCTTCCTCTTTTAAGACTATGTGTTCATTTAAAGGAAGAATAGAAAATATAGATTGATGTTATATTTTCCTGTTTGTGGAATATATGGACAGGGCGAAATCGGCTCGTGTTCGAGAAGATTCAGTTTCATGCTACGAAAGTGTTGGCTAGAGCTTTAAGAGGTGCAAGATAATTTTACAATGCGGTGAATGACGGAGGTAAAACTAACAATGACTCTCATGTGATCCATATTCCTTGGAGGTTTCCTAATAATGATTTTTGAAAACTTAATACTGATGGTGCTGCTATCAGTGGTATTATTGCCAGGATTGAAGGAGTTATTCGAGCTGATAATGGAAAATTTGTGGCATGCTACTACAAGCATATTTTCTTCCATGGAAACAACGATGCTGAGGTGTGGGTTGTGCGTGATGGTCTTAGAATTTCCGCTTCTATGGGTATTCAAAAGTTGGAGGTCGAAAGTGATTCTACTTACACTATCCAACTTTGTGAAGCAAAGATCAATGCTCCGTGAAGGTTGCACAGACTTGTTGAAGATATAAAGATGTTAAAGACAAAGTTCACAAATATTATGTTCAGTCATCAATATAGAGATGCGAATGGAGCTGCTGATTGTCTTGCAAAATTGGCGAGCAAAAAGGTTCTTGAAGGACAATGGTTGCATAATGCACCCGATGTAATAACTAGTTTTCTTAGTGAGGATATTGCCAGTAGGGATTTACCTCGTCTGGCTAGGAATGTGATTCGTTGCGTCTAGCTTATCAAAAATAATTAAAAAAAAAGTGTTTCGATGAAGCCATATAATTATTATTTTTAGCATACATACGTCATTGTTTATGATTTCCGATTGGGTTTCATAGAAGCCTGGAAGGAAACCATCATGACCTACTGATTTTTAGGCTTACATACTCACCAGCATTTCATAAATTATTATTTTTTCTATAGGAACCTTTATAAAAATTTCGTTCATAGTTGGAGAAGAAGTAATACTTATCCATAAAAAATGACCGGAAAAAAGTTTTTCAGGGTTTTTCCTCTTACTGCACCATGTGCCTTTTGTTAAAAAAAAAAAAATCGTGGAGAGAATCTATTATGTTTATTGGTATTGTTTTATTATCAATATTGACATGATGATAGTTGGTGTCACTTTCTGTCTCACAGGAGTTCTGCTTACAAAAGTTACATTTGATAGGATGTGATACACTTTAAAAATTATTTTCCAACTTAATTAAGTCGAAAAGCCAAAAGTTATAATGAATTTTAAAAACCAAAAAAGTTAGCTTTCCACAAAAGAAACTGTTTTGGTATTCGACTTATGGGATTGACTTCGAATCTCGACTGTCTAAACAACCTTAAAATCTTTCCATTTGTTAATATATTATCTGCTTATATCTGCAAAACTGAAGAAGTATAATCATAAGGAGTAATTGTATATTTGATTGATGATGCATATCCAACTGGGAATTGAGATCATGTATATTTTTGATAGTGCTTGTATTCCACGCTGCCAGGCTTTTTCTAGTCATATTAAGCTCGTGACTTCGCTTGAAAGCAACAAAATGTCATGTACTTGACTTATACCAAGGATGGTGCAGCCGACTCGCTTAACTGAGTCAGATCCGTAACTCACTAAGTTAGTTAAAGAAGCCAAATGTCGGCAGCTGTGTATGAAATCTATTTCCTCGACTTTAGTGTTTATCTTTCTTTACATTGTTGATATAATCTGGCCCATTGTTGTCCTTCTTCTCAGATTGGTGGTTATTTAACCAATCAATGTAAGACCTTAAAATTCATCAATGAAAATTATTTGCTTTCAATTTTGAAGGTTAGGCTCTGCTTGCAGAGAGAAAGCATCTTGCTGCTAGTTATCTTGATCAAATCCTTGTAGTTATACCTCAGTACACTACAATTGGTATCAAACTTCCTTCCTGGAACCTGAAACCATGGCCACCAAACAATCCGTTGCAGATCTCACTGTTACAGTGAATCAACACACAAAATCCATTACCAATATTGAATCTGATATCACTTCTTTAAAATCATCAGTTTCTAATGTTGAATCACACCTTGCTATCATTCGTAACCACCTTGAAAAAACTATTCCACTGCAATCCGATCTACCACAAGATCAAAATCAGGGTGATGATGCAGAATCTTCAAATGAATCCTTCAATGGCTTTCATCAAGTTATCAAGCACTTATTTGCTCTACACAATAGGTTTTCTCGCACACCAAGGTGGATTTTCCATGATTTAATGGTTCTAACCCTCGTGGTTGGGATCTCAAGTGTGAGAGATATTTTGTGTTTCACAAATGTCCAGATGAAGAACGTATGGACATGTCTGCAATTCATTTCGATTCACAGGTAGATTCATGGTTTATGGACTATCATCAAGGTAAGGGATCTATTCATTGGGATACTTTTGTTCGAGATTTATGTATTCGTTTTAAAGATATTACTCATGATAATTATGTGGGAAGTTTTAATTAATTGGCTCAAACTACAACCGTAAAAGAATATTTCGATAAATGGGAGCACTATAAGGGGTTTATGGTAGCTAATAATCCTACCTTACCTGAAAGTTTTTATACTCTCAGCTTCATTAGTGGGTTAAAGGAGGGTATACGCGCTACTGTGCAAATGTTTAAGCCAGAAACAACAACTGAGGCTTTTTTCTTAGCAAGACTGCAACAAGCTTCTTTGCTTCACCACCCAAACTCCCCAAAAACATTCTCTAGGCCTTTTGTTCTAACACCATTATGTGTCTCTCATCCACCCTCCTCTGTTAAACCATTTTTCTCTCCTCATACCACTTTCAATAAACAACTTACTTCTTCAAATCCAATTGTGACCCACCCAACTTATCCACCAAGTACTTCCACTGATAATTCTTTACCACCTATCAAGAGACTTACTCATGCCCAAATGCAAGTCAGGAAAGACAAGGGGTTATGTTATAATTGTGATGAGTTCTATAGACAGGACCACATGTGCAAGACACAACAGTTATTTATGCTCATACCTGATGATGAGATGGAAGACTCACCACCATTGTCCCCTACTGAATCCACTGTTTCTTCACCAACCACTAGTGACTCTAATATTGAGATATCCTTACATGCTTTAATAAGATATGTGGTTCATGATACAATCTGAATTTCAGGTCATCTACATACACATCCTATTATGGTTCTAATGGATACTGGTAGTACCCATAGTTTCATTGCCTCTAGTATTGTCAAGAAGCTACACATTCATGCATCTCCCACATGGCACATGGTGGTGACAATAGAAAATGGTGAAAGCATTACTAGTCATAGACTTTGTCAGAACCTTCAATGGGAAATGCAAGGGAATCAGTTCTCCTATGATTTAAGGGTGCTTCCACTAGGGGGATATGACATGGTCTTAGGAGCTGATTGGTTACAACAGTTGGGAGATGTCACATTCAACTTTGCTCAGTTGAAGATTTCCTTTATTCATCATGGAAGCTATATTACACTTTAGGGAAGTTCTTTTATACCTTCTCTTCATCTTATTGAGGGTTATTCCTTAATTTTTTTATCAAAGACAATACCCAACACTAATTGGCCAATTCTTTGATGTTTATGCATCACCTTCGCAACCTATTCCTTCTCCAATTAGTGTTGTATTGGATACCTTTTCTGATATATTTGCAGAACCTAATACACTTCCCCCTTCAAGAACCTTGGACCACAAAATTACACTCAAGCCAAACTCTACACCTACTTCACAGAGACCTTATAAATGCCCTTACATTCATAAATATGTGGTAGTACAATTGGTCCAAGAGATGGTTTCTGCAGGGCTTATTCAAAATAGTAACATCCCATTTGCTTCTCCAATTCTCCTTGTGAAAAAGAAAGATGGCATGGAGATTTTGTGTAGATTATAGAAAGTTAAATGAGTTAACCATTAAGGATAAATTTCCCATCCTATTGATTGATGAGCTATTGGATGAACTCAAAGGAGCAGTTATCTTCTCTAAAATAGACTTAAGATCTGGCTATCATCGAATCAGAGTTTTTGGTCCTCGCATTCACAAAACAACTTTTAGAACTCATCATGCCTTTTGGTCTCACCAATGCACCTGCTACCTTCCAATCTCTGATGAATCAAGTATTTCAACCATTTTTAAGGAAATTTGTGCTTGTTTTTTCTGATGACATACTCATTTATAGCAAATCCATGGAAGAGCATATTCTACACTTACAACAAGTTTCCTCTCTACTCAGGCAACACTCATTATTTTCCAAATTGTCTAAATGTGTTTTTGCTCAGCCTAAGCTAGACTATCTGGGACATCTCATCTCTGCAAAGAGGGTAGCTGCTGACCCTGATAAAATTGCTGCAATGACCACTTGGCCATTACCTGCCAACTTGAAACAGTTGAAGGGATTCTTGGACCTCACAGGTTACTATAGAAGATTTATTAAGGGTTGTGGTACTATCTCTAAACCTCTTACTGATATGCTTAAGAAGGATGCATTCCATTGGTCTCCATCAGCACATGAAGATTTCAATAAACTCAAAACTGCAATGACAATGGCTCCAGTGTTTTCCCTACCTGACTTTTCAAAGCAATTCATACTTGAAACTGATGCATGTGACAGAGGAGTGGGAGCAGTGCTCATGCAAGAAGGCATGATATTATCATTTTTCAGTAAAGCTTTGGGTCCAAAAGCTTTGGCTTTATCCACCTATGAAAGGGAATTCTTAGCCATTGTCATGGATGTGCAAAAATAGAGATATTACCTTTCTTACAGTAAAGTCATTATCAAAACTGATCACCAAAGTTTACAGTATCTAATGGATCAGAAATTTTCTACTACCTTACAACAGAAGTGTCTAGTCAAGTTGATCAGATTTGATTATATCATCCAGTACAAGAAGGGTAAACAAAATGTGGTTGTTGATGCTTTATCCAGAGTACCACCATTATCTTCAAACTACAGTGCAATTTCTGTGAGCACTCCACAATGGGCCCAAGATGTTATCGCAAGTTATGAGGGTGATTCTGCAAACTCCACAATGCTTTATCCAGAGTATCACCATTATCTGCAAACTGCAGTGCAATTTTTGTGAGCACTCCACAATGGGCCCAAGATGTTATCTCAAGTTATGAGGGTGATTCTGTTGCTCAACAACTTATAGCATCCTTACTTGTCTCTCCAGATCAGCCAAAGTTTTCATACTCACAAGGCATACTCAGATTCAAAGTCAGGCTATACATTGGGCCAAGTAATGAGGTGAGACATTCCATTCTCCAATCCTCACACTTTTCTGCTATTGGGGGTCACTCTGGCATGTTAGGTACCTATCATAGAGCAAAATCCCATTTCTTTTGGGAAAAAATGAAACATGATATCATGTAATTTGTGTCAACTTGTGAGGTGTGTCAATGCAACAAGGGCACCACTTCTTTCCCTAGTGGACTTTTACATCCCTTACCCATACCACAGAAAGCTTGGCAGGACATTTCAATGGATTTCATTGAAGGACTTCCAATGTCCAACAAGAAGAGTGTTATCTTAGTATTTTTTGATAGACTTACAAAATATAGCCACTTCATTCCATTAAGTCACCCTTTCACTGCTATATCAGTAGCCAAGGAATATCTCAACAACATCTTCAAGCTTCATGGCTTACCAAGCTCCATAGTCAGTGACAGAGATAAAATTTGTGTAAGTCATTTTTGGCAGGCTTTATTCAAATCCTTAGGCACTACTCTCAAGCTCTCCACTGCTTACCATCCACAAACAGATGGCCAAACTGAGAGAACTAATGCCTGTGTAGAACAATATCTCAGATGCATGACTAGTTCTAATCCTAAGCAATGGACACAGTGGTTAGCCATTGCTGAATGGTGGTTTAACACCAACTATCACTCTAGTCTGAAGATGTCACCCTTTCAGGCTTTGTATGGTTATCAACCCCCTCATCTTACCTTTCCTATTATGGCTACTAATCAAGTTGCTTCTGTAGAGAAATATTTGAAGGAGAGAGATGTTATGTTGCAATTAGTGAAAGAAGATCTAGCAAAGGCACAAGATCGTATGAAGTTTTTTGCGGACAAGAAAAGGGTGGATATGGACTTATACCAAGGATGGTGCAGCCGAGTCGCTTAACTGAGTCAGAGCCGTAACTCACTGAGTTAGTTAAAGAAGCCAAATGTCGGCATCTGTGTAGGAAATCTATTTCCTCGACTTTAGTGTTTATATTTCTTTTCATTGTTGATGTAATCAGGGCCGTTGTTGTCCTTCTTCTCAGATTGGTGGTTATTTAACCAATCATCGTAAGACTCTAAAATTCATCAATGAAAATTATTTGCTTTCAATTTTGAAAGTTAGGTTCTGCTTGCAGAGAGAAAGTAGCTTGCTGCTAGTTATCTTGATCAAATCCTTGTAGTTGTACCTCAGTACACTACACAAAACCAGTCACAAAAGAAGTCTAAGAATTTTCAATTCGGTTCTTACAAGATGAATCCCTTAAACCAACCAACATGTATAAGGGATGTTTGGTAACCATTATTTCAATGGATTATCAGTCCATAATCCATTATGCAGATTATAATGGATTATATATGCGTTTGTTAACCATTATAATAATTGCTTATTTTAATCATAATTGAAAAATTCATTATTTCCATAAACAAGAAAAAGTTGTTTTGAAAATTTATTATAATAAATAATTTTTTCTAAAAAACTCAAATTGAATTTTTTCTTCTTATTTTCTCTAAACTATCAAGAGAGGGACAAAAAAACAACATATGACTAAAAAAATATCCTAGATCATTGTTTTTTCCTCTCATTTTTGAGATCATCATTTTAAGATACTCAATTATTTGAAAAAAAAAAGTGTTTGGAAAAATTTATTTTGAAAATAATTATATCAAAATCATTCCTCAATTTATGATTATCCATAATCATAAATAGATAATTATAAATTTTACCAAACAAGGCCACGCAGTTCCTACTAATTTTACCCACATGTTTATAGAGATTAAGCAACAAGGACAGAAGATGTTGACAAAATGATACACCCTTATGCTAATTTTCAATTATGCAAAACATTTTATTACTGACACAAGAAAGCAGATGTCAATGTAGTACAATGCTAATGTTTATAGAGATTAAGCAACAAGGACAGAAGATGTTGACAAAATGATACACCCTTATGCTAATTTTCAATTATGCAAAACATTTTATTACTGACACAAGAAAGCAGATGTCAATGTAGTACAATGCTAAAGTCATTGGGTTACGATACCAATGACCTAAGTTCAAACTCGCCACCACTGGAAAAAAACTATCAAAAAAAGAAAAAGGAAAAATCCTAATATTGGTGCACAATGGTGTCGCACCTGACTGCTAGAAACTGGGATCACCTGCACAATGGCGTCGCACCTGACTGCTAGAAACTTGGATCACCTTTATTGCACACGAGCAACTGAATCATCCAACTACTAGAACTTGTTCTTGGTTTAAGTTTGATTATAAGATTACAGCTATCCCCAACTTATAGTGGGTAAAACAACAAAATATCACAACACTACCAACAACTTGATAATCAACAGACACTATCAGTTCAGGTGACTGAAAGATAACCCAATATTTTTTAAGAGTCACTGAATCATGAAACCACCATAGCATTTGACATCAATTACAGCTAAACAGAAAACATGGTTAGTGCTGTGGTGGTAGTATAAACATATCAACACTCCATTACCTAGACGAAGGACGATAAATACACAGTCAAGTGGAAACCACATCCCTCCCCATCTCCTACGAGCTACATATGTCGTCTGAATCAGTCTTCCATTAATCTTAAGTGATCAGACATGATGCAGGAAAAGCAAGTTAATTTTGTAACCTCGCAGCTCAATTACATAGCATAGACTATTTCCCCACTGCTGTCAATATCTAGTTCAGGGTCACTCTCCATATCATCCATGTCGTCATCAAAGTCCAATTCATTCAGATACTCATTGAGGCCGCGAGTGACGGCTGCAGGAATGGTTGCCTCTGATATGATCTGCATGATTTCATCAATGCTCTGTGTAGGTTGGTCGGCCTCTTCAAACTGGTTGTTTTCAACCATGAGGTCAGCTGGAAGGTTCTTTAGAAACCACTCATGGTTCCGGATCTCAGCCATTGTTATCCTCTGTTGAATAAAAATACTCAGAAAGTTTAATTAAAGTTAAAAAAAATATTCAACTACTGCTTATTACATCCTAGCTAAAACATCAAGATCATAGAATACCATGTCAACACTAGATCACCGATGACCCTATAAATCAAATAACATACAAGGAAGCACAAAGTGATTGTTTTCTAATGGGATTGCAGCTTCAAATATTATGTTCAACTTGCAACAGTTATAATGATAAAGTGTCCGGAGTTTTTTTGACCACAAAAAAACTAGGGTTAGTAAGAAAATAGTCACTCACTGTTGAAGGGGTGCCAACAAAAATTCTTGAGATGAGGTGGCGACACTCGGGGGATATTTGATCTGGGACAGAATACTGGACACTCAAAATTCGCTGCACGAAACAAACCATCATATGAGAAACTTAATTACTATATTAGCCATTTGATGAGACAATGATAAATCCCTATACCTGAATTGTCTTCTTAAAGTTCTTCGGTTCCTCAGGATCCTCAAAAGGGTATGCACCCATCAGCATGACATAAAGAGTAACCCCGCACGACCACACATCGGCAATCTGAGATGTAACAAAACATTAAAGAACTAAAGAGGCAGTTTTAGGAGCAAAGAAAATCTTAATTTTTCTTCTCCATTTGTTTCCAGACACTATTTAACAGTTATTAAGTTGTCTAAGTAAGTAAGGTCTTACCTTGCCATCATATTCCTTCTTAAGCAAGACTTCTGGAGCGATGTATGCTGGGGTCCCAACAGTCGATTTTGGTTGCGAGTGCAGCACCGAAGACTGAGAAAACGAGACCATGTTAGGGAGTAAAATAACAGATATGATAAGCTAACTTAAGTACGGAAGGAAATGCCGCACTGAGCATCTTGCACATGTCTTGAAGCTGGCCAATACTTTCCGAAACACGAAGCTGAGATATAGTCCGGAAATGAAAGGAAAAACAAGTACCTTGGAGTACCCAAAGTCGCATATCTTCAAGCGAGGTGCCGGGCTTCCATCCAATAGTGTGTTTTCCAATTTGAGATCACGGTGACATACTTGCTTCACGAAGTAAGAGAACAAAATTAGGCAAAACTGGATCATTTTGACCAATCCCAAGAGAACAACAAGATACAGAAATTATATAAATACCATCGAGTGACAGTAGCTGACTCCTGATATTAGTTGTTGGAAGAAAAAACGAGCCTGCATCGAAGAGCAAGAACGGAAAAAAAATGAATCCATCAACTCCATAGAATGTGTTTAAGATGGAAATGTAATAAGAAAAACCAACGATCCAAAATGACAACCTCATCCTCACTAAAGCGACCAGCATTGCAAATACGCTCAAAAAGCTCTCCACCGGATGCATATTCCATCACAATAGCAAGATGTGTAGGCGTCAAAATAACCTATATATTTATTATGAGCCACAACAACAATAGGGTGAGCATAACAACCATTTCTCTCTATATAATAAACAAAGAAACAAACAAAACCAACCAACCTCTTTGAATCTAACAATATTTGGATGCCGCAGAGATCTATGGTTAATGATCTCCCTTTGAACATTTTCATCAATCTGTTGCACATAATTCCAGAAATGCTAGTTACTGTTAGTTATTAGGTCTATAAATTGTAAATCTACTTATTATTAGACACAAAAAATAAATACACCAAATATACGATCTTGTCTGTGATAACCTAAACTTGATTGCATACACTTGGATCAAATTGGATAAAGCAGTTTCGGTTTGGTTTTATTTGTGTTTTTCCATTAAATAACACATAAATGCCTCCCAATAGTACAAAAACTTCAAATACTACTGCATCCAGTTACTTAACACCAGTAAGATTTCTTGATTTACTCACATCTATCAATCTCAAGAAAAAAAACCAAAACCTCCAGTTTAAATCAGGAAAAAACCACTATAAAAAACACGAAAAAAATCTTCTAAACAATTTGAACAAATTAATTTGAATCCAGGGAAAATTCTCAACAACAGAGCTAAAAAAAACAAAAAGAATCAGAAGTGGCAAAACCCCTCCTCTACATATACAAATAAAAGTAACTAATTAAGAAACGGAAGTAAGGAAAAGAAAATCAAACCTTATCTCCTCTTTCGATGTATTTAACAGCAACAAGTTCTCTAGTTTGTTTATCTCTCATCAATCTTGCAATACCAAAATTCCCAGAACCAATATCTTTAACAAGTTCATAACGATCACTATCATGCATTATCGGCAAATCCATGCCTGGTCCCACTGTTAAAGCTGATCTATCCATCTTCAAAACACACAACAAACACTTTTATTTATTTATTTTGTCAGAAGGAACTTCTTCTTTAACCCAGATTTCTTCTTCTATTCTCACATTACATACTAAAATTGCTACAGTTTTTATGATCGTAATCAAATAAAAACTTGAATTTGGTTTAAGATAGGAAGTAATAATAATAAAATTTGATTAATTGAGGTAGAAGTAAGAGTCTATCATGTCACACAGAGAGAGAGAGGCATGAGTGAGGAAGGAATAGGATGGATATTTCTCTGCTTCTGTTGTCTTCTGATCCGCCCCATCAACTACATCTACAAGAGACCGGCCACAATTTATTTATTTTAATAATTTCTTTTTTTATACCTGTCATTTTTAATGGCGATCCCAAAGCAATTATAGGCGACATAAAAAACCAACTAAGGCAAAAAAAAAAAAAATTTATGTAAAAGCAATTTATTGAAGAGAGTTATTCAAATACATGCTTATATTGATCAACCCAATCTTGAATTTCAAGTGGAAGATCAGTTCTAAAATCTAAACAGACTCTCATGACTAGCTCTTTTTGCAATTTTATCAGCCACACTATTTGCATTCCTTTTGACTGAAATGCATCTCCAACTCTCTAATAAACTTAACAAAAACTTAATATCTGGAATTAAAGATTGGTTTAACCAATGAACAAAAAATTCCGGACCATTTATTGACTTAACTAGAACCTCACTGTCAGATTCAAATATAACCTTCTTCAGCTTCAATTTAACTGTCAGAGCAACAACTTCTTTCATAGCTTTACACTCCAGTTCCTCCACTTCAATATCAACCCTCATTCCTCCATTGATGTGGACACCTTGGACTGCAATGCTGGTACCTGCAAAATCTCTAAATATTAGACCCAGTCCACCTTGAAGAGTTTCTTTCTTTAAAGAAGCATCAATGTTACATTTCAAGAATTCATAATCTGGAGGAATCCATTTAACATTCTGTTGAGAAACAATGTTGTTATTAGATTCTTGGGCATTAGAGTTAACAAGTTTGTTAATACTATCTAAAGAAAGCATCCTGTTAGGTTTAGTGTTCTGAAAAACTTTAGAACACCTATCCTTCCATATAGTCCAAGCAGTAACCATAAGTAGCATGTTCATGTCCTGCCTATTGATCCCTGTTCCAAACACTAAATTGGTACCTGCAGAAAACCAAGATGTAACCCAATTTCGAAATGAACCATGCTGACTCAAAATAGTACCCACATTAATATTGATAGCAAGCCAAATTGATCTAGCATAAGGACATTCCAGAAACAGATGCTCAGTAGTTTCAACAGGACAGTTACACAGACTACAATGAACTAGTATTTCAGGTTTGTATCTAAACAATTTGTCTCTAGTAGGAATAATATTCTTCATACATTTCCATACAAAAAGTTTCACTTTATGTGGTAATGTCATTTTCCACATAGAATTCCAAACCTGTTTGGGAATATATTGGTTACTAACAGGTAAATTAGTTCTATTAGTAAGAACATTATAAACACTCTTAACTGAAAACTGACCCTTTCTATCAGGCAACTAAATAAGCACATCATTACCGATAACATGAATATGCATGTTAAGAATTTTACTAACATCATCTGGCATAAAGAGATAGTTAATCAAATGAAAATTCCAATCTCTAGTACCTGCAATAAAAAGTTCAGAAACAGTAGTGTAAGAAACAGTGTTGACTAATCCTTCATAAGGTCTAGGAGGATGATCTAAACCTATAACCCAGCAATCTAACCAAATATGAGCCTTAGTGCCACATCTAATAGCCCAACAACTATTCTGCTTTATAGTATCAATACATCTGTAAATACCCCTCCAAATCCAAGAACAGTTTTCATTTAGTTTTCGCAAGTGTAAAATGCTACAATCCTTAAAGTATTTAGCACATAAAATTTTAACCCACAATTCTTCATGCTCAGTGACAATTTTCCAAACCAACTTGCAGATCAAAGCAATGTTAAATTTCTCAAGATCTCTAAATCCAAGTCCCCCATATTACTTAGGAAGATTAATATTATCCCATCCTATAAACTTTATACCTTTTCCAGATTTATGACCCCACCAGAAGTTCCTTTGTAAGGAATCTAAATGACCAATTATGGTAGCAGGAATTTTAAAACATCCCATTTGGTATGTGGGTAAAGAGTTTAAAACAATTTTAATTATGGTTGACCAACCTGCTTGATTCAGAGTGGTACTGACATAATTCTTAAGTCTAGCTTCAAAGGATTGAGCAACAGGATCAAAGGATCTTACCTTAGAATGGCCTAATAGTAGTGGAGCACCTAAATATTTCTCAGAATCAGTGACCAAAGAAATATTAAGAGCTCTAGCTAAAGAAACACAATCATTAGGGTCAAGGTTATTACTTAAGTAAACACAAGACTTATCAAAATTTAATAGCTGACCAGACAGACTACCAAAATTCTGAATAATTTGCAAGATTGAGTCAATATGCTGCTCATTAGCCTGTCCAAAAATAAGAATATCATCAGCAAAAAGCAAATAATAAATGGGGGGAGCTCTCCTAGATGCTTTAATTCCAACAATAGTTTTATTTTGTTCAGCAGCAAGTAAAGATCTTGAAAGAAATTCCATAGCAAGTATAAAAAGGTAAGGGGATAAAGGATCCCTTTATCTGATACCCCTAGTAGGTTCAAATTGGTCACATGGGGAACCATTCAGAAGCACACTAATACTAGTAGTAGAAACACATTGCATGACAAGATTATAAAAGTCTTTGCTGAAACCAAACTTCTCTAAAACCTTATTGAGAAATGACCATTCTAGTCTGTCAAAAGCCTTAGAAATATCAAGTTTAATGTCCATAGTCCTTATGGAACCTTCCTTATGTTTCATAGTATGAATCAATTCATGTGCAATAATAATATTGTCATGAATTGCTCTCCCAGGAACAAAAGCTGCTTGGTAAGGGGAGATTAATTTCTTAAGTAAAGGTCTAATTCTATTAGCCAAAATTTTAGAGACAATTTTGTAAGAAGCATTGCAGAGACCAATTGGTCTAAATTCAGAAGGTTTTTTAGGACTTTTACAATTAGGAATTAGAGAAATATAAGTCTTGTTAAGACATCTAGGCATGTGACCACTCTGAAAGAATCTCTTAACAACATCAATAACATTAGAACCAACAAGAGACCATTGGGTTTGATAAATCCTGCTTGGAATCCATCTGGACCAGGTGAACTCCAAGCATGCATATTCTTTACCACATTAAAATTTTCAAGATCATCTGGCACAACATGAAGCAAAACATTGTCAGCCTCAGAGAGAATACAAGGGATAACATCAAAACTTTCATCAGAAAAATTAGGATTAGAGGTACTAGCAACAGTTTTAAAATGGTTAGTAAGAAGATTACTAATATCATTTCTATCCATAAGACAATTTCCATTATTATCACACATGACAGATATATTATTAGTATGCTTTCTTTTATTAACCATAGTATGAAAGTATCTGGTATTATTATCCATTGATAGACCTGTTTTGTCTCTAGATTTCTCTCTATAGAATTCAGATTGGATTTTATACCAATTTTCAAGATCACTAACAATAGTTTTGACCCTAGAATGCTGATTCTCAGAGGTTATATCATTTTGAGAAGATTCCAAATCTCTTTGCAAATTATTAATGTTCTTTTGAATGTCACCAAATTCCATCATATTCCATTGAGATAAAGATAATCTAGCACTATGTTGTTTCTGCTTTAGTTTGAAGGCAGGACTTCCTTGCACATCTAAATTCCAAGATTTCTCTAACTTATCCTTGAAACTGACATGCCCTATCCAGGTTCTAAAAAACTTAAAAGGTCTCCACAAATGTTTAGGAATTGGATCAGTGATTAACAAGACAGGGAAATGATCAGATATTATGAAATTTAAATGTAAAAGTTTGGCAGAATCAAAATGCAAAGACCAATCATTATTACACAACCCCATATCCAGTCTAGCTTTCCTTGATTCAGTGCCATAGGAATTACTAGTCCAAGTAAAATCTTTACCCTCAAAACCAATATCAATTAAACCTGCATCATTAACTTTAGTTTGAACCCATTTATCAGAAGTATTATTATTTTTATCCAAGTGAAAATTGAGGTCACCTAAGACTAACCAAGGTTGTTGAACATCCTTACTAAAATCAGCTAAGAAATTCCATTGAAATTTCTTAGGTTCAGTGTAAGTAGAACCATACATAAAAGAAACCATGGCCTTAGGTTTACTAGGATCTAACTGGATAACAACATGGATTATGTTATTTTCATAGCCAATAACTTCTACATCTATTCCATCCTTCCACATAAGTATAAGACCACCTGCCTTACCCACTCTATTCAAGTAAACATAATTGTGATAATGAACTGATTGAGCAACTAGGATCATTCTTTCCTCATCAATTTTAGTTTCACAAAGAAAAATAAAATCAGGATTTTGGGACTTAATTAAGTTTTGAAAATGATGTTTTGTAAAACTATTTGCAATTCCTTGCACATTCCATGAAATGATTTTCATTTTATAAGAGACCAAATTAAAGCTAAAAAATAGTTTGCAAAAAATAAGAGTTACCTCATTTTCCTTTGTGCTGCTGCATGGCTTATCCCTGATTGTGACTATTTGAGTTGTATGTGTGTTCTCAGAATTGTCAGAATTTGCATTATCCAGTTCAAAAATAGGAATATCTGGAGAATTGTTCCTTTGCTTTTTTCCAAGTCTTTCTCCCGCAACAGCAACATCTTCTTTGACAGATATTTGACCAATTACATAACCATCCTTAGGAGGAACAAATGCTTTACTCTTCATGACATTCTTCTGGGAATATTTGGGAACTTGTTCACCACCTCTATTGATAGTTATCTGCTTTCTTTAAATCACCAAAATATTGAGGTTTAGCATGAGCTTTGTCCATATAGTCAGTAGCAGCCTTACAAGCACCCTCAGTATGATTGAGAATATAACAATTGGGACAAATCTTATGAGGTTGTTTCTCATAGAAAAACTTAATCCACTTAGTGGAGCCTGCATTAGTAATTGCCATCACCCCTCTTCTTAGTGGATAATTAATATCAATTTGAACACAGACCTTGACATAATCACCTGCAACTGGAGTAACATCTTCAGGGTCAACTGCAATAACATCTCCCATAATACTACCAATCTTTTTAACTGCCTTAACATTCATGTGCTCAGGGAGGATCCTTTTTAGCTGAATCCAAAAACATTGAACACCCCAATTCAATTCTTGATAGAGTACTTCAGAATTATAATAGTGAAGAATTACCAGATAACCATTCACACTCCAAGGACGAGTATCAAAAACTTTCTTTCTGATTTCTTTATCTTTGAAACGAAATTCCATAATATTGTGATCCAATTCAAAAACTTTGAGATCTTCCAAAGTCAGAAAATCTCAAGTGAGGAAAATATTATTTTCCATAGTCTTCAAACCCATTTTTCCTTCAGTGATAATCTTTCCAACAAGACTAATTTCTTCTCTAGCATCAATATTAACTTCAGCAGCATCCGTTTGATGATACACAATTTCATCAACATCCCCCAGATCTAGAGCAGCTTGCATAAATTTTGAAGTTAAATCTACAACAGATTTCTCATTTTCCTCCGCCATTGATTGATTGAAGAAGAACTTATGATGAACTTGAAAAGTTTTTTGGATATGTAATGTGTAACATACCAATTGAGTTTTATATTGCTTAAACCCTAGAAAATTTTGGGATATACTTGATTTGAGGAAGATATTCATCTGAGTATAATGGAATGAGGAGATTGACTGAGAAAAATTTCTCGAAAAAGAGATACCTCCGGAAAAGGTAAGTATGCTGCTGTAAACAAATCCGATAATCACGAGAGAAATCAACGCAGCTTGTTTGTAACGAACTTTTTGAAATTTGAATTTGATCTTTCCGCCTTTCAGAACCCAGTGAGTCAATGTTGGAAATCGGTGAAGAAACTACTCCAGAAAAATAATTCTGACAATTAGTAAACACACAATAGCTTCAAAAAGCATTAGAACAACTTTAGCAAACGCCTGAATCACAAATTTAAACAAGGTAAACATCATTAGGGATGAAACCATCTGCAAACACATTAGGAAAATAGGAAAATTAGTAAAACATAGTTAAACAACTTAAGAAAACTATTTAAAAACAGTATTTCAAAATCAGATGAAACTTTGTTAAATTAAAAATATCTCATAGAAATAGATCAAAACAGATTAAAAAGACAGAGGATCAACTTTTTGTATTAGAAAACAAGTTAAAACATAGAAAAATTGATGAAGAAAAAACTGAGTCAACTCAGTTTGATCGCCCGATTTGCAGAATGAAAAAAATACTTATATGTCCCTTTATAATCGGGAGGTTAATCCATAATCGGTAGTTTGGGGCAACTCTATATTCGGTAGTTATATGAACTTTTTTTACTACCAATTATGATAAGATTTCGACAAAGATTATACTGTATAATCGGAAGTCATGATAACTTCATTTACTACCGATTATAGGCTCAACCAAATTAGAAAAATAGAGGATTTTTGAAAAATCTCATTTTGGGGCAACTCTATATTCGGTAGTTATATGTGTTGGATATTTTCAAGATTGTTTGCCGCTGTCCGGGGGGGGGGGGGCATAGCCCCTTCCGGTTGCAAAGTGCGAGACAACGTCTCGTGGAATTTTTTCCGGTTAATGAATTTGAAAACCTATTCGGTTTTCCATAAATTTTCACAAAACGTGTCTGTTCCCATAGGGTTTCTTCATTATCGGAAGTCATGATAACTCTGATTTTGGGGCTACTCTATATTCGGTAGTTATACGAAGTATATTGACTACCGATTATGATAGGATATTTGCAAAGAGAGCCACTGTATAATCGGAAGTCGTGATAACTCTTCCTTTCTTACCGATTATAGGCTCAACCAAAATTCAAAAAAAAAAAAAGGATTTTTGCAAACTATGATTTTGGGCTACTCTATATTCGGTAGTTATACGAAGTATCTTGACTACCGATTATGGTAGGATATTTGCAAAGAGAGCCACTGTATAATCGGAAGTCATGATAACTCTTCATTTCTTACCGATTATAGGCTCAACCAAAATTAATTTTTTTTTTTTTTGCAAATTCTGATTTTGGGGCTACTATATATTCGGTAGTTATACGAAGTATCTTGACTACCGATTATGGTAGGATATTTGCAAAGAGAGCCACTGTATAATCGGAAGTCATGATAACTCTTCCTTTCTTACCGATTATAGGCAACCAAAATTCAAAAAAAAGAGGATTTTTGCAAACTCTGATTTTGGGGCTACTCTATATTCGGAAATTAAATAACCTAAATTCCCTACCGATTATGGTAGCATTTTTGCCAAAGTCTACTGTATAATCGGGAGTCAAGATAACTTTATTTACTACCGATTATAGGATAATCAAAATTCAAAAGATATAGGATTTTATTTTGGGAATACTGTATAATCGGAAGTCATACAAACTAAATTTACTCCCGATTGTTGATTACCTACCGATTGTATAGTTATCTACCGATTGTAAAGGGTAGTTTGGCCATTAAAAAAAAATGCCCCGGAAATAACCTACCGATTATGACTTATTTTGTCGTTTTGTGTCGCCCTAATTGTGTTGGGGTCACACCTAAATGTGCCGGGTTTTTATACAAAGTTAGTAAGTATATATAATAAATATTTTACAGATCTCCTTCTATGATTTTTACTTTCTTTTGTTAGTCCCCAAGTGAAAAAATTTACCACTTTAAAGGTTAGTGTACGGAACTGAGGGAACTTCTGGTTAATTTGCCTCCTACGCTCCTAGCCGATACGCGACAGTCTAGGGCGCCTAAATCTATTGTGAACTTGTGATCTGATACATAAGTCCATGAGAAGCGGGTAAAGATTTTTGCACTTGCCTAAATTCCACTATGCTTGCACCAAATTGAATGTGAATAGTTAGAAGGATGTTATTTGTAAAAGAGATCTCAGCACACTGTTGTCCCCAGACTCCCACACCTAATAGTTCTACGCATACAGTAGGTTATCATTCTTGCTTTACAATTAAAAAAACCTTATTTAGACATTTGCGCCAGCTCTGGTTCTGGATATATAATTGATTGTGCTGCAGACTGGGTGACACTTTCATTTTCCTACTTCTGTAATTGGTTATTTTGGATAAGCTTTCACAAGTAACGAGAGACTTCTTTTCTAGAATTTAGTGCACCAGTTAATTTTGGGGAACGAGTTTGCTCTAGCAGCGATTCTAACCATTAGATCATGTGAATGTGACGTCATTGCAAGTTTTTTGTCTTCTGCTGACATCACATTTCTTCCATCCAACGGCCGCAAACACTGCTAGTTCAAAAAAATGCTCTAGCACTGCTAGAGCAAAATAATTTCCTTAATTTTACCACTGATTTTAGAAAAAAAAGTCGATTGGTGGATGAGAATGTGAGGTAACCCTAATTGGTTTTGATTTTTTACTACTAGTTTACGTTAAGACAATCAAGTTTAGCCCAAATTATATATTTCATGTGTGGTCCATTTCTACCAACTTTCTTTTTTGTTTTCTTTCCAAATTCAGACAATAGTGTACCCGCCTCAAGGGTTACTTTGTACTTTTGGTGCACATGCACTTGGAATCCTAGTTAGGAATTCTTCAAATCATTCGCGAATTTTTGCGAACTGATCGGGGCGAATGAATTGGCCGTCCAATTGCAACTGCGAACCAGGTACGCGTGTTTTCTCAGCTTGCCGGCTTATACGCGAATATTACGTCCCGAACAAGAATTCGTGTGACAGAGTTGGCCCATTTGGGCAGTCCATTAAAGCCCAAATAGTTAAATGCTTGCCGGCTTATACGCGAATATTACGTCCCGAACAAGAATTCGTGTGACAGAATTGGCCCATTTGGGCATTCCAGCAAAGCCCAAATAGTTAAATGCTTGCCGGTCCGTTTTTAACAAAACTGTTATTAAAGGGGCTCGAACCCTTGACATCAAACTCTCCCACTAAACATATATATTTCATATATAATGGAACAAAACCACACAAAATGTTATATTCCAACTATAAATGTTTATTAGTTTATTATATATAGGCCGAATTTTGTGCGGCGAACTCATATCTGTGAAACGAATTATACACGTACGTATGACGTTCCAAATTACTGCCGAACCACGAACCGTTGACCGGACTTATGACCGAATTTAACTTCTACAAATCCGTATAATACACGTACGTTTCTCGTACTCCAAATTGCTAATTAGGCTTTGAATCTTGTTGCAATCTAGCGAACCTTCAGCCTCTGCAACCTATTGACGCAGGCTCAAATCTTGTGACTCAATTCGGATCCTGGGAAAAATGCACTCGGGCTTATAAGATGCATTACTGGATAACTTTTACGCATACAACACTAGAGCCATACGTTTTGCAGAAAAGTTGCCAAACTAGAGTATCTGACTGAGTATGCCTAGACAAGAAGATGTGAGGATGCAACCTAAGTTCCCGTGACAATAGTAGAGGAGCTAGATACAGCCTAAAAAAAGATAGCTCTCATGGAGTTAATGTGCAAAAGTAATGGCCGCAAAAGTACGAGATTACTGCACTAAGTGTTCAATATACCTGGTGGAGTAGTAAATCATAGGTTTCACTACCTGGACATTGTTCGTTCTTCTCTTACAAACACAAATAGTAAAGCATAATAGGTATACCACTATGAATGTAATGCTGTTTTTTTTTTTTAAACTTATAGCCCGTTCGGTTGGGAGAATTCAATTCCTAGGAATCCAATTCCTAGGGGATGCGTCCAATTCCTTGAACCGAACGGGGCAAATGAACTCTATGTAATTGAGAATTTCAATTCCTAGGAATTCAATTCCCTCCAAAATGATAGATTTCCATTGCATTGGTCCAATGATGCAATGGAATTGGATTCCGGGGTAATAACAAAGGTAATTGAATTACTTCAACCGAACATGAATTTTTTGGATTGGAATCAAATTCCTTGGAATCCAATTCCAAGAATTGGATTACCCCATAATTAAATTCCTAGCATTCTAATTCTCCCAACCGAACGGGCTATTAAGCTGCTCGATATTCAATTCACAGGCATTTCCTCAAATTTGATGTAACTGTGGGAATATTGATCAATATTATGAACGAAATGGAAGAAAGAAAACACAGGAGAAAAATGAAACTTACAGGGTGCAATAGAGTGAGTGGATCCAAAACTGGGATAACTTACTGGTGAATGTTTTCTTCTTGCTGTTGTTGTTAGCTAGTCGATATATAAAGATGCGTTGAGAATATCGATCAATTAAGGCGAAATCAGACAGCTGATTCTCCTTTCTTAGAGTAATTATGAAAATTTGCAAACACTAAAACGAGATTCGGTAGCTAGATTCGAATAAGAAAATTTATAGCTAAAAACTAAATGAAACAAAATTTTCCACCTAACATTTGGAGCAAGTCGTTCAACACGTTTATCAAGGCAGACAAGTGAAGTAAACCGATGCGAGAATTCTGTGTCGTTATTCGAGTTTGTTACTACCGTACATGTACTATAGGAAAAGCTTTGATGGCTAGTTCTTTTCTCTGAAGTGTTGGTGGCTAGTTCTTTGCTATGACAAAATTTTATCAGTTTTGAAGAACATTTATAAAAACTTTCGCCTCATTTCACTTATCTGAAATAAGGAAAAACAACTAAATGACACCTCCTTTATGTTGTCATAGAGAAAAACGAAAGACAAACAAACAAGAAAATCAAGATCCGGAGGGATGCACAAAGCTAAATTTTAACTTTAGGATTTAACTTCGCGATATAAGGAAAGCATATAGAGACACATTTAGTTTACTAGCACTGATAAAACAAATCCTCACTCTCTAGCCTTTTCCATAGTATACAGACAGCTAGCGTGAACGCATATCATGCTACTCTAGTAGGATACGGACAACTAATAATCCAAGGGAAAACAAATTTGCCCAGGTTCCACTCTCTAGCCTTTTCCATAGTATACAGACAGCTAGCGTGAACGCATATCATGCTACTCTAGTAGGATACGGACAACTAATAATCCAAGGGAGAAGAAACAAAGTCATTTGCCCAGGTTCCACTCTACACAGGTAGGTGAAGGCAGTCATCTTGCCCCTTCTGAATAAATGGATTAGTCTGCTTAGCTTATTAATGCTATATTCATAGGGAACATACGATGTTCTTCTTCTGAATAAATGGACTAGTATCACCGGGTGGTCAAGTGGCCTAGTAATAATGCTGAACAGTTGTGCATTATTGGTAACATGGGGTAGGCAAGAAATGTGGTGGCGCATTCAGAGTTGCAACTAGGCAAAGGCATGTGCCAAACAGGGTTTGGCACACATGGCCAATGATGCAAGATTAGCATTAAGAGATGCCAAATGAGTTTAGCATATAAACTGTATGCATGTGCCGTGCATGCATGCAAGCAAGACTTGCATTAGTACACTTGCATCATTGGGATAATGATGCTCAGCAATGATTGCCATATTTTGGCCGATCAAAGTTATCATTGCGCAGCAAGGCTAGATCACATGTGCCGGGCACATGGCCTTGACGGTTTATAAGTTGGTTACACGAAGAAATGTTTGCTTTATGCAATTCTAAGGCTAGGAATTGTTTGTTTGGCTTTAGGAAAGGAGTTAGGCAAGTTGGCACGGTTGGCCAACTTCCTTGTGTAAAGTAAATTTGTAACTGCGTGACAGTTACTTGTATATATATTTTGTAAGGCTATAAAAGCCTGATCTTGTGAAGGGTTTGGTGTCCAGAACAAGAAGAGTTGTGTAACCCTAAGTGTGCAGTAGTAATAAGGCTTCGTCCAAGATTAAAACTAAGTTCTTTTGGTGCATTTGTCCCTTGTTTGGCTTACTGCTTTATGCATCAAGCGGAGTGTGTGTATTGATTTGAAGGCTTGAAAGATTTGTGAGCGGAGCCTTTGTTTAGTATGGGCTTGTTTATGGGTAAAAATCGTTTCCGCCGATTTTGGTAAATTCGGTAGGTGAGTGAGAAACTGGTTTAAACCCTAAATAAATGTGCTGCACGTGAGCACTTTATAGATTCGAGAGATCAATCTGTACAAGTCCGGCCTAAACCAAGAAATGGCCGTTCCAGACTTGCTTCGGTCACAAAGTGGAGGAGAAGGGTTGATTTGGGGAGGGAAACAAAGAAAGGTGTTGAGACCAGAATAATTCTGGGAGAGTAGTGTCTCGACTTGTATCAGAAAGTGAAAGCTTAGGAAGCTTGCAAGAGATGAAAGCTTTTTGGAGAGCTTGCAAAGTTGCCTTTTCTGAGAGTGTTGTATTTTTCTCCTGACCGAGACTTGTTGTCTGGTGGAAATAGGCAAGACCTATTTATACAAGTCGAGATTGAAACGTACCCTGGCCTCATGAAGGAAGAGAGTAAATGGTGAAATAATGGGAGGAGGTGGTAACCGCAAGGTGTTTATGGGTGAAAACGTTTTCACCATTATTTCCTCACTCATTTGACCGCTTTATTCCTATTCACGATTTCTTAATGTGAGCGTAGTGTACGCTGCAAGCTGTGACCGCCAAACCAAGACCCTGGAAAGCATCCCCCAGTTTGTGTTGATGTCTCGAGTGTTGGTTGCACCTTGAGTGCAAGTGGCGCTGCTAGGGGCGCGTGTGGCATGTGTAGAATGCCTTTGTTGAGGGTTACACCTCGAGCGCAAGTGGAAGTGCCAGAGCTGCTAGTGGTGTGTGTGGCATGTGCGGAATGCCTTCGTGGTAGGTTGTACGTTGAGTGCAAGTGGCAGTGCCAGATCTTCTAGTGGCGTGTGTGGCATGTGCCAATGGCATGTGTGGAATTCCTTGGTGGTAGGTTGCATGGTTTGCAAGTTAGGCTACCAACGTGGGTTTTGGCATGTGCCAATGGCATGCGTGGCCATTAGGACCACGGCTTGGTAAGAAAAGCTACCAGCGAGCGTGTTGGCATGTGCCAATGGCATGCTCGGCCATTAGGGCCACGGCCTGGTAAGAAAAGCTACCAACGATGCGTGTTGGCATGTTCCAATGGCATGCTTGGCCATTAGGGCCACGGCTTGCTAAGAAAAGCTACCAACGAGCGTGTTGGCATGTGCCAATGGCATGCTCGGCCATTAGGGCCACGGCTTGGTAAGAAAAGCTACCATCGAGCGTGTTGGCATGTGCCAATGGCATGCTCGGCCATTAGGGCCACAGCCTGGTAAGAAAAGTTACCAGCGAGCATGTTGGCATGTGCCAATGGCATGCTCGGCCATTAGGGCCACAGCTTGGTAAGAAAAGCTACCAGCGAGCGTGTTGGCATGTGCCAATGGCATGCTCGGACATTAGGTCCATGACTTGGTAAGAAAAGCTACTAGCGAGCGTGTTGGCATGTGCCAATGGCATGCTCGGCCATTAGGGCCATGGCCTGGTAAGAAAAGCTACCAGCGAGCGTGTTGGCATGTGCCAATGGCATGCGTGACCAATTTGGCCTAGGTTGCATGGTTTGCTAGCCTAGGTGCGGGCGCTACTTTGGCATGGCGTGGCTAGGGCCAAGGTAAGGGTGTTTGGCTTGGCGTGGCGTGAACAGCGTTGCTAGGGCCAAGTCAGAGTGTGTTTGGCATGACGTGGCTAGCTTGAGCTAGGTGTGGCTGACATTATTTGCCATTGGCACGGAGGTGCAGCTAGCATGGTTGGCATGCTTTAGCGCGTTTGGTGTGACTAGCGTAGCTAGGGCCAAGGCAGAGTGTGTTTGGCATGGCGCGGCTAGCTTGAGATAGGTGTGGCTGACAGGATTTTCCATTGACACGGAAGTGCGGCTAGCATGGTTCGCATGCTTTGGCGTGTTTGGTGTAGCTGGCATGATTTTCCATTGGAACAGAGGTGCGGCTAGCTTGGGCTAGGTGTGGCTGGCATGATTTTCCATTGGCACGGAGGTGCGGCTAGCTTGGGCTTGGTGTGGCTGGCATGATTTTCCATTGGCAAGGAGGCGCGGCTAGCATGGTTGGCATGCTTTGGCGCGTTTGGTGTGACTAGCGTAGCTAGGGCCAAGTCGGAGTGTGTTTGGCATGGTGCGGCTAGCTTGAGCTAGGTGTGGCTGGCAGGATTTGCCATTGGCACGGAGGGGAATTAAGGTTTTGTTCGTTGTAACCCTAATTTGAAAAAAAATACCCCCTATTAATTACTGACTACATGCATTAAGTTTCCTAATAAATATGTCACAGATGACATTAGGTTATTTGGGGTTTTACAATTTTACCCTTTTTTTAAAAAACACCATCAACATTAAGTCCCCTGCATAGCTCGAAACAAGAGATTTGTTGCGAGGTAAGCATAAGATGGTGACAAACTACCAACAACAAACTGTAAAGGGAATTGAGGAGGCTTGTCTGACCTTTTTTATAAATAGGATTTGGAATCCTTGCCTCTGGCAGTTTTGCACAAATCGGGAGGTTGGCACAAATTGGCGGAAACAGGAAGCTTGGAAGTATTGGGTAGTTGGCGCGAGTTGATAAGATGAGCGTGCTAGCTGATAGGATTTGGCGCAAAGTTTGAGAAGCTGGCGCGGTGGGACCGGTGCAAAGGGGAGCGTGCTAGCTGGTTGGGAAGACTCTGAAACCCTAATTGGCGCCCGTCATTGGAATTGCTGTAGGATCCTCATACAAACTCGGATTTTGACGGTCCGCATATGTATCTTTAAGCCCAAAAAATTTCCAAGCTTTAGTGAAGAAGCTTTTCGGATTTTGAGCTTGTTTAGGGGGTGATAAGCGCGAAATAGTAAACTTCCAGGAGGTTTTCAGAACTTTTACAGGTTGCGTGTTGTCTGATGTTTTGGTCACCTCCCATTGCTCGTTCATCCGATTGTCGTGATACATTGAAAAAATATAGGTGACTTCCATACGAAGAGAATGGTATATAACCCAACGCTAGATTCCAATTTCTCCCAGTTCGTAATTGAACATAGGGAAGTGTAGATTTCCCTTAGCCGAGCTTGTTCGGAAAACGCGTTGCATGACTTTGGTACTTCTTTCACATGTCGTAGAAGCATAATAAGGAACTTAAATGATGTTAGCTCACTTACTTTCTTGATTTTATGATCGTACTGATTTTCCACACTTGATCCATCCCAATCCCATGTAATCTTCGTATTAGGTGCTTAACAACGAAGTTGGGAATCATGGGTCCATTAGTATGAGCAACCATGGAGTTTTTGACGATGAATCACTTACGCCTCCAGGTTATGAAGTATTGATTGCATATTCAGTGGAAGTGGCGGAAATCCCAATTGAGCCTCAGATGGTGGAACCCGAATCAAGGATAGTAGAAACTGCTTCGTCTGAAGTTGACCGTATCTTGTGAGATTTGACGGTGAAGGGATCCCGTGTTTATGATCAGTCCTCCAGTATGGTTTACATGCTTCCATTTTGTAGTAGTTGTTGTTGTGGTGAAGTTCTGAATGAGCGGCAACAATTCTCGGTAGGGGATGTAATCCGAAGAGAGTATGTTGTCGTTGTAACAAAGTAGGTTGGCGTGCTTCTTGTAGAAAATATTGTGTATATGTACCCGAAGAAAATACTGCACATATGATTTTGAATCCGTAAAGAATACTGCGCACATAATTTTGAACCCGAAGTAGGATACTGTATATGCTCTTGAACCCAGAAAATATACTGCACGTATAATTTTGAACCCAAAGTAGGATACTGTATACGTATTTGAACCCGAAAAAATACTGCACATGAATCCCGAAGAAGAATATTGTATACGTGGTTCATATGAACCCGAAATAATTACTGTATATGAATCCCGAAGAAGAATACTTCATATGTGCTTCATATGAACCCGAAAGTATTACTGTATATGAATCCCGAAGAAGAATACTGCATATGTGCTTCATATGAACCCGAAAGAATTACTGTATATGAATCCCGAAGAAGAATACTGTATATGTGCTTCATATAAACCCAAAAGAATTACTGTATATGCTCTTGAACCTAGAAAATATACTGCGCATATAATTTTGAACCCGAAGTAGGATATTGCATGTGTTTTTCGAAATCATAGAAAATACTATTCTCCCATGTGTCAGGGATTTTTCTCTTGTCGAGCGCGGTTATGTATTTGGGAGATAATTTCATAATTTCTCTGTTTTGTTTTGTGCAGATATCTTGTTTCTAAGCGAGGAAAACCGACAAGATGTTACCTGAACAAGGCTCCATTTCGTCGAAAGATGTTGATAGTTCGAAACCAAACATAGATGATGAGTTCTTTACCAAACCCTTTGCTCCTGCTCGGAGGAATCTTCTAGACTTCGAGCCAACTTTATTGACTGATGGTGAAAATGAAAAGAAGACACTCACAGTTCGGCTGGAGCATACCATACGGTTTTGTATTCACAAAGGGGAGTATTCTTCTTCCAATGTCACTGGTGATGATGGAGAGACTGGCAATGCGGACAGTGGTTAGGAATCTCAGGTTCCTTCTATCAACCATGCTCTGGTTTGGGAGCGGCTTCTCTGGTTGGAAACATATGCTTCCCTGATGCAGTGCGGTTGAGGACTTACAGATATGTCTTGATGTTCTAACTTGAAGAAATACAGTATTCCACACAATTGTTCCATCACGGACCACACAGTTTTGTGGACGAAGTCCCCAGAAATTATGTGTCTCTTGACAAGAAGAGAGTCTTCGTGAAACCAGGGGGGTTTGATGATTTGCCTCGATTTCAGAGAAGTCGTTCATCTTTGCATGTGATGAAATTATGATTCTTGATCCCTTGCGGGGTGTTCAAGTGCGACGGTAAAAGGATGCAGGATGCCAGTGCTGGAAATGATGCAGGCTGTCGGCGCTGGAAAGACGTAAGTTGTCAGCACTGGAAGACGCAAGCTGTCGGTGCTATCCATTGAGCAGAGAAACTAGCACAGGAGAGACACCATTTGTTGGTGTTGTCCAGGGTGAGGTATTGTGGTCGGTCATATGTGCCTGACATGAGCGTCTGGCATGTGCGTCTGGTGATGTCTTGGACGCAGACTATTGGAAATGGAACTTTGGCTATCAAGCTGTGATGATAGCGCGGGAGGCTTCTTTCCGTGGGACGGTGGAATCGATACTTGGAAGGTGTGTAGGGTGGATCACAGAATGCTGGTGTTAGCGATAGCGTGGTAGCTCTTCGAATGTTACTGTAGTAGCGTCAGTTACCTCATGAATAGTAACTGGTAACTGTCATGATGTAGAGTCGGTACCCATGATGATGCAACAAAGAGTTGATCTGAAACAGGCGGTCCTCCAAATGACGAAGGATGTCTTCTTCAAGAAAAGTAAACCACTCTTGAATGGCTTCCTTTGTACTTTTGTCTTCTGAAATTCTTCTGTGTTTTTTTTTAAAAGGCAAATGAAACACTTGGCTTATGGTTTTGATTTTCTGGATTTCTAGGTTAATAGAAAAGTATCCTTTTTATTATATGGGATGAACCATTTAGGATAAGGAAGACATGAAAAGATGAATATATATTTTTGAAAGACGTACTGGATGTCTGGTTTAAAGTTCGACCAGTTTTGATAGATAGCTGGTAGCTTTTGAGGATATTAGATGATTTCTGGGATGAATGGTTTGATAATATAACTCTGATTATGCTCCGTGAAGGGAATATTGCTTTTATGAAAGTGTGTGCTAGCAATAGCAAAAGATGCAATAGTACGATGGTTTTATTGAGAACCCAAAAATAGATCGTATATCTTGCTTGGTCTATAACCACTTACTTTATAGGTTTTGCCGTGAGCAATACCCTTTTCCATGTAAAAGGCAGCTTTGCTGGTAGGATTGCCAGCAAGTCTTCAATCGCTGATAGCATCTTCAGTGGTTTTGCTGGTAGGATTGCCAGCAAGTCTTCAATCGGTGATAGCATCTTCAGCGGCTTTACTAGTAGGATTGCCAGCAAGTCCCCCATCACTAGAAGCAGCGGCTTTGCAGGTAGGATTGCTAGCAAGTCCCCAAATCACTGGAAGCATCTCCAGCGAGTCCCCAGTTTTCCTGTATAGTTTTACGACTGGTAACTGGGTTGAGTTGTAGATCCCCTAAACTGTGTGCCTGCTTCTGCCATCTTGATGCTTGTATCGAGGCGCGAGATCGATTTTTGAAAGCAGATATTGTAACCAAGAGATTGAAACTCCCGCTGTGGTCGCCAATTGTATATGGGTAAAAATCATTTCCGCCGATTTTGGTAAATTCGGTAGGTGAGTAAGAAACTGGTTTAAACCCTAAATAAATATGTTGCACGTGAGCACTTTATAGATTCGAGAGATCAATCTGTACAAGTCCGGCCTAAACCAATAAATGGCCGTTCCAGACTTGCTTCGGTCACAAAGTGGAGGAGAAGGGTTGATTTGGGGAGGGAAGCAAAGAAAGGTGTTGAGACCAGAATAATTATGGGAGAGTAGTGTCTCGACTTGTATCAGAAAGTGAAAGCTTAGGAAGCTTGCAAGAGATGAAAGCTTTTTGGAGAGCTTGCAAAGTTGTCTTTTCTGAGAGTGTTGTATTTTTTCAATGACCGAGACTTGTTGTCTGGTGGAAATAGGTAAGACTTATTTATACAAATCGAGATTGAAACGTACCCTGGCCTCATGAAGGAAGAGAGTAAAGGGTGAAATAATGGGAGGAGGTGGTAACCGCAAGGTGTTTATGGGTTAAAACGTTTTCACCATTATTTCCTCATTTATTTGACTGCTTTATTCTTATTCACGCTTTCTTAATGTGAGCGTAGTGTACACTGCAAGATGTGACCGCCAAACCAAGACCTTGGAAAGCATCCCCCAATTTGTGTTGATGTCTCGAGTGTTGGTTGCACCTTGAGTGCAAGTGGCGCTGCTAGGGGCGCGTGTGGCATGTGCGGAATGCCTTTGTTGCGGGTTACACCTCGAGCGCAAGTGGCAGTGCAAGAGCTGCTAGTGGCGTGTGTGGCATGTGCTAATGGCATGTGTGGAATGCCTTGGTGGTAGGTTGTACGTTGAGTGCAAGTGGCAGTGCCATAGCTGCTAGTGGCGTGTGTGGCATGTGCCAATGGCATGTGTGGAATGCCTTGGTGGTAGGTTGCACGGTTTGCAAGTTAGGCTACCAGCGTGGGTTTTGGCATGTGCCAATGGCATGCGTGGCCATTAGGACCACGGCTTGGTAAGAAAATCTACCAGCGAGCGCGTTGGCATGTGCCAATGGCATGCTCGGCCATTAGGGCCAAGGCCTGGTAAGAAAAGCTACTAGCGACGCGTGTTGGCATGTGCCAATGGCATGCTTGGCCATTAGGGCCACGGATTGGTAAGAAAAGCTACCAGCGAGGGTGTTGGCATGTGCCAATGGCATGCTCGGCCATTAGGGCCACGGCTTGGTAAGAAAAGCTACCATCGAGCGTGTTGGCATGTGCCAATGGCATGCTCGGCCATTAGGGCCACGGCCTGGTAAGAAAAGCTACCAGCTAGCATGTTGGCATGTGCCAATGGCATGCTCGGCCATTAGCGCCACGACCTGGTAAGAAAATCTACCACCGATGCGTGATGGTATGTGCCAATGGCATGCTTGGCCATTAGGGCCACGGCTTGGTAAGAAAAGCTACCAGCGAGCGTGTTGGCATGTGCCAATGTCATGCTCGTCCATTAGGGCCACGACCTGGTAAGAAAAGATACCAGCGATGCGTATTGGCATGTGCCAATGGCATGCTTGGCCATTAGGGCCACGGCTTGGTAAGAAAAGCTACCAGCGAGCGTGTTGGCATGCTCGGCCATTAGGGCCACGACTTGGTAAGAAAAGCTACCAGCGAGCGTGTTGGCATGTGCCAATGGCATGCTCGGCCATTAGAGCCACGACCTAGTAAGAAAAGCTACCATCGAGCGTGTTGGCATGTGCCAATGGCATGCTCGGCCATTAGGGCCACAACATGGTAAAAAAAGCTACTAGCGAGCGTGTTGGCATGCTCGACCATTAGGGCCACGGCTTGGTAAGAAAAGATACCAGTGAGCGTGTTGGCATGTGACAATGGCATACTTGGCCATTAGGGCCACGGCCTGGTAAGAAAAGCTACCAGTGAGCGTGTTGGCATGTGCAAATGGCATGCTCGGCCATTAGGGCCACAGACTGGTAAGAAAAGCTACCAGTGAGCGTGTTGCCATGTGCCAATGGCATGCGTGACCAATTTGGCCTATGCTACATGGTTTGCAATCCTAGGTGCGGGCGCTACTTTGGCATGGCGTGGCTAGGGCCAAGGTAAGGGTGTTTGGATTGGCGTGGCGTGACCAGCATAGCTAGGGCCAATGCAGAGTGTGTTTGGCATGGCGCGGCTAGCTTGAGCTAGGTGTGGCTGGCATGATTTTCCATTGGCACGGAGGTGCGGCTAGCATGGTTGGCATGCTTTGGCGCGTTTGGTGTGACTAGCGTAGCTAGGTCCAGGTCAGAGTGTGTTTGGCATGGCGCGGCTAGCTTGAGCTAGGTGTGGCTGACAGGATTTGTCATTGGCACGGAGGTGCGGCTAGCATGGTTCGCATGCTTTGGCGCGTTTGGTGTGGCTGGCATGATTTGCCATTGGCACGGAGGTGCGGCTAGATTGGGCTAGGTGTGGCTGGTATGATTTTCCATTGGCACGGAGGTGCGGCTAGCTTGGGCTAGGTGTGGATGGCATGATTTTCCATTGGCACGGAGGCGCGGCTAGCATGGTTGGCATGCTTTGGCGCGTTTGTTGTGACTAGCGTAGCTAGGGCCAAGGTAGAGTGTGTTTGGTATGGCGCGGCTAGCTTGAGCTAGGTGTGGCTGGCAGGATTTGCCATTGACACGGAGGGGAATTAGGGTTTTATTCGTTGTAACCCTAATTTGAAAAAAAAATACCCCCTATTAATTACTGACTACATGAATTAAGTGTCCTAATAAATGTGTCACCGGTGACATTAGGTTATTTGGTGTTTTACAATTTTACCATTTGTTTAAAAACCACCATCAACAGGGCTGAATAGAGTTTTGTCCAAGAATCGAAGAAATTGGCTAAGTGCGAGTTGGATGAACTGTGTTGTGGAGCATAGTTCCATTGTCAAGGCTGGATGTTGCATTTGGGTTGTGTGAACCTGTGACAATTCAGGTATCAGAGCCCTTGTTAAGGATCTCTCTGTTCACGTTGGATTATAGAAGGCTGATTTAATTTCTTGTTGTTCTTGAAGTTGGCCGTGAATTGTATTTAAAGTGAAGGATCCACACAGAGAATACAAGGCATAGAAAGGATGGGGCGAAGATCAGGCCAAAGGTCAGTATTAAATATATGTGAACCCTATATCCAAGAATCTACAAGCAATAATCATACACGAAGGATGTCCTCGGAACAACTTGATGAGGGTGAAACAAGTTTTTCTACATATCTGAACTACACTAAGGGTATCGGAGATGCTGCAAGTACTGATGAACAACAACACGATGCCGGGAAGGCTCAGCATGATATTGGCATGGGACAACATTGCAACATCAGTCGCTTGTTAGGGAGCAAACCACACACCAAGAACAAAATATCTTATGAACTGATGTACATTGATGTAAATATCAATGGAGAGTGGGTATAGTGCTACCAAGTCCTTTATTCATCCAAATGTTGGATTGGCATTGAACTTAACAATTACTAACACGACTAGCATCATCAAAGCTGTTAACTCAGATCCACAAACCAGTCGAGGGAAAGTTCGCAATGCAGATGTTCAAGTTGGAGAATGGAAAGGAAAACTAGATTTTCTAGTGATGGTCATGGATGAATATGACCTTATATTAGGCATGGATTTCTTTTGCGTTGCGAAGGCGTCACCATTACCTCATAAAGATGGGATATTGATTCAGCACCCGTAATACCCATGCTTTGTCTCAAGGGTGAGATAAAGTGATGAATCAGACAAGACACTTAAGCCATATTTGTCCCCAATTCAGGTGAAGGAAGGTCTACGTAAAGGCTTGACTACTTTCTTAGGCGTGTTGGTTGAGATCAAACCAGGAAAGATAGTAGAAGTTGGGGATGGAATAACTGAGGTCTTAGAAGAGTTTCCAGATATGATGTCTGCAAAACTGCCTAAGCCGCTACCACCACAACGTATGATCGATCATATGATTGAGTTGGTGCCAGGGGAGATGCTGCCTACACAAGCACCATATCGTATATCACCGTTAGAACTCGAGGAAATGTGCAAGAAGATTTCTGAACTGCTGTAGGAAGGGTATATACAACCATTTAAAGCTCCATTTGGGGCTCAAGTTCTATTCCAAAATAAGAAAGATGGCTCGCTTCGTATGTGCGTAGACTATAGGCTTTGAATAAGCTAACTGTGAAGAAAAAGTACCAAATTCCTCTAGTGGCAGACTTGTTTGATATATTAGCCAAGCCCGAGTTCTTCACCAAGTTGGATTTTCCCTCAGGTTATTACCAAGTGCGCATAGCATAAGGAGATAAACCAAAGACTGCAATGGTAACCAGGTATGGCTCATATGAGTACCGTGTAATGTCATTCAACTTGACGAATGTTCCTATAACATTTTTCAACCTGATGAATAATGTGTTCACTGAGTATATTGACCGCTTTGTAGTAGTGTACTTGGACGATATAGTTATTTACAGTGAGACTTTGGAAGATCATGCGATGCATCTTCGCAAAGTGTTTGCAAAACTTAAGGAGGCAAGTTTGTATGTGAAGAAGGAAAAGTGTGAGTTTGCCCAGATCACAATTAATTTCCTTGGCCATGTGATATCGTAAGGGTGCGTGCATATAGACCAGAAAAAGGTAGAGGCCATTATGGATTGGACTGGGACAAAGAAGGTATGAGAGCTTCGTTCTTTCTTGGGTTTGGCTAACTGTTACCGGAGTTTTATAGTTGTTTATTCAAAGAAAGTAGCCCCATTGACAGATTTGTTGAGGAAGGACAAATCATGGTCATGGACTGACGAGTGTTATTGGTCATTCGATGCGTTAAAGGAAATGGTTTTGATGGAACCAATTCTTTGCTTGCCTAGCTTCGATATACCATTTGAAGTGCATACTGATGCTTCAGACAGGGCACTAGGGGGAGTCTTGGTGCAAGATGGCCATCCGGTAGCTTATGAGAGTCGTAAGCTTAATGATGTTGAAGGGAGATACACGGTGCATAAGATTGAGATGTTGGCAGTGATACATTGCCTTAGAATTTGGCGCCATTATCTGTTGGGAATTTATTTCATCATAAGGATGGATAATGTGGCCATTACGTTCTTTTCCATCCAGAAGAAGCTTTGGAAAAAAACAAGCAAGGTGGTTTGACTTTTTGAGCGAGTTCGACTATAAGTTCGATCATATGCCGGGAAGGCTTAATTCTATACCAGATACGTTGAGCAGAAAGTTGGTAGCAGAATATGTTGCGGCACTGACCACGATTGAGGAAAAGTTGTTGCCTCGAATCGAAGAAGAGATGAAGAATGATCATGCATGTGTGCACTTGACTAAGAAGATCTGTGATAGGATCGTGCATCGATATTTGATAGATGATGAATTTCTTTATACCAAAGGAGAGAGAATTTATGTACCCAATTCAGGTGGATTGATAAGGGAACTCTTGCGTGAGACGTGTGATTTCGTTTGGGCTGGTCATCTAGGCTTGGAACGAACGCATGCTTTGATAGCTCGTTCCTATTATTAGCCTAAGATGGAAGAAGATATTCAGTTGTATGTGAAGACATGCTTAGTGTGTCAACTAGACAATACGGAAAGGAGGAACGTAGCAGGATTTCTACATCCTTTGTCGATTCTAGATAAGCCATGGAAGTGCTTGTCGATGGACTTTATTAACGGGCTGCCGAAGGTGCAACACTTTAGCTCGACAATGGTCGTCGTTGATCACTTTTCGAAGTATGCTACATTCATTCCTTGTCCCCATTCTTGTAGTGCAGACGTTACAGAAGATATGTTCTTCAAGAATGTAGTGAAGTATTGAGGACTTCCTCAAGATATTATGAGTGATAGAGACTCACGATTTACAGGCAGATTTTTGACTGCCTTGTTCGGATTGCTTGGGTCTGAACGGAAGTTTTCTACTAGAAATCACCCCAAACCGATGGTCATACGGAGAGGATAAATGCATTTCTAGAAGAATATTTGTGTTATTATGTGATGGCAAGCCAGGGAAATTGAGTGGCGTTGATGGATAGACCTAATTTTGTTACAATTTGCACAAGAGTTCAACTGAGTTGAGTCCTTTTGAGTTGGCAACATGACATCAACCATTAACCCCTCATGAGATGTCAAAGGATAAGAATCAAGGATCTTGTCCAGCAGCATATTACTATGCAAGGTCTAAAAAGGAGATGATTGAGCAAGCGCGTGATAGTTTATCTAAGGCAGTGAGAAGGATGAAGAAATATGTTGATTTACGTTGCATAGATGTGGAATTTGAGGTGGGTTTTGATGGTGGTTTTTAGTTCAACGTTAAAATTATAAAACTTGTATTTAATGCGCTGCTACCTTGCAAGGGGTAAAGCCATTTAAGAAGCGATGAGTGTAAAAAACCTCTTCGCTCGATTAAGCAATTCAATATATATATGAAATTCACTCAGAATAGTGCGTAGCAATCCCAAATATTCTGAGAATTCTATTTTCTACCAGCACTATTAATTAATGCATGACTTGCCTAGTATTTACACATGCTATGTTCCCAGCCGAACTCTCATTATTGACATGACATGATGATTAAATGTTCACTCTCAGCAGAGTAGCATGAGTCTCCCGAAGTGTCATTATTGAGACCTACATGGAAGTACTCACATAGGATGCATCACTCTCTAACAAAGAGAATCTCGTATCGGCACGCGTCTAAGTTAGCTCAATCATGCTTAAATTCCTTAAGGAAAACCTAGACTGTTAATATCAGTCTCAGAAACGATCACGGCCGCACAATTTGGCCGCGTGTTTCAGCAAGCTTAGACCACTCCTAGTAGAACTAGGAAATTATCATATTGACCTCCGGTGGGCCCACTAATGCCTTAACCGGTCGAACTCCATTTAACACACTCTAGTGCCACAAAATGCCAACCCCAAACATGGGTGATTGTGCTGCTGAAGAAGAGCTCAAACGAGCTTGGCCATCCAAAATGGTCTCAGAAATATCACGACCGTCCAACTTCGCCAGCCTAGTTGGACGACTTGGATCTTCTTACAAATGCTTAAGGAAGTGCCGGCATGCTCATTAGACGCCCAACTTTCCCATTGGTCAATCAACTTGCCTGCGGCAAGTCTACAAAGTGCTCAACCATTTTCCCAAACTTGAGCAAACACGCTGTTTTCAAAACCCTAATTTGGGTCGCGACAGTTTACAATAGTCGAAAATCGATCATGTTCGTCCAACTTAGCTAGCCTAATTAGACGGCTTAGATCACATTTCATATGATCAAGGGGGTGCACATGGGTCCACCACCGGCCCAATTTTATCCCCACTCGATCGAATTTCCCAAGGGAAGACAATGGCACGCCAAATCGCTTGATCGAACTAAGGTGGATGTGGCTGTCTCAAAACCCTAATTGGGGTTTGCAGCAACACACTACTGTCACAAATTGATCACAACCATCCATATTATCCGGCCTAAATGGGCGGTATAGATCTAATTTCGGGCGCTCCCAAAGATATCAGTGTGATCACCGTCGACCCACCTGTACGCATGGCCGACCGGCCTATTCAAACTAGGGATCGATGCCTCGAAACGCTCGCCCAAATATGGGTTGGACACATTGTAACACCCCGAGTTCCGGACCAGGGTCAAACCCATATGGAGATCCGAACTCGAAGCGTTACGGGTCAGAAAGAGACTAATTCATTTTATTTTATTTTTGTTGTTAATTTACTTTTACACAAAAACATAGTTGAAACTTTATATAACACGAATTGAAGCATATAAATCCACTAATTATCTTTAAAAATATTTTCAACCAAACATATTATTACGAACTACATTTTAAGCAATACAATAAAACAATTCTATCACTAAGCTACTCATTCCTAGCTTTCGTTGCGCCACTCTTATAAATCTGCAAGGATGCCAATTGGGGTGAGACGACAACTCAATAGAATGTACCCCTATTCTCTAAAGATGCAGAAACAAAATCATTTTATCAAGGAATAACATACAATAAGAAATACAGTGCAACTTCAACGAAATTATTAAACCAACAACATTAACTCACAAATATTATTTTCGCTAAATCATCTAATTTATTTGTTCAACCGTGAATTCAAAATACCACTATTGTTTCTAACAAATCATTTAATTAACATTTCAAATAAGGCTTCACAATAATCCATCAACAAAACATCCAATTTATTTGTTCAATCATGAGTTCACAATACCAATATTGTTGCTAAAAACAAAATCATACATTTAGGATTCAACACACCAATTAACATCATCAATAATGTTTCCAACAACCCATCCTTTTAAGTCTCAAAACATGAGTTACATATCAATATTGTCACCAACAAACCATGAGTTTACAATACCAAAATAATTGTCAACAAGTCATTCATCAATGATTCAACACATCTATTCACGTATTAATATCGTCACATAGAAACCATGAGTTCATCAAACCAATTATATTTCCAACAAATCATTTAATCTAGATTCTAATATATTCACATATTTATATTGTCACTTCAAATAATGAGTTCACGGTACGAAAACCTTGTTTCGTACACCCACCTATCGTTTATCAGCACAGACAACCTCCATCGATGGTCAGGAACAAAAGTTCCTATGGGGAACATACCCATTTGATCTCGGGGATCATTACCCGATTCATTCACAGTACGAAAACCTTGGTTCGTACACCACCTATCGTTTACCGGCACGGACATCCGCCATCGATGGTCGGGAAACACAAGTTCCCATGGGGATCATTACCCATTTAACTCTCGGGGATCATTACCCACCGTTAACATGAAATAATATTCTATATAACGGAAAACATGAACTCATTTCCTTTTATAAATTGTTTTTACGCACAACACAAGCAACCATGGCATAAGAACATAATTTTCTTTCAATCATTTCTACAAACAAGCTAACTGCATCCATTTTGCATCATACATATTTGGCTGATTTATTCATCCGATCTTCTTGAAACATTTACAGAACATACATAGCTCCATAATCAACAACATATACAAATTTCACATAAAACCAACGGTTCAAACAAAAGTTATAGAATTTACAAAGACATCCTAAAAACTGGGAAGATTACATGTCATTACCAAACAATTCATGATAAGTTCATAGAGATATCAAATTAACTTAATCTAAAGCATATTGATAGATAAAATCACAATTCTACAACTTTTATAAAGACCTCAAATCATTTTAACATCATTAAGACTTCCTAATAACATCAAAACCATATCAAAACGAAACTGTCCAGAATTTCAGAAACTATCATCTAAATCTAAACAAACATTAAACGGTGAATTTGTGGTGTATCGTTCTCAAACTTTAACCATAAGTACCTAATCATGTTATCTAAAATTTTCAAAATCCTGATCATCATTAAAAGATATACATTTGTGTGATTAAATTACTAAAACCCAACAATACAAAATCATACAAAATAAACACCCAAAGAAAACACCAAAAGAGTAAAGGGTTTCACATTCTACCTCAATTCCATTGATTCTCCACTGATTTTCCAAATTAGAATTTCTCCACAAGAACCCTAGCTCAAATTCATCTTCTTCCTCTTCATAGCTTTCTTCTCTAAACAAAAACCTATATCTCCATCTCTTTTTATTTCTCATAGCCTTTTGATTTCTAACTTCTAAAATTCTTTTTCTAAGCTTTTAGGTATATAAAACCTTAATAATATTTTCTCTATTTATATATTTGTATTTTCATTTTTCTTTCATTTTTATTTAATTATTAAAACTAATAAGGTGACTATATTTCCATATTAACTTGTAGCCTTTCTAGTTCAATCGACCCACCTAGGCTAAGGCCAAGGAACAATAACCTAAGACCCAAGGTCAACTAATTTCGGTATAACCCGACCCAAAAAGTAACTAAAAATACAGGATATTACACGCATGGCTTTTAAACCCTAAATTGCATCAACGACAATATGTAATTGCCGCAAATCATCTCGTCCATCCAACTTTGCTAGCCTTGTTGGATGATGTAGATTTATTTCCAGCAAACCAACAAAGTATCATGGTGATTACCGACTACCTCTCTTTCACAGGGAGCGATCGACTAAGTGATGGCTCGTCCATGCGACCTTCAAACGATCACCCAAAGATATCCGACTATGCTACCTCTTTTAAAGACGCCCAATCCACGACTTATTCAATCGAGCTCTAAAACAACAATTCATCATGCACATCGATAATTTTGAGTTGCACGCTCAAAAGCGATGCTTTACATGCATCGAACACATACGATATTTTATGAATATCGACTCTATAAATAACTTAGTTATTTAACCTAATAGCACCATATGCTATTTTTTGCGGCAAGTATTACGACTTGACCCACTTACTCGAGACATCAAACATGTCAAAAACTGGGGGATACTTACGGGGGTATTGGTCTGGCGGTTAACAGTGTGCGGCGTGTAATGCGCCCATTATGAGAACGTGTTAGGAAAGAAAGGACGGTTGATTACGATGAGAGTAGTGGAAGAAGATGCGACCATGTGATGATCACCACTTCTTACACGGCCCTACTACTCCACTACTTAACCTCCTCTACTTCCTACGAGATCAGGGTTGCGCTCAAATGACTTGTATAAATAGGTTTCCAACCTATTTTGACAAAGGCAACAAGTGTTTTTAACACAATATCCAGAAAACTCCCAGAACTGATAGCTTACGTTACGCAAGCCAGTTCCATATTCTGATACAAGTCATAAATAGTCAAACCTTCATAATTCAATATTATGATCTAAAACACCTTCTTCGCTTCCCTCCCTAAGATCAACCCCATTTCCTTCACTTTGTTACCGAATTGAGTCTGAAACGACCATTTCATGGTTTAAGCCAGAGTCTTACAGATTGATCTCTCGAATTTATTTCTCATCAACACACCCAAATTTACCAAAAATAGTACAACCAGTTTTTACCCTCAAACAGTGGGAGACATGGTATTGTTGAAGCTAATGCCCCAAATTTGGAAGAAGATTTCTATCAAGACAGTGCATAGAGGCCTAATTCCAAGATATGATGGTCATTTTGAAGTGATGAAAAGAGTTGGTAAGGTGTCTTACAGACTCGCTTTACCGGAACGATTGAAAGTGCATCCAAATTTTCATGTCATCTTCTTGAAAAAGTATCATCCTGATTTGCTTGACACTTTGAGACAACAAGCGAAGAGTACACCACCAGTAATCAGGTCCCAATTCGACAAACAAGTTTGGAATATACTTGATGATCGAGTTGAGGGGAAAATCAAGAAGAATAAGAGAACTTATTATTCGATAAAGTGGCATGGTTTTCCAGACTACGAAGCTTCTTGGGAGAAGGATAATACATTATGGTAATTTGAAGATCAAATTCAGGTTTACCTATAGCAAAAAGAATCGACAAGGGCGTCGAGTTCAGCTGGTGGGGGAGGTCTATGACTGGGTGGTCAAGAGGTCTAGTAATAATGTGCAACAATTGTGCATTATTGGCAACATGACATAGGCCAGAAATACGGTGGCACATTAAGAGTTGTAACTAGGCAAAGGCATGTGCCAAATAAGGTTTGGACATGGCCAATGATGGGAGATTAGCATCATGAGTTGCCAAATGAGTTTGGTGTATAAACTGTATGCATGTTGTTAGAGCATTTCTCGGTCGAACTCACATGTGTTGCTATCTCAAGCATGTTTGTCAATATTAGTGATCAAAACTATACGTCTTGAAATCTAGTTTAATTATGACTAAGTCTCCAGAATCCATGGCGATTATCTTACGAAGACGAAGAACTACTCAAGGAACTAATGGAACTTCATTCGACCAAAAAGGTATGTGGAGACTTGAACTTATCTAGCACTCAAAAGTCTATCTATCTCCTACTCTTAAGACAACAGTCGTATAAGTATGATAGTTTTCATACATACATATTTGCTATTTCGAGCCGATTTTACTCGCCTATGTTTTTCTCGAAATATGTGTTGGTAAGCTTTCGCTTTAACCACCTTTCATCTTTACCCGTGACGAAAGTCATGATGACGTTTCAATCTTAAAAATAGCTTTGATGACGATAGTCAATTCTTTATGTCTAACGAGTATTATAACATTATAGAAGAATGTTTCAATGATTGAAATGTAGAGTTGAGATCACGTAACCACCTATGGATATAATCATATGTAGTGTGTTTGCACATTAGTGTATAAGTCCATATACCGGAAACCAAGTGCGTGCATATGTGTGCATGCGGTATTGGTGAAGGAGACAGGTTGGGTACGCGTACAGGCGGAAGTTCTTGAACCGAGAATTTCTGCTGAGTTTGTATTTTGAAAACTAGTAAACCAGTCACCTTAGTTATGCGTACCCGTATGGATATAAGCATATGTTGTCTCAAGATAGAAGATAAATAGACTTTTGAGTGATAGATAAGTTCAAGTCTCCACATATCTTTTAGTCGATGAAGATCCACCAGTTCCTTGAGTAGTCCCTCGTCTTGTATGATGATTTCCATGGAGTTCTTGAGCTCAACTACACTTTCTATCCTAGTCCGAGACCTTAGCTATAGTAGACTAGAAATCAATACTTATAGTTTTGATCACTAACATTGACAAAACATGCTTGAGATAGCAACACATGCGATTTCGACCGAGCAATGCTCTAACAATATCCCCCTTTATCAATTTTAGTGACAAAACTATCAATACATATAGAATACAAAAAATATATAAATAAACTTTGTATCTCCTATTCCACATGTCTAATCTTCAATATTACTCGAAATCTTCGTCACTTCCAAGTACTCCAATGATCCCTAAGGTTGTAAGTTTAGCATCATCGTTGTTGAAAATCCATAGCTATAACAACGAGAACACAAGAGTTCTCAATCATTGTTATACAATGTCATAATATCATTACACAGCGTCAAAGTCCAATCGCATCACAACTTTAACAACAATACTATGGTGATATGTTACTCCCCCTTAGTCAATACTCCATCTCACATGGAAACCACTCCCCCTTACATAATGATCCTAAAACCATATGTATTTGTAGTATGAACTACATGTTAATTCTCCCCCTTTTTATCAATAAAATTGGCAAAGGTACAAGAACGGGATCCTAATGAAATTTCCAAATGATACATTTCATGACCAAGAGTAAGCGTATATCTGATAAGTGCATAATTCATATGATTTTAGTGTCCATTCCATACTTGTTTTAGCTATTATTCTTGCATATTTTCGTATTATTACTCTTGTTTTCTCTTATTTGTCTCTAATAGGTGAATCATTCAAAAAGGAGCTACAAATTTCTTAAAATATCTATGAAGAGAAGTATTCTAAGTATCCAAGTGCTGAAGTCCAAGAGAAGTGGAAGAAAAGCGTCGAAAAGGAGCAAAACGCTCAAAATCAAGAGAAGGGCCAAAGACCGATCTTAAATCATTCAAATTAAGGATTTATCATCATCATATTGAAGATAATTGAAACATAAAAATAATGCAAAAAGAATGAGGTCATTCCGAGTTCGGATGAAGAAGTTGTGGCCAAAACAGTTTCTATTAAAAACTGAAGATAGTGCAGTCCGCGAACTGGGTTTACGGACGGGGTTCGCAGACGTATTTCCGAAAATATCTGCTGGAATTTGAAGTTTGTGGTCTGGGTTTGCGAACTTAGAAAATGGGAAACGTGTATAAACTCCTAGGAAGGCTTAAGGGCACGTTTGGGAACGTTATTTCGTTATTTTAGGTTGGGTTTTTGATCCAAACTAAATACGTGAAGACCAAGTAATGTAAACCTATAAAAATGTATTAGGTTATGTAAAAAAAAACATATCATTAGGTCACGAAATTGTAAGCTTTGGAGAGGATAAACATCACACAGAGCGATTATCAATCGTAACGTTATCTCTTACTTTTCTCATATGTATATCATATATGTTTCTACATCCATGAGTAGCTAAACACCTATTGATTGAGGATGAATTCTAAGTTATAAACTTGATTTGATTTAATATATGAATTTATTTTGATTTCTTCATATGATTATCGTTTGTGTTTACTATTAAAATACTTATGATTAGTTGATAGATTGTTTAGGTGGCCAACTAAATATATTTTTTAATCTAATCTATTGCTAGTAAGGGTTAGGATATCCGTAATTGTTGAATAATTCCTTACACAAGTAGAGAACGTGAAACCTTGCAGAGGGATTCTGTAAAGCGATCGCGTGTAAACACAACCCTAGCAAGTAAACCGAGCGTACTGAGTCTAACTACTAGGATCAAACCTAAATTCATAAACCCTAAAGCATTCGATGAATTACATCTTGTAAGCGTACCTCAAGGTGGTTCATACAAATAGAATCTGGTAACTAAGCGTACCTGTTATCCAGTGATATAAGGAATTTTGGGAATAGCTAATCGTACCTGTTATTCTACGGTTTGTGATTAATGACAAATGGATGAATATAATAACTCATTGACGGTTTATATACGAAGAAGGATTCCTCGATCATATCTCTCTCTATTGATTACAATACAATTTTATTTGTTTTGATTATTTATTTTGTTTACAATCTAAAACAAAACCCCCCTTTGTGACACTTTGACAACTAAAACTCACTGCTCTTCGTGGGAACGATCCTTACTTACATTATATTACCAGTTAATTGTGGGAAATAAGATTATTAATTTGATTGCACTCACGACACACATCAATATCATCTTATTTAGATGCAATCATAAAGCCGAAGCTAAATGCATTCATCAAGGAGTCTATAAAGATACAAGATAACCCCTATAATATTCCACAACCGCACTCCCCACAAAGATTTGGCAATTAAGCACAAGTTCAATTAAGAACTCTCCCCAATAATTGATGCGTGTCGCAGGTGCTCAAATTAATTCACTTATATTCTACTTTACTAATGAATAATATAGTAGCAAATAAGGTTCGTTCCCACGAAGAGCAGGGAGATTTAGTTGTCAAAAAGTGTCACAATGGGGGGTGGGGTGGTTGTTTTAGATTTTAGAACAAAGTAAATAACAAAGCAATTGAAAGTAATAAAGTTGCAAGCAATGGAGAGAAATATGATCAGGGAATCCTTCTTCATTACTAAACCATCATCAAGTTATTATATTCATCCATTAATACAATTAATCACAGATTATTACCAACCGTGGAATAAAAGCTATCTCAGTGCTCTCCCATAAATTCCTTATATCACTGAGTACGGAAGCTCCCCAATACCAGATTATATTCGTCTAAACCACCTAGTAGTAGCTCACTCAAGGTGTAATTTCTCCGAATGCTTTATCTTTTGTGAATTATAGATTGATCCTAGTAGTTAGACTCTTAGCTCAAGGTCCACTTTCTAGTGTTGTTTATACACACAATCACTACAAAAAATCCCTATGCAAGGTCTTGTGTTCTCTACTTTTGTATGAATTATTCGACTATTACTTATCTCCTAACTCAATACTAGCATTTGATTGAATCAACAAATTAATTCAGTTGGCCACCTAAACAATCTATCAATTAATCATAAAATATCCAATTAGTATAAACAATCAATAATCATGTGAAGAACTTCAAAATAGATTAATATAATAACTCAAATCATGTCTAGAACTTAGAATTCATCCCCAATCACTAAGAATTTTAGCTACTCATGGTACTAACAAAACCCATGAGTTTCATATGATAAAATGGTAAAGAAATAGTTACGGTGATGGAAATAGCTCCAAACCCTAGATTTTCTTCCTTGAGTTCTCCTCTCCAATGGCTTGATAAAAGATTATAAGATTCTCTTTTAAAATTGTAGAAACATCTCTTTTATAGGTGTCCCAATTATAGTTGTGTCCGTGCTAAATCCCGTGTCAAATAATTGCCAAAACTAGCCAAAAGAATGCCAAATCCGTGCAATTTCCCATAGCCCACGTCAAAACACTCTTCATGGGCTCGGATACGAACGATAAATAGTCCAGCCCAAATCAACTCTCAACTTCAGTTGGCTTGTCAGTCTTCCGGAGCTGACAACCTATTTCTTTTTCTCCTATTACGTATGGGTTTTCTAGCCGTATGTTCTCCTGAAACTTTTGATATTTTCCTTCTTTTCTTCTGCGGATAAGACTTCCTAAACATAAACTATCCTGGAAGTTTTCCTAACTTTCTCGTCAGTTTTACGGCTGAAACTTTCTAGCCGTAAACTTCCTGTAACTTTCACTTCTCGGCTTTTCTTAACTCACAGTCCGACTACGGCACTTATCATCTCTTCTTTTCCGAGTTCTTCTCAACTCCATCAACTATCAGCCTCATAACTCCTTCCCGATCAACAGTATCATCTCCATTCGGTTCCCTGATTCACTCGAGATTAACTCCATTCTTCTCTATGCATGAAAATCTAAGCTCCCGGTAATATAACTCGACTTCTCTCCATTCCAACATTGCCATACAGTCGAGCTCATTTCCAACTTCCATTACTCGATCAACCATCAGTCACCATTAACCCCAGCAGACTCAACTCGATAACTCTCTGCCAACAATCAACAGGATCGACACCCAATTCCCATTTTCTTCTCAGACTCGACCACCAATAGACTCGAGTCCATTACAGATCATCACCGAGCATCATCATATGTCACAGCAAACTACCTCCACAGACTAACCAATATCGATCATTTTCTTAACATCATCATCGTCCTCATCTTATGCATCGTTGCCATCTCTGCTATCACCATTCATTGCATTATCATCTCCCTGAAACTCTCGAGCTCATGTTATCCAGCTCCATGCAATCACCAACTCCTCCATTGATTCTCGACAGCATCACTGCCATGAACTATCATCGAGCAACTCCATTACATTCAACCACTTCCCAACTTCAGTCTCGTCACCACAATCAAATATCAGCAGCGTCCATTAAGATCGATCAGCAACATCAGATTCGATCCCTGGCATCACCATTCTCGAGTTCTTCATTCTCCAACAGCAGCAATACATTCCCTGGAACTCTCGAGTCTCAACCAGCTTCATGACCAACATCAGTAAGGACCTCTGTACTTCTCGTCAATAGTCGAGCTTTTCTAGACTTCTCAAGTTACAGCAGCACTAGTTCACATCTTGAGCTCAACTTCTCCACAGCACATCCATGGCAGCAACCTAACTTCATAGTTCCATCACCTGCCAATGGCAGCAACACTACATCTCCGTTCATCATCCCAACTCGCTTCCCTGAACTGGTCGTGAAGTGTGTTGAAGAAGAGAGGTGGTGTCCCTTATCTGCATGGCTGGTGCCTTTAACAGTTTACACTTTCAACTTTCAGTCTTGCAAGACTAATAGAGCAATTTCTTGTTTCCTTCTTAGTTAACTGTCAGTTCTGTGGAACTGACAGGCTTAACCTCTTCTTTTGCTCATAGCTTCCTCATATGATGTCGGAATGACTTCATTCTTTCGGCATTGACTTCGTCTTTTCTTTCTCTTCACGGTGATATCAAGCACTCCTAGATATGAACGAGCTCCCCTTGGTCTTTGGCCCTTCTCCGCTTGCGGTTAACTTCTTTTATTGCACTATAAAGTGCAAATTCACTTCTTTTGGATGATTCACCTCGCAAAACATAAATAAAACAAAACAAACGTAATATACAATAATTTGCAAGAAACTAAGCAATTACTAGCATGGATTCAACACAAAATATATGCAAAATATGCACTTAACAATAATATGTCATTCCCGGAGGAACAACAAGAGCGACCTTAATTTCAAAAGAAAAGAAGGATTTCTTTGAACATAACAAATCACATACAAGTATGAATTTGAATCCAAAAATATTCAATTAAATTAACCGTAAGAGAACCCATGATTTATTTAACTAAATATGCTCAACACAAGTAAACTTATGGAGACTTAAAAATGATCAATTAGATTAATCACAAGAGAATCCATAATTAATCTAATCGGAATACACAACTAAACTAATCACAAAATTAATCAATTTAATCGTTCATACTTGACATACGAAAACTTACGGAGTCACAACTAAATAACCAAACAAGATGATTAATTTAGTTCAATATGCTCAACATAAAGTACCTTACGGAACAACAACAAGGCTAATCTAAATATACTGTAATCAACTTTGGTTGTTTAGTGCCCAACATAAGACACATTATGGAGCCTCACAGAAATACACAAAATATGGATCAGGGAAGATCAATTACTGCGGAATACACAAGGATTCATTCTATTTTCTATCACCATTTGCACAATGACATATAATGGACATAATCCTTGAAAACAAAATATTTTAACCTATCTTCCATCAAAAATTGACATAATAGGCTTAACTTTTGTATTTGTCAAAAGTCAATTCATTATTTTATCAATATATGCATATCAACTCATGAACGACTTTACTTTTGACAAGGTATGGGATAATCAAGTTCACGGACGCAAACACACATATCCATGTTTATGGGTGAAAACTATTTCTGCCGGTTTTGGTAATTTGGGGTGTGTGGATGAGAAATGAGTCTAAACCTAAATCAAATGCACTGCACGTGAGTGCTTGTAGATTCGAGCAATCAATCTGTGCAAATCCGTCCTAAACCAAGAAATGGTCGTTCTAGACTTGTTTCGGTCACAAAGTGAAGGAGATGTGGTTGACCTTAGGGAGGGAAGTGAAGAAGGTGTTGGCTATGTATGACTTTTACCAGAAAGCTGAACTGGCTTGCATGATGTAAGCTATCAGTTCCGGTGTTTGAATACGATTGTATCAACACTTGCCTATGTTGCCTTATTCCTTTTAAAAAATAGGGTGGAGAACCTATTTATACAAGTCTTTAGCCTCACCATCGTATCTCGTGGGAAGTGGAGAAAGTGGAGTGATAGAGTAGTGGAGTAGTGTGTTAGTGTCACACGACCAGTCTTGCCCACTTTTTCCATCATCACAAACCGTCCATGACTTCCTGACACGTTCTTGTGATGGCGCGTTGTGCGATGCACGCTGTAAACCGCCAGACCAATACCCCAGTATGTGACATGATTGATCTCTTGAGTGTGTGGATTGTGGGACCCACATAAAGTAGCATGTAATGCTAGATTAAATAACTAAGTTATTTAGGAAGTCGATACTTGTGAAGTATCGTGTGTATTCTATGCAGGTACTGCATCGAGTATACTCAGCATGTATGAAGCATCGTTGTTTGAGCGTCCCAAAATGGCCTCATGTCCAGCCTACTTCATGTGATAGTTTGGAGGTTGCGCAAGAAAGTCCTCCCTTGGCCGACCACATGGTGGTAGACTGACGGGTGGTGATCACCATGACGCCTCACTGACCAATTAACTCCTGACCAGGGATACATAACCAAGCCGGTGAAGTTGGAAGGACGAGATGATCTTTGAGACACTCATCTGCGACTGTTAGTGAAATTATGGTTTTAGAAGAGGTGTGCAAGCATCACTCTTCATCCTGGTCGAATCCAAGATTGGGATACGATTTTGGCAGGGTTTTTCACGCATGCGTGTAGATGGAATGACAGTGTAGGCGCCTATACCTGACTGTCCCATGAAAACGTGATATGGGCCACTCAATTCGTCTGGCAAAGTTGAGTGGTCGAGATCAATTTGCGATAGAAAACTAGTGCCGCAAAAGCCGCGCATCGTGCCTACTTCGGGTGCACGTTCCAAGATGACCAAGCTTGGTCGGTCTTGGCAGATTAGTCCTATACGTAGGTGGTAGGCTGATGTTCATGCCTATACCTGACTGTCCCATGAAAACGTGATCTAAGCCACTCAATTTTTCTAGCAAAGTTGAGTGGTCGAGATAAGTTTGCAATTGGGAAGTGTGACCACGCTAGTTTGGGCGTGCGATTTGGAATAACCAGGCATGGTATGCCTTGGCCGATCAGGTGAGGGGATAGATGGGCCCACGGTGGTCATGTTGGTATGACCGGACCTGCTTAATACAATCTTGGTCCCTTAATTCATGTAGGAGAAAATGGACGCTCGTGATGCTCAAAACCCTAATTTGGGTTTCACGGCCGTGCGTCATGCTCTGTTCGGGCGTACGAAATGGAATGACTAACTATAGTTGGTCCTGACCGATTGGACATGTATGTAGGCGGGCCCATGGTAATTTTGTTGACATGCTCTGGGCCCTTTGAATCTACATCTACACCCTCCATCTATACCTGCGAAGATGGATGGTTGAGACTGTTTTGCGACACATGTAATGTGCCGCAAACCCTAATTTAGGGTTTTTCGTCCATACTGCATTTGCTTGGACGTTTTGGAAATCTATGCCAACCCTTTGGGGAGGCCGACCATGCAGGCCCCGCATTGGTTCGGTAGTGAGTATTCCAATACCTGCTTGGGGTCATGGATCCGATCTAAGCTATCCAATTCATGTTGGTGAAGTTGGATGGTCGTGATCATTTCTGAAACTGACATGGACAATCCAGATTTGAATTTTCTCAATCAGGCTAGTATAGCACACCGAGAGTAATATGCTCAATCGGGCTAGTATAGCACACCGAGAGTAACATGCTCAATCGGTCTAGTATAGCACACCGGGAGTTGCAGCCTGTACGGGTATTTCGTACATGCTTCATTACTAATGGTTGGAGGTTCGTGTTGCTCTGCTGAGAACAGCACTCAGTCATCATGCCGCACTGATAATGAGTACAGGAAATACAAGGTTGGTTATGTATTAATTAATAATGTTGTATTTAATTCACAGAATACTGGGATTGTTGCCACATGCTCCATTCTAGGTGAATTAGTAAAGTGAAGAAGTATTCATCACTTATTAATGGCTTTATCTTTTGCAAGATGTTAGCGTATAACTTTGGCTTTTACATTTTTTAGCCTTAAATGAAAATCCACCATCAACATTAAGTCCCCTGCCTAGCACATAATAGTTACACTATTGTGGGGTAGGCATATGATGGTGATAGTTAAAGATAAAACTTATGAGACAAAGTCAGATGTTACCATGAGAGACGGGTCGTCCTGTCCTTTGAGCATGTCACTTTCAAGAGACGTCCAGGCGAGCGTTCTCCTAGCATGATGTAGGTCTTGCCTGCTTCGATGGACTGTTATGCATGTTTCGTTCGTGGGGCTACTGCGCCTGCTTGATCGAACGTGGGCTTGATGTGCATGCTCGAGTATCATCTTGCTACTTTGACCAAACACCGACCCAGCTAGCTTGACTAAACACCGGACTTGATGCTTTGACCAAACACCGTCCTTGTTGTTTGCTTCGCTCGAACGTGGGACCCGATGTGAGCATGCTTGTTTTTAAAAAATAAACCTTGTGTGCTCAAATGTAAATGTGGGTCCTATAGAAAGCGTTGAAGCATCTTCTGGAGCAGGCCCGGGAGAGCGTTAAAGTGTTGGAGCTGAAACGCCTTCTTCTGGAGAGAGAGCTTTGATTGGGGACGGTTGTGTCTGCTTTGACCAATCTGGGGCTGGGATCAAGTAGAACTCGTCGCATGCCTGATTGAACGTCGACCCTGTATTTCAACTAAAAATCGGCACTGCTGCGTGCACCTGTTTTATTCGAATACCAGCCTTGTGACTTTGATCAATACCAGACTTGGAACTTGGGAAATACCGGACTTGTGACTTGAACACCACCAGACTTGAAACTTGAGCAATACCGGACTTGTGACTTGATCCACACCGGACTTGAAACTTGAGCAATACCGGACTTGTGACATGATCCACACCGGACTTGAAATTTGAGCAATACCAGACTTGATACTTGATCAACACCGGACTTGAAACTTGATCAATACTGGACTTGTGACTTGATCAACACCGGACTTGAAACTTGAGAAATAACGGACTTGTGACTTGATCAACACCGGAATTAAAACTTGAGAAATACCGGATTTGAAACTTGATCAATACCGGTGTTTGGACCCAATACCAGCCTTGTGCACTCCAACGTGAATGTGTGTTCTGTCGTGTGTTACTATATATCTCACGCATTTTTATACAAGTACCGACTCTTGTCTTTTATTGTAGAATGAAGAAAAGAACTCCTGTTGAGATATCTTCTGGGGATAATGCTGGTGCCAAGTTAGGAGGTGTTAACAGCTTCAAAGATATTCCGAACATTGATGATGAGTTGTTTACCTCGCCCTTTCAACTATATAAAAATATCCGTTCCACAAGATAACCCTTCTCCTATCGACTTCAATATTTTTCATGCTTCGCTGGGCCCTCATGAAGGATGGATGAGACATATGTTGAGCAATGAGTACATCAAAGATAACTTGACTAGAGTGCAGATTATTGATATATCTTGAGTGTTGAAATGTCTCGAGAGTATGTTAAAGTGGCTTCTGGTGCGAAAGTTGAGGTGGATCATGTAGAGAGTGTTGAAGCAGGATTCTGAAGCGAACATGGGTCCCGAAGAGAGCGTTGAGGCGGCTATTGAATAGACCATTGAAGCCACTTCTGCTGGAGGGAGCGTTGAAGTGGCTTCCTCTTTAGTTCGATTTACCCTTGCTAATTCCATGCTTCTTGACGGACCATCTCTCTCGTGTTGAAGAAGTCCTTGACTGATGGTGAAGGAACTTCATGCTGAGCCTCAGTCCCCAAGCGTGTTTTACATGGTTTGTTCGTGGTGGTTGTTGTCGAGCCAGATATGGAATATATTAGATGTTATTTCATCATTGTGGGAGTCGTGCATGTGGTACTGGAGTTGGAGTTGGAGGACTCGCAGGATGTTGTATCTCGGTGGTTTTCTTCTTGCTGCTTCAGGGAACTGCTTACAGAAGGTTGTATCGCCTGTTGGTGAGATATATGCCCCTACGAACATTATGAGGTTCTTTATTACCAGAAGGCCTGGTTCTTTCTATCAGGGCATATGTTGTTGTAGATGAGCATTCAACAACTCCATAGGATTACCAAAAGCGCAGATTCTCCAACATAACATGATAGACATGTACCACTGTCTGATAAAGTAGCTCGCCCGGATCTTGTTCGACCATTGTATGATAGAGTAACTTGCCCGGATCTTGCTCGGTATGACACATGGACATCGTTATCTTCTTGAGGTTTCTCCCTTGAGGGATCAGCTCCAGTAGAAGATTGCCGTAATAGAGCGTTGATACGTTGCACTGGCATTCTTTAAACCAAATGGCAGTATGGGATAATAAAAATTTCCGAGAGGAGTTCGAAAAGCTATCTTACTTGCATCATGCTCGTACATCCTTATCTGGTTGTAGCCGCTACATCCATCCATGGAGGAGAACATGCCGTGTCCGCTGGTTGCATCCACTAACATGTCGATGTTAGGTAGAGGAGGATCGTTTTTGGAGCAGCACCTGTTCAAGTCTCTGAAGTCTATGCATCACATGATCTATCCATTTTCCTCGTGTCTGAACTGCAACTGTTTAACCGACTTGGATCCAGATATGACATGTAGATGATGGGTGACCAATTTTCATCTAAATCCTGCATTTCTTCATATCTCAAAGCGAATATGTCCTGGTACTCTTCAAGAAGTCCCACGAGCTTCATGCGTTTATCCGTACACAAGGTTGAGCTGATGGAGATAGGCCTAGAAGATTCCTCAACGATTTCAATCTCATCAGTTGTGGAGTTGGTGCCATCTTGCAGCTGTTGTGGAGCATCTAGCACTTGTTCTTGTGGTTCGTTGCTGTTGTAGCATTCCATTGGGTGGAGAGACTAGGTAACAGTCTCCCCTGCTAATTGATAATGGAAGTGTCAGTATACCGTTTTCCCTTTCTGGTCACAACTCGCCACAAAAGTTCGTTCCCTCTTCGTGTGAACATGGGTCATGGCTTCACAAGATGGAGAAGAATGCTTCGTCAGCAAAGATGTATCGTGGGTTTTATACCTCAATGATGCAAGCCGGTATTCTTCCTGAATTGACGCCCACGTGGGGAGTGAAACACAACGAACTTGTCTGATTCTTTCCGCGGATCTTCTCCTGTATGTGCTGGTTTGGTTTCCCTCGAAGTCCGTCATTGTGGTAAGCTTCCGTACGACCTTTCATGGGAGAACCTTGGATGTCATGAGAGTCTTGAGAGTAATCACATTCGAAGACGAACCTGTGTCGATAAGGGACATCTTGAACTCTGAATCCTTGATGCGTGCGGTGACATGTAGCGCACGGTTGTGACCTTCCTCTGGTTGATTGAAGCAAAACATCTCCGCGCGCTGATTTTTCGAGAGGTGTGAAAGTTCGCATAAAATTTTTACTAGAAAAACAGCTTCCCGATCCACCTGCCTCTGGTTCATAGTGAAACTATTGAATCGAGGAGGATCGTTGTGAGGATCAGTCCCCAGTGTAGGAGTCTCCATGACAGGACCGCTCATATCTGATGTCGCTTCTTTGATTTTGAACAGGTCCATGTAGGTCCGCGCCGCTGAAGTACCTTCTCTGGTGCATTGAATGCGTTCTTTGTTGGTTCCAAGGGCTATCGCGGCTATTGTGGCAATCGATCAGTTTATGTCTTAAGAAAAGTGAGTACCTCTTTCTGAGTTGCGGCCATATCCGTTTGAGTCTTAGCAAGAACTTCCTGCTTATACATCAAGTCTGCAATGGTAATGGAATATGGTCCTCCTCTCGTCCCTCCGGCTTCTCGTCATGATGAAAAAGTGGAAGTTGTAGCTCTAGTGACTACCAAAGGTGTTACACTTGAGGAGATGCCGGGATTTGCGGCTGCTCTGGCTCTGGTGATGGGAGGTGTTACACTGGAACATCTCCTGCTACGCTGGCGCTGGTGGTAGAAGATACGGCTCCACAAGATGTATTGACCACGGTATCTCTACTGACACGTACGTCGAAACCGGGAGTGTTATCCACACTAGATCCGTCAGAATTGATTTATGATCTAGACCCGAGTTCTACCATCTTGAAATGAATTAATGATTAGATTGGTCCTAAGATCTACCCTTTTTGAAATTGATAAAATTTAATCGGATTTCGAAGAAATTGAATTTACAACCGACAGATTAACCTCCCACTGTGGTTGCCAATTGTTTATGGGTGAAAAATATTTCTCCCGGTTTTGTAATTTGGGGTGTGTGGATGAGAAATGAGTCTAAACCTAAAACAAATGCACTGCACGAGAGTGCTTATAGATTCGAGAAATCAATCTGTGCAAATCCGTCCCAAACCAAGAAATGGCCGTTCCAGACTTGTTTCGGTCACAAAGTGAAGGAGATGGGGTTGATCTTAGGGAGGGAAGCGAAGAAGGTGTTGAGATTTTGAAGGTGTTGGCTATGTATGAATTGTACCAAAAAGATGAACTGGCTTGCAGGATATAAGCTATCAGTTCTGGTGTTTTAATACGATTGTATCAACACTTGTCTATGTTGTCTTGTTGTTCCTTTAGAAAAATAGGGTGGAAAACCTATTTATACAAGTCTTTAGCCTCACCCTCGTATCTCGTGGGAAGTGGAGAAAGTGGAGGGATGGAGTACTGTGTTAGTGTCAAACGACCATTCTTGCCCACTTCTTCCATCATCACTAACCGTCCATGACTTCATGACACGTTCTTGTGATGGCGCGTTGTGCGCTGCACGCTGTAAACTGCCAGACCAATACCCCAATATGAAACCCCCAGTTTGTGACATGATTGATGTCTTGAGTGTGTGGATCATGGGACCCACAGAAAATAGCATGTAATGCTAGATTAAATAACTAAGTTATTTAGGAAGTCGATACTTGTGAAGTATCATGTGTATTCTATGCAGGTACTGCATCGAGTATACTCAGCATGTATGAAGCATCGCTGTTTGAGCGTCTCAAAATGGCCTCATGTCCAGCCTACTTCATGTGATAGTTTGGAGGTTGCGCAAGCAAGTCCTCCCTTGGCCGACCACATGGTGTGGTAGAGTGTTGGGTGGTGATCACCATGACGCATCACTGACCAATTAACTCCTGACCCGGGCTACATAACCAAGCCGGTCAAGTTGGACGGACAATATGATCTTTGAGACACTCATCTACGACCGTTAGTGAAATTAGGGTTTTAGAAGAGGTGCGCAAGCATCACTCTTCAGCCTGGTCGAATCCAAGCTTGGGATACGATTTTGGTAGGGCCGATCACATATGCGTGTAGATGGAATGACGGTGTAGGCGCCTATACCTGACTGTCCCATGAAAACGTGATCTGGGCTACTTAATTCGTCCGACGAAGTTGAGTGGTCGAGATCAATTTGCGACAGAAAACTAGTGTCGCAAAAGACGCGCATCTTGCCAACTTCGGGCGCGTGTTCCAAGACGACCAAGATTGGTCGGTCTTGGCCAATTGGTCCAGCTTGTAGGTGGCAGGATGATGTTCACGCCTATACCTGACTATCCCATGAAAACGTGATCTAAGACACTCAATTTTTCCGGCGAAGTTGAGTGGTCGAGATTAGTTTGCAATTGGGAAGTGTGACCACGCTAGTTTGGAAGTGCGATTTGGAATAACCAGTCATGGTATGCCTTGGACGATCAGGTGAGGGGATAGATGGGCCCACGGTGGTCATGTTGGTATGACCGGACCTGCTTAATCTAATCTTGGACCCTTCATTCGTGCCATAGAAAATGGACGCTCGTGATGTTCAAAACCCTAATTTGGGTTTCACGGCCGTGCGTCATGCTATGTTCGGGCGTACGAAATGGAACGACCAACTATAGTTGGTCCTAACCGATCAGTCAGGTATGTAGGCGGGCCCATAAAAATTGTGTTGACATGATCTGGGCCCTTTGAATCTATATCTACACCCTCCATCTATACCTGTGAAGATGGATGGTTGAGACTGTTTTGCGACACATGTAATGTGCCGCAAACCCTAATTTAGGGTTTTTCGTCCATACCGTTTTGGCTTGGACGTTTTGGCATCTATGCCAACCCTTTGGGGAGGCCGACCATGCAGGGCCCATGTTGGTTCGGTAGTGAGTATTCCAATACCTTCTTGGGGTCATGGATCCGATCTAAGCTATCCAATTCATGCTAGTAAAGTTGGATGGCCGTGATCGTTTCTGAGACTGACATGGACAACCCATATTTGAATATGCTCAATCGGGCTAGTATAGCACACCGAGAGTAGTATGCTCAATCGGGATAGTATAACACACCGAGAGTAATATGCTCAATCAGGTTAGTATAGCACACCGAGAGTAATATTCTCAATCGGGCTAGTATAGCACACCGAGAGTTGCAGCTTGTACGGGTATTTCGTACATGCTTCATTACTAATGCTTGGATGTTCGTGTTGCTCCACTGAGAACAACACTCAGTCGTCATACCGCACTGATAATGAGTACAAGAAATACAAGGCTGGTTATGCATTAATTAATAATGTTGTATTTAATTCACAGAATACTGGGATTGTTGCCACATGCTCCATTCTAGGTGAATTAGTATAGTGACGAAGTATTCATCACTTATTAATGGCTTTATCTTTTGCAAGATATTAGCGTATAACTTTGGCTTTTACATTTTTTAGCCTTAAATGAAAATCCACCATCTACAATCCCATAACAATATTGCAATATATGAAACCATAAAGATTAATACTGCAAAAATCATCTTCCAAACAATTTTAGAATTTAAACAAATAAACCTAAAAACATGAAGATGAAAACGTTGGACATAGCTATGTGTAATCACAATAATGGATATTCCAAACTCTAGTTATTCTTTTAAACAAAGACAAGAAAAATATAAGATTTACTAGGCAAAAACAAATCAAACCAGGCTAAACCAAAAACACTTCCATTCCAAAGAGAACTAAAGTCATATAGACAGTTCGGGACCTTCTTGAGTCTTGAGGTCCTAGAGCTTCTGAACGACAGCATCCTCTGCAACTTTGGAGAGGATATCCTTATTGGGAATTTCTTCAACGCGTGTTTTCATGAGAGCAAGGTCAGACTTAACCTTTTTCAACTCAGTTCTTACCACATCAAGACACTTCATCGTGTTAATAAGTTGTTGTTTTTCCTCCTCAAAGTTTTTTAGGAAGTCGTGAACTACATCTGACGAGATCACTTCAACTTCCTTTATATCCGAAAAGGAATCAAGAGATTGAGTAACAGAACCTTCGATATCAACAAAAGTTCCCTTATCTTTATCGAATTTGAAATATACCGCGTTATCAACGAAATCTTTAGGTAAATCCCATGAGCAGGAAGAAGAAGCCATTGATAATGTGAAACATAGAGTAAGGAGTTCAAGTCAATATGATAGGTATATAAATAAATTCGAGAGACTTAGGGTTTACACAATAGGTTTATGAGAGACCCTGAAACCGTACGTGTACCCGTAAGACGAGGGTTCTCAAATCTCTGCACGGAAAAATTCCACGCTTTTACCTCTTTAAAAACGTTTACAGACAAGAGGGAAAAAAAAACTAAAGGAAGGATAAAAATACTCATGTAAAAGTGTTTGATCAACTATCCATCTAAGAACGATAAGAAATTAGCTAGATAATTAGAGTCACTTTGTCAAGAGCATACCTATTCAATTCTCTTACAACTAGGTTTTTTGTATGTGAGATATCAACCTTGTGATTAATTTACACAAGTATGAGTTTTTAGCTCATTAAATGAACGTTGTTTTTGTCTATCCTTCTTTCTTTGACAAAAACTCATCCCAGAGAAGTAAGACACCACTTGTTTAGCATGTCTGTCAGAAGGCTTTCTCTGAGGACTAAATCTAGGACCTCTTGCAATTGGTTCAAGAGGATCAGAATAGATATGAATCCGTTTTCTAGACTTAGATTTACCAGAAACATTATTATAAGTACATGGAATGCTTTTATTAGCAACACAAGAATTTATGCCAGAATGCACATGAGCCCTGTGATTATTTCTAGAATAGATATCATTTTTATAAGGTTTCTGATTTTCTGTGGGCATATGATTCACTGCAGTAGTCGAATGACTGTTTGTTCAATTGATAGTGAAGAGAAGCAAATTATGAAGTTTAGAAATTTGTTTCCTTCTGGCAAAGCAATGGATAGCATAGTGATTCCTTTTCCCACAGAAGGTACAGGTTCGTAGAGGAGAAGTAATAATTGGCACCTGTTTTAATTTCATAGTCATATGAGAAGATTGCAATTTATGTAAACCTTTCTTGACACAACCTTCTATTGGAGGACACTTCTTCATGTGTTGTAATTCATGAGAATTAGTTTGTACAGAATAATTTCTCCTTAAGACAGAGTTTTACTTTTCCAAGGATTTGTACTGTTCATGGGCTAGAGTAAGAGATGTACTCAGTTTCCCTTTTTCGACACGAAGTCTGTTAAGATCTTATGAATGAATCTCGATCAAACATTTTTCTCTAATTGAGTCTTCCTTAATAACATCCTCAAGAACACTAATATTTTCACGTTGTGGAGTAGTTTCTTGGAGAAGGGCTCAATGATGTTATAGAGTTCACATTCTCGATTAAGAGACTTTTAAAATTCATCAATAAGCTGATCATGATCCTGAAAATCGATAATCTTAGTGGAATTTTTTGAAATTTTGGTGAGCTCCTTTTCAGCTTTTGTCAGAGTGTCACATGCCTCATGAGAGGAGGAAGAGATGTCAACATCTGATTGAACAATATTTTTACCTCGGGATTTAGAAGAATCAACTAAGGAGTAATCCTTTGAGGTGTTTCCAAGACACTTAGTGTAATCAAAAGCTTTAGGAGACATTTGGGTATGCGTAAAAGAAATCTTGTCCTCAGGATCAGATTGCCACAAACACAGACTTATCAGGTCTTAAACGTATTTGCCTGCTATGATACCAATTTAAAAAGCGGGGGTCTAACAACCACACCCGATATTTCGATTAACAATCTGTATGGACAAACTCCAATATACTTTCTAGAGAATCTAACTAGACAGTCAGACTCAATCTAGATAAAAGTATATCTAAGAGTTTATATCTCTATCTCTCGATTTAAATTTTACTCAAGCAAACTGCGAGTCTCAATTTAAATACAAGAGAGATAAACTTGGATGGTACCAAAGACCAATATCCAAGTGTCAATCAATTTAAATCAACAACCAAAAGGTCATATATTCTAATTAATTGAACAACGCACAAACTGTATTATTTCAATTATATAAAAAATATAATGTGGAAAGGAAATAACACAGATACCAGAATTTTGTTAACGAGGAAACCGTAAATGCAGAAAAACCCTGGGACCTAGTCCAGATTAAACATACAATGTAATAAGACGCTACAGACACTAGCCTACTCCAAACTAACTTCGATCTGGACTGTAGTTGAACCCCCAATCAATCTCATACTGATCCAAGGTACAATTATGCTCATACTTCTTTGATCCCAGTAGGATACTACGTACCTTATTCCCTTAGCTGACCTCACCCATAACTAAGAGTTTCTACGACCCAAAGTCGAAGACTTTAATAAAAAAATCTGTATCACACAGAAAAGTCTACGGTAATAGATAAATCCGTCTCCCACGAATATACCTACAAGTTTTGTTCCGTCTTTTGACAAATCAAGGTGAACATGAACCAATTGATAAACCAGACTTATATTCCCGAAGAACAGCTCAGTATTATCAATCACCTCACAATAATCTTAATCGACGCAACTGTTTATGGGTGAAAACTATTTCTGCCGGTTTTGGTAATTTGGGGTGTGTGGATGAGAAATGAGTCTAAACCTTAAACAAATGCAATGCACGGGAGTGCTTGTAGATTCGATAAATCAATCTATGAAAATCTGGCCTAAACTAAGAAATGGCCGTTCCAGACTTGTTTCGGTCACAAAGTGATGGAGATGGGGTTGATCTTAGGGAGAGAAGTAAAGAAGGTGTTGATATTGTGAAGGTGTTGGTTGTTTATGACTTGTATCGGAATATCGAACTGGATTGCAATAATGTAAGCAATCAACTCTGGTGTTTTCCGGATACGAATGACAACACTTGGTTTTCTGTGTTTGTCTGCCCTTGTTCCTGTTTGGAAAATAGGTAGGAGAACCTATTTATACAAGTCTTTAAGCCTAACCCTCGTATCTCGTGGGAAGTGGAGAAAGTGGAGTGATGGAGTAGTGGAGTCGTGTGTTAGTGTCACATGATCATTCTTGCCCACTTCTCCCATCATCACTAACCGTCCATGACTTCCAGACACGTTCTTGTGATGGCGTATTATGCGCTGCATGCTGTAAACCGCTAGACCAATACCCCAAAATGTATCCCCCAGTTTGTGACATGATTGATGCCTCGAGTGTGTGGATTATGGGACCCACATAAAGTATCATGTAATGCTAGATTAAATAACTAAGTTATTTAGGAAGTCAATACTTGTGAAGTATCGTGTGTATTATATACAGGTACTGCATCGAGTATATTCAGCATGTATGAAGCATCGTTGTTTGAGCGTCTCAAAATAACCTCATGTCCAGCCTACTTCATATGATGGTTTGGAGGTTGCGCAAGCAAGTCCTCCCTTGGCCGACCACATGGTGTGGTAGAGTGACGGGTGGTTATAACCATGACGCCTCACTGACCAATTAACTCCTGACCAGGGCTATATAACCAAGCCGGTGAAGTTGGACGGACGATATGATCTTTGAGACACTCATCTGCGACCGTTAGTGGAATTAGGGTTTTAGAAGAGCTGCGCAAGCACCACTTTTCAGCTTGGCCGAATCCAAGCTTGGGACACGATTTTGGCATGACAGATCGGGCATGCGTGTAAATGGCATGCCAGTATACATGCCCATGCATCATTGTCCCATGAAAGTGTGATCTGGACCGCTCAATTTTTTTGGCAAAGAGGAGCGGTCAGGATTGATTTACGACAGAAGTTTGGTGCCGCAAATACCGCGCATCATGACTTCTTTAGGCGCACGTTTCGGGACAACCAAGATTGGTCGGTCCTAGCCGATTGGTTCGGCGTGTAGGTGGCAGGCTGGTGTACATGCCTATACCTTACTATCCGATAGGAACGTGATCTAAGCCACTCAATTCGTCAAGCGAAGTTGAGTGGTCAAGATCAGTTTGCGATTGTGAAGTGTGACCACGCTAGTTTGAGCGTGCGAATTAGAACGACCAGGCATGGTATGCATTGGACGATCGGGTGTGGAGATAGATGGGTCCATGGTGATCATGTTGATGCTCACTGTACATGCTCAGTCGACTCCTAAACCCTCCATTCGATCAGGATAAAATGGACGTTTGCGATCAATGCAAACCCTAATTAGGGTGTTGCCGTCCGTGCGGCATGCCCACTTTGGGCGCATGATTTGGAACGACCAGCCATGGTTGTTCCTGACCGATCGGTAATGTGTGTAGGCGGGATTATAGTGAGCGTGTTTACATGCTCTGGGCCCTTTGAATCTACATCTACACCCTCCATCTATACCTGCGAAGATGGATGGTTGAGACTATTTTGCGACACATTACATGTGTCGCAAACCCTAATTTAGGATTTTTTGTCCATCCAGCTTTGGCTTGGACGGTTTGGCAAGCTATGCCACCCTTTTAGGAAGGCCGACCATGCGGGGCCCGCGTTGGTTTGGTAGTGAATATTCCAATACCTGCTTGGGGATCATGGATTCAATCTAAGCCATCCAATCATGCTGGTGAAGTTGGATGGTCGTGATCGTTTCTGAGACTGATATGGACAGTCCATATTCAAATATGCTCAATCAGGCTAGTATAACACACCGAGAGATGTATGCTCAATCGGGCTAGTATAACACACCGAGAGATGTATGCTCAATCAGGCTAGTATAACACACCGAGAGATGTTGCTCAATCGGGCTAGTATAACATACCGAGAGTTGCAGCATGTACGCTTCATCATTACTGCTTGGAGGTTCGCGTTTCTCTACTAAGAACAACACTCAGTCATCATGCCGCACCGATAATGAGTACAGGAAATACCATGCTGGTCATGCATTAATTAATAATGCTGTAAATTCACAAGGTATATGGGATTGTTGCTACATGCTCCAACCTGGATGAATTTCGTGTATTTAATTCACAAAATAGTGGGATTGTTTCCACATGCTCCATGCTTAGTGAATTAGTAAAGTGAAGAAGTATTCATCACGTACTAATGGCTTTATCTTTTGCAAGATGTTAGCGCATAATTTTGGCTTTTACAATTTTAGCCTTAAATGAAAATCCACCATCAACATTAAGTCCCCTGCCTAGCGCATAATGGTTACGCTATTGTGGGGTAGGCATGAGATGGTGAAATACTCATGTGAAGAAGACAGGATAAAGAAAGTTTACCTGGAAGAATTTTGACCGACCGCTAGTAGTTGTCCATGTAAACGTCTTTGTGCAAGAGCAGAATCCTTTGGTGGGACTGGTTTTTTTCCTTGCGTGTTTGAATCAAAAGAGGAATCCAAGCAAAAGAGGAATTCAATCAAAAGAGGAATACTTGTTCTATTGGGATTCTTCTGAATTTTTGTCTATAAAAGGGACCGAACCTTTTCTTTTTCTTCACACACTTTTTTTTTGTTCGGCCAGCTCCCGTTCGTGATCTCCACTGCTGCCGCCGGAGCTCGCCGTTCGTCTGTCCGCAGCAAGATAAGAGTTTTTTTTTTTTTTTAAGGTAAAACCCTAGTTTGCTAGGTAAACACCTTTTGCAAGATATATATTATGCTTAGTTCTTCCACCAATATTTGCTAGGATTGCTTAGTAAAACAAGCCGTGAATCCATGAATATATTGTGTCATGCTTCCTTTTTCATTATTGCATGCAAAACCTAGCTTCTTAGGTTGTAGCTTGGAAAGAAATTAGGCTTGAGTTTCGTGAACATGATTCCCATGAACATAAGAGAACTGTGTTGTGCAAATAAATGTGGTCCCGCCATATATGCTCGATTGAACGTGGGTCCCATACCGTGTATGCCTGACTGAATGTAGCCTTTATACCAGCCTTGTGTCCTTGACCAACACCGGACTTGAAACTTGAACAATACCAGACTTGAAACTTGAGAGATACCGGACTTGAAACTTGAGAAATACCGGACTTGAAACTTGATCAATACCGAACTTGTGACTTTATCAATACCGGTGTTTGGACCCAATTTCGGCCTAGTGTACTCCAACGTGAATGTGTGTTCTGTCATGTGTGACTACACGTTTCACGCGTTTTTATACAAGTACTGACTCATGTCTTTTATTGTAGAATAAAGAAAAGAACTCCTGCTGAGATGTCTTCTGGAGATAATGCTGGTGCCAAGTCATAAAGTGTTGACAGCTTCAAAGATATGCCGAACATTGCTGATGAGTTGTTCACCTCGCCTTTTCCAAACATTAAAAAAGATCCCTCTCACAAGATAGTCATGCTCTCCGGTTCAGAAAATATGGAAGCTGATACATCTTTTTATTCAGCACTTGTGATGAGGTTTTGTCTTCGAAGAAATGAATATCCGCCTTCTCCTATCGACTTCAAGATTTGTCATACTCCACTGGGTTCTTATGAAGGGTGGATGAGACACATGTTGAATAATAAGGATATTAAAGATAATTTGACCAAAGCGCAAATCCTCAATGCGGTCATGGCATCTTCTACTCTTGAAATTAAGAAAGACGTTGCAGGCTTGATTACTTTCATTTCTCGGTGGTGCCCTTCTACTCATATAGCCATATCTAGATGGGGATAGATGACTATTATTCTGGAAAGAGTAGCTGCATTGATGAACCTTCCTGTCGCTGGAAGTTTTTATTACGAGCTTTATGGTGGGTGTCGGAGTGGTCTCTTGCATACCCAGAACCGGATCAGGATTTGGAAAATGAGCTCAGCGTGATTGCATTCCTGTCTTTGTGGCTATCCAGATACATATTTGATGACGGTTCTAGAAAGAAGACCATAAGAGGTGACATTGTTAGGATTGCTATAAAGCTAGCAAAAGGTGAAGTTCTTCCCCTAGGTTCCTTGTTCCTTGGATCACTGTATTCTCATCTGGACGCCTTAGCAATGGACATGCATGTTTCCAACGAGTACAACAATATGGAATCGTACGTACACTTCGCCTTTCTTCAGGAATTCTTGTGGGAACATTTCAAAAGTTATGCTCATGTTCCTGCAACTTCACTCAGCAGTTTGTATGGTGGCTTGAGAATACTCCACTGGCAGAGGAGGCGTCCCAGAACCGGTGCGAAACTCGTGGACATCTTTGACAACGTGTCTTTCGTAGATTTCCGTCCATGGGGGCCGATCCACTCTTCCATTGTTCAGACAAAGACTTTTGCTATTGCTTCTGACGATCCTGATGCTGTGTTGCGTACCGATTTCAAGACTATGAAATTTGGAGAACTCATTTATCTGCACAGTTGCATTTCGGGATATCTCTATTCAACGAAGCATTTACTGTGATTCTGTACAACATTGACATGGCTGCTCGTAAAATGGGATTTGACCAGGGTATTCCATTTATCCGTCCATCGGAGGCTCCGAAAGAACTTCTTCCGGGTATTTTTAATGCTGACGTATTCTTGGCACTGCAGAGTCTTCCCTTCTAGCCTATTGGGAGAAGCCCAATGGTAACCGATAAGTATAAGGAATTTTGGAGGAAGCAACTGTTGGCTTTCTAGGAGTTCTCATAGGATGTTCTGATAGATTCTCGTGGTGAGCCATCTTCTGACGTTTTGAAGAAGCATTTTCGGTTGAAGCCACTCTCAGGCAAATAGACCAGAGTTGATGATTGCAGTCCCCAAGCATGAGAGAGATCTAAAAGGCAGGCATGTGATTCGGTGATCCTCAATTCCTCCAATATGCAGGTATTTAAATCTCTTTATGTCGATTCCTTCATTTCTCTAGAGTAATTTCTTCTAAGAGTGATCCTTGCTTGAAATCAGGGAATTCCGAAAGAGAATGTTTTCACAAGGTTGGCGCACATTCAGAACGAGAAGTCTGGTAACGTTGGCCTTTGTGTTGAGAAGTATGGCAACACTGATCCTCATGCTGAGAAGTCTGGTAACACTAATCCTCAGAAGTCTGGTAACAATGATCTTCATGTTGAGAATTCTGGTGAAACCACTCATCTTCCGGACAATGACAGAGATGATGCAAGCTCGGCTGGACAAGGTGCCTCCCTAAGTGATCTTGTTGATGGGGCCGTGATGGAAATCAACACCCAGAGTGAAGTAGACATCGGGAGGAATGTAGGAGAGGCAACATCCGCTATTGTTGAGGTGGATCCCCTTGAAGAACGTTCTGAGCAGGTTCCAATTAATAAAGCTGTCGTGGCGACTTCTTCTGAAAGGCCTCCTGCAACTGACAAGGCTCATGTGATTGGTGAAGTATTGGTAATGCACCCTAGGGCTTTGTTTGATCCTCCTTTCACTGTCCCTTATCCAGGTCATGTGTTGGTTGGAGGATTCAGCATTCCAGCTCAGTTCGAAGGGTTATACACGGCGATATGGGAGTAGCACGACCACATTGCTACCACTATGAAGCTCAAAAGTCATCTTGCATTGGTCAACCGCGTCCAGGAAGCTTTATTTTCTATCCATGGGATGAGCATCGCGACTGGTTGAACAGTTTCTAAGGAGATGATTAAAGACTGTAAGTGCCATCGAGATGTGTTTGTGCATTACAACTTCAATGCTCCTTGGTTCTTCAAAGGGTTCTTCGAGATTCATGAGCTCTAGAAATTACAAGATGAAGTCCCTTTTGCAGACTGTGTTACTCGCCAGGAAGAAGAGGTTGAAAAGTTGTCTAAGGAGTTGAATCTGAAGCAGGCTGTACTTCAAAGGATGAAAGTCACTCTCGCCCAGAAGGACGAGTTGTTACTGAAGGGATTTCCTTGAAGGATTCGCGCCACCTACTTGTCTTTTCTTTTAGATGCTTTTCTTTTTGAGTGATAGTGAGGATTTCCTTTCACAATTTGACTTCTGGTTTTGAATTAATAAGTAATTGAATTGGTTTATTTTGAGATAGTTTTATGAACGACTTTTCTGAAAGAGATTATTTTAAATGGAATTTGCATCTTGGTCATGAATAATTGCACATATCATATGAAATTGCAAATGTCGCGTAAAAGGGAAGTATGAAGGGAAACAAACATGGCGTTTGATCATTGAGCCTCTTGGGATGCCAAGTCCCCAGTGAATTCTAAAACTATCTTTCTTGTAAAAGTGTTAAATAGAACTTACTTGCTTTTGAAGCCTCACTTGTATCAAATCGAAGTAGCCTCTCTAATAAAATCGTCTGCATTAATCTCTCAAAGAAGGAAAGCTATCCCTCTGAATTAAGCTTCTTCTGAACTATGCGTTTCAAAGCGTTGCATTCACTGGTAGGGTGGTGAAGGAACTGGTGGAAATGACAATACCTCGGGTCCATTACTTCTTGATCAGTGGGTGGACGCCATACCGGAGGTAGCTCCACCTCTCCGTTTCGTACCCACGCCTCCAGCAACTCCAAAATCTTTTTCATTGGGAACGAAAAGTGTAGGTACTTCGAGTCTAGATTTTCCTGCGTTTGTGGGCATTGTGGTGTCTCTATATGGCTTTGATGTGGATCACGTTTTGGAGATGAATTTGGAAGACTTGTGAGTGCTATCATATCTGCGGATCGCTTGCCTGTGTGACGGGGTGTGGAAGGTGTCGTAATATCACCGCTGAGTGATCGAATTGAACGCTCCCATCCTCTGTACTCACGTGTTCCTTGATTGATCTCTCCTTCCACAAGCATTTCTTCACTTGGTTGAAAGGTCAATGTGGATTGGACAGTCTTCCGGGATTCGACAAGAGTCTTGAGATATAAATCTTCTAGCAGGGATCTGTAATCTGCAGGCTCCCTTTATTTATCCGGCAGACATTGTGGCACCCGGACAAGTCCTTTCCTCTATGGAGTTGCCTCGAGTCTTCGTTGTCGGCTGGACCATGTTGTTCGTCTCTCCTGAGTCCCATGTGATTACGCGTTCTTTCTATATCTCCACTGGTAAAGGTGTGACTCCTGGCTAAGGATTCAGCATTTCTTGCACTGTCTGAGTAGATGCCTTCCGATCCTTCTTGTAATTGTGTTGTTATATCATTCAAAAGGCGGAATGATTCGCTCTGTCTTCTAGAGATACCGGCTTGATTAGTCAAGACATCCTCCAGCATTCTAGCTACATTTCCCATGATATCTGAACCACCTGTGGTTTCCGGGTGAGGATACATCACGAGATGAAAACTGAAAAATTGAGAATTCAATTTTTTGCAACCAAGAGATCGACCTCCCGCTGTGGTCGCCAATTGTTTATGGGTGAAAACTATTTCTGACGGTTTTGGTAATTTGGGGTGTGTGGATGAGAAATGAGTCTAAACTTTAAACAAATACACTACACGGGAGTACTTGTAGATTCGAGAAATTAATCTGTGCAAATCCGGCCTAAACCAAGAAATGGCCGTTCCAGACTTGTTTCGGTCACAAAGTGAAGGAGATGGGGTTGATCTTAGGGAGGGAAGTGAAGAAGGTGTTGAGATTGTGAAGGTGTTGGTTGTTTATGAATTGTATCAGAATATCTAACTAGCTTGCAATAATGTAAGCAATCAACTCTGGTGTTTTCTGGATACAAATGACAACACTTGGTTTTCTGTGTTTGTCTGCCCTTGTTCCTATATGGAAAATAGGGAGGAGAACCTATTTATACAAGTCTTTAAGCCTAACCCTCGTATCTCGTGGAGAAAGTGGAGTGATGGAGTAGTAGAGTCGTGTGTTAGTGTCACACGACCAGTCTTGCCCACTTCTCCCATCATCACTAACCGTCCGTGGCATCCTGACACGTTCTTTTGATGGCGCGTTGTGCGCTGCACGCTGTAAACCGCCAGACCAATACCCCAGTATGTATCCCCCAGTTTGTGACATGATTGATGTATCGAGTGTGTGGATCGTGGGACCCACATAAAGTAGCATGTAATGCTAGATTAAATAACTAAGTTATTTATGAAGTTGATACTTGTGAAGTATCGTGTGTATTCTATGCAGGTACTGCATCGAGTATATTCAGCATATATGAAGCATCGCTGTTTGAGCGTCTCAAAATAGCCTCATGTCCAGCCTACTTCATGTGATGGTTTAGAGGTTGCGCAAGCAAGTCCTCCCTTGGCCGACCACATGATGTGGTAGAGTGATGGGTGGTGATCACCATGACGCCTCACTGACCAATTAACTCCTGACCAGGGATGTATAACCAAGCCGGTGAAGTTGGACGGACGAGATAATATTTGAGACACTCATCTGCGACCGTTAGTGGAATTAGGATTTTAGAAGAGGTGTGCAAGCACCACTTTTCAGCTTGAGACACGATTTTGGCATGGACGATCGGGCATGCGCGTAGACGGCATGCCGGTATACATGCCTATACCTCATTGTCCCGTAAAAGTGTGATCTGGACCGCTCAATTTTTCTGGAAAAGAGGAGCGGTCAGGATTGATTTACGACAGAAGTTTGGTGCCGCAAATAACGCACATCATGCCTTATTTAGGCGCGCGTCCGATTGGTTCGGCGTGAAGGTGGCAGGGTGTACATGCCTATACCTTACTTTCCCATAGGAACGTGATCTAAGCCACTCAATTCGTCCGATGAAGTTGAGTGGTCGAGATCAGTTTGCGATTGGGAAGTGTGACCACGCTAGTTTGGGCGTACGGATTTGAACGACCAGGTATGGTATGCATTGACCGATCGGGTGTGGAGATAGATGGGTCAACGGTAATCATGTTGATGCTCAATGGACCTGCTGATTTGACTCCAAAACCCTCCATTCGATCAGGAGAAAACGGACATTTGGGATCAATGCAAACCCTAATTAGGGTTTTGCTGGCCGTGCGGCATGCCCACTTTGGGCGCACGATCTGGGACGACCAGCCATGGTTGGTCCTGAACGATCGGTCATGTGTGTAGGCGAGCTTATAGTGAGCGTGTTGACATGTTCTGAGCCCTTTGAATCTACATCTACACCCTCCATCTATGCCTGCAAATATGGATGGTTGAGATTGTTTTGCGACACACGTAATGTGCCGCAAACCCTAATTTAGGGTTTTTCGTCCATACTGCTTTGGCTTGGACGGTTTGGCAAGCTATGCCACCCTTTTAGGGAGGCCGACCATGCGGGGCCCGCGTTGGGTCGGTAGTGAATATTCCAATACTTGCTTGGGGTCATGGATTCAATCTAAGCCATCCAATCATGATGGTGAAGTTGGATGGTCGTGATCGTTTCTGAGACTGATATGGACAGTCCGGATTCAAATATGCTCAATTGGGCTAGTATAACACACCGAGAGATGTATGCTCAATCGGGCTAGTATAACACACCGAGAGTTGCAACCTGTACGGGTATTTCTTACATTCTTCATCATTAATGCTCGGAGGTTCGTGTTGCTCTGCTGAGAACAACACTCAGTCGTCATGCCGCACCGATAATGTGTACTGAAAATACAAGGCTGGTCATGCATTAATTAATAATGCTGTAAATTCACAAGGTATATGGGATTGTTGCTACATGCTCCAACCTAGATGAATTTCGTGTATTTAATTCATAGAATACTGGGATTGTTTCCACATGATCCATTCTAGGTGAATTAGTAAAGTGAAGAAGTATTCATCACTTATTAATGAATTTATCTTTTGCAAGATGTTAGCGCATAATTTTGGCTTTTACAATTTTAGCCTTAAATGAAAATCCACCATCAACAACAACGAAAAAAGATATTGTGGAATCACAAATGATAAGACGAAGATTTATTTGACTACTTTTATATCTTACGTATCGGAGATAGAAATATCAAGCCAATTATTACAATTGTACTCGTACGATAGAGACATCAAGATCAGATCACACAACTACAAGAAAAGTAGTATCGGTCTGTCTTCACAATCCCAATGAAGTCTTTAAGTCGTTAACCTGGTTTAGAAGATGAGACCAAAGGTTAAAGGAGAATCGACTCTAGCTTAGCACAACTAGTGTGGGGACTAGGTTTCTCAGTTGTTATAGTTCTCCCTTGGTAACAAAGCATTCAATATTCACCGTTAGATGAAAACCTGATTAGATTCAAGCTAATATTTATCAACTGTTAGATCGAAAACATAGCTTGTTATACACACATGAAATGCACATTTCTAGGTTTGTGTAACCGTACCCAAACTTGTACATTAGTTGGTTTAACAATAGTTAACCAAATGGTTAGCCATATGATAACTTTCATATCAACCATATTCTTCTTCACCATAACTAGTTCAAATAACTCAAATGAACTAGTTAGAGAGTTATTCAATTACAAGGAAATCTCATGTACTACATAAGACACAATTGAAGCAAAAACGATTTGATTCACTCGAATCGGTTCATGAACTATATAGCAACAGTTTGCAATAGCATTCCTTAGTTTATAAATATAAGTTCACAAACATTGTTTTTAGACATAACCTACTCAAGTTTGCGGACTGGGTTTGAGGACATAAGTTCCCGGATGGAGTTCACAAACTCCAGCAGAAATTCTCTGGTCGAGAACTTCCGCCAGCTCGCGGACTGGGTTCGCACACTTCTACGGTTCTCTTGATCAACAAAGTTCACAAACTTCGGTTCAAGGAATAAGGAGTTATACATATATGTGTTTCCACAACAATGCTAATATCCTCCAATGGTTATATAGTCTAAACTCTCATTTCAATCATTGAAATATTCTCAGAGGACGTTATATAGTTGTTATTCACAAGCCGTTTTTTGTCAGAGAAATTTTCAAAGTGATTGAAAGTTAACATGACTTTCGTCACTAGGTAAAGATGAACTTGGATAAAGCGAAAGCTTTACCAACACATATTTCGAGAAATAGATATGCAGGGTAAACTCGACTCAAAATACCAAATGTGTATAATCTAAGTCTATATAACAAAATGAATTTTATCTCAAGATAGGAGATAAATAGACTTTTAGGTGATAGATAAGCTCAAGTCTCCATATACTTTTAATTAAATGAATATCTACCAGTTCCTTGTGTTAGAGCGTTACTCAGTTGAACCCACCAAGCGTTGGTATGTCGAGTTTGGTTGTCATATTTTAGTGAACCAAAACTCATTTAAGAGTCGCTTGATTTAAATGTACTAGAGTCAACTTCGTATAAGTTAGCTTGAAAGTATTAGGGTGAGACATTACAAGTATTGCGAAGACTTGAAGAAGTGAAGAAGAACAGAGCTACAACCACAACATCATCCTTCCACTTGAGGTTAGTGATATTTGACTTGAACTGTTTCATTTCCTAACGTATCTTTCAAGTCGTGCATATTGAAAACATAAAACTGCGAAGCATGAACACTCTAGATAGACATAGTATTAAGGAATACTATATGAAGTTTCTTGCTTAACCATTAAACTTTGTATATAAGACATCGACATAATCGTATGAATGTTATTGTGATTATGTATGGGGGTATGAGGTGAGGATTTCATCCTAGTGAATAATGTTTACATGTTTTCTAAGGAAGTAAGTTCATGATATGTGTTGTGAACCGAAAGGGAAATCGCCATCCGTTATTGGGGTTGTTCTTTATTGCATATCTTATGAACGACCAATATGTGTGATTAGTATAACCGCTCATGACTTGTTTGTGTTCTTGGTAAAACTATTCACATGAGGCCTGGCTTATGTATTGGTATGACTTTTATTAGTGAAACCAATCTTAAGTAATCACCTGGGGTATGATCGGGTTGTGAGTGTCTGAACTTATTACTAGGAGAAGGGGAACCGATCCTAGTAAGAGGTGCAGTGCATCACAAGGGGAACCGATCCTTGTATGAGGTGCAGCAATGTTTATGGAAGAAAGGGGGACCAATCCTATGAACATGTGCAACACGTTTTTTGGAAGGGGAAACCGATCCTATAGACATATGCAGTACATACAAGTTATATACCAAATATATGTGGGGAACCAATCCTAGTACCTAGTCAGCCGTATCTTTGGTAAGCTAGTGTAACTATGCACAGTACTCACATGGAGGTAGAACCGAATTTTTTTTGGTAGAGCCGTAAACCCATGAGTTGTGATTGAGTGTTACTTGATCAATCATATAGTTCTTGAAAGTCAGATGAACCAATTCTAAACTTGTTTGGAAGTGTGGTAAATTGGTTTCAAGTGAGTAAGTATGAAAAAGGACATGCAAGAGTAAGATGTCGACACACTTTGAACACGGTACATTAATGCTTATTCCATATTGTTCAAAGATATTCCTTTACGACTAAGAAGGAAGTAAATCCCAAGATTGAATTTAAATAAGTTAAGAATCTTTTTAATTAAGGGTTTTTAATTATATATGGAAAATAAGAATTAGTAATGTGCATTTTCTAATTAAAGATTTTTCAAGGAGATTTCGATCATGTATTTTTGAACAGTGCATTCACAGGAATTATGAAAACCGAATTTGGTGGAGTAATGAAAAATATCTTGAGAATATTTTCGGTTTTGGAAATTCCTTGGTGTCCAAACTTCCTTGTCTATAAATACTTTAAGTTTTCATTTCTATCAAACTAATTATGCGTAGCATAGACTTCCTCTTTTGTCTTTGTTACTGGTGAAGCCTCCTATCGGAGAGGAGAGTAATCTAATTAGGTGAAATCTCTTACGGCCGCTCAATTAAAAGTCTTCTTTGGGATTGAGGAGTTCTAGCGCGACCCGTTGGTGGGAAACTAGATATTGCGGTTTATCTTTAGTTTTTGTATTGATTTGATTGACTAACAGTGGTTGAACTTTGATTGCACCTAGTTTGTTTATGCTTTCTGATATAAGATTCACTCAAACTAGTTTAAGGTTTCGACATGGATCTTTAGACTGTTGTTAGATCTAAAGACGATCTTGTGATAATCCATTGTTAACAGATTCCGTTCTATGTGTGATTGATCACAAGAGATTCAAGTATATGTGTGCCGGTGTTTATTGAAGATCTAAGAAGGTTTAAAGACAAAGAAGATATTGAAGATTTCTGACTTGGTTTTTACAATCTTTGGTGTACACAATACATGTTTGGGAAAAAGAGGATCCGAGTATAATTGATTTATCCTTTTGGGTATTTTGATAGAATAGTTGAGGAAGATTAGCATCAATACGTTTCCTTGTGATTAAATGTATTGATTGGATTAATCTTAACGATTGCGTTTGGGTGATTGAATATAAGATAGATCTTGGAAACTGGCAAAGGAGTTTATGTTAAGATAAACAAGGAAACCTTTGCGCAATTCATATCATGTAGTTGTAGGAAATCCCACACTACACCCCTCACAAGAATTCATGCAATCAAACCATTTTAAGATGAACAATCACAATCTTTATTGATTAATCTCACAAATTTTACGAGAAAGTAAAGAAATAAAACTAAGAAATTAACAACAGCTCTGGACTTTCTCTCTCCTAATGACTTATTCAATACTCGAAAAAGATCTCTCCCTCTCTTAAACCCGTTCGGCTATTTATATAGGAAATTACATAGTGGATGACAGCTAGTTTATCCTTTATTTTAGGATCCGGCTTACGGTACTCTCGCAAGCTTACAAATTTATATTTTCGCAAATGTCCTAAATCTTGCTAAATCTTCATAATTTTCTCGTGTTTATGATGTTGTTTTCTGCTACGTCATCTCTTAAATCATCCTGCGACATTCGCAATGTGTTGTTGGTGATGATTTCGCAAGTGTATCTTTGTTGCGATATTCTGATCCTACATCTTGCCCTTTCTCATGTATTCTCTGCGAAGGATAGAATATCATGAGAAATTGTACCTTCAAGTGTCGCAACTGCCTATCTTTCCAATACTCCTCTCTATTGGCCAGATTCCTTAAATTTAGCGTAACCGTCTACTGATAGACACATTTTTGTGTCTGAATTGTCCTCAGTGTCTCTATTGTTAGTCTCGATTTTTGTACTTATTATGGTGTTTTTATGTTTGTGTAGGTGTTTTTTGGAGGAATACACTTATGCGGAAAAAGTTGCTCGAAAAGTGCTTTTTTTGGACCTCCGAGAAAAAGTGATAAAGGCACCCTCACTTTGGATCTACACCTGCCATTATTCCTTTAAATTTAAGGTTAACGGAGTGGTATGGTTGATCGTTTCGGTTAAAGATAATCGGTGAGAAGAAAACAGGCAGTCCGGACATCTTCTTGATGACTCTAGCAAACAACCGGGAGCGTGTAAGAACTAAATGAGAAAGATTCAACAACATTTAAAGAAGAAAATATCCCGGAATATTTTCTCTCAATGCCGAGTATCTAATGAAGAAATAATTTTATTCTTGTACTTTTTATTTTACAACACCAATAAACGTTCTTCATCTTTCATATTCTGAAATCATATTTTGAGTGTTCCAACAACATGATGAGCTAGAACCCATCATCACGGGACGAACTTTCTTCATCTTCCCTATCTTCCCGTCATGGAATCTTTAATTGTCCGGAATTAGTAGATGAACAAATGTGAAAATTGGTGGAATCAAGGTTAGTTTTCTTCAAAAGAACTTTTCTTCTTTTTGATTTGTCTTTAGGCTAGTTTTTTAGATTTTTATTCTTTTTTTTTTAGGTTTGTATTTGTTTTTACTTTATTTGTTCTTCTTTACGTTTTTGTTTTTGTCTTTGATCTTTGGTTTTTAAGGATTTGGAGTTAAAGACAAAGTAAAAGGCGAAACGAAAGAAGAAGATTTTTTTTTTTTTTATAAAAAGGAATCATCTTGTTTATCTTGTCTTTTGTGTAATTCCCATTCATCCCTGCCCGGGAACGGGAGGTAAGAATTCTAAACACCCGCGAATCCACTTCGGCGGGTTTACCTGTTTGTTGAGGTTTTGAAAAACAAATTTCTAGTAAAGGGCACTCTGTTAATGTTGAATCTACAACTCAAAACCCTAATTCACCCAGAAAATCGCAGCCCAAAGTAGTTACGAGAAAAATAAAGTTTACGAATAATAAGGTAGTAAGAAATATTATTCTTTTAATAACAATATTGTTGCCTCAACTAGAATGTCTTTAGAAGAGACTCTTTCTTATATAGATTGTGAAGATAGTTATTTGCATATTCCTTAAATTTAAATGTTTTAACCTAGGATTTTTACCGCATGATTGACTTTGTTTTCCCACCAAAAAATTTCCTTCCAGTTTTTACATTATTTGTTCTTCGATTTAAGTTTTGAGACTAAACCTAATTACTTTTTGTCACATTTGATTATTGGAATTTGGAGTCTTTGCCAAATTATTTGCGCTCTTAAAGACAAAGTTGGGAAAGGCAAACACTATTTTATTTTATTTTTGTAATTTTTGTAATTTTCTTTTTCTTTTTTGCACTTTTCTTTTGGACTTTGGACTTGGACATTTGGACATTCTTTAATTTTTTAAACCCTACGGAAGGTTCATTATTCCTTTATTTTGCATATATGTTGAGGTTTTGAAACGTAATTGCTTTTGCGAAAAAAAAAAAAAAAAATTGAGACCAGACCATTAGACCAATCGGAATTCTAGTAAAGGGCAGGGCCTATCATGTAATATTTTGAATAGAATCCTAAAAAATATTGGTTCCCTTTGAGCACGTCGACATCTTCTTTCGTCTATTTAAAGAGGGATCTAATGAAGAAATAATTTTATTCTTGTACTTTTTATTTTACTTCGTCTTCATCTTTCATATCCTTCCGTAGGGTTTAAAAATTAAAGAATGTCCAAATGTCCAAGTCCAAAGTCCAAAAAGAAAAGTGCAAAAGAAAAAGAAAATTACAAAAATTACAAAAATAAAATAAAATAGAAACTCTTTTTTTTTTTTCTCTTTTTTTAAAAAAAAAAAAATTTATCTTTTTCTTGATTATTTGTGAATTTTACTTTGTCTTTAACTCCAAATCCTTAAGTATTCACCTTTCCAAAAAATCTTTAATCAAAAGACAAAAACAAAACGTAAAGAAGAACAAATAAAGTAATCTTTGATGGTATTTATCAATGATGTTGTAGTAGTAAGGTTCCTATCTTCCGTTCATGCGGTTCATCTGGAATCAACAAGGTTAGTGCAAATTCGTTTTTTCCTTCCTTCTTGGGTTCTAGCTCATCATGTTGTTGGAACACTCTTCTTTTTATTGGTGTTGCAAACACTGTATTACAAAAAATACGATATTTCATTTGTTTGAGAGTCTGTTCTTCGCGATCTTGGTGTTCTTCAAAACATTTTCTCCGCAGACTCTTGATTCCGCTCTAAACTCTCCATCCCCTTGCCTTGTACCTGATCTTATTTATTTTCTTCCCCGATTTAACTCCACACGCGATCTCTCACATTTGAATCTTCCTCATTTAGTTCTTACACGGAATCATCTTGTTTATCTTGTCTTTTGTGTCTTCTTTCGTCTATTCCTAATGAAGAAATAATTTTATTCTTGTTTTTTATTTTACTTCGTCTTCATCTTTCATATTCTCCATAATCAACTTTCTTCAATCTGGAATCAACTTCCTTTTCTTCTTTTGATTTCTTTCAAACCTTATTTTCTAATTCTTGTTTATCTTGTCTTTTGTGTAATTCCCAATCGCAGCTCAAAACCTAATTCACCAGAAAATTACGAGAAAAATAAAGTTTACGAATAATAAGGTAGTAAGAAATATTATTCTTTTAATAACAATATTGTTGCCTCTGTTTCTTATATAGATTGTTATTCGCATGGTAACAAAGATGCCAACAAACCCTCTAAAAAAGTTCTCCTTCTTAAGATTGTTGAAACTTCTGTCCTATTTTCTTCACTTATCCCTTTAAAATCTCATGCGGTACCTTCACAATCTGAACCTTCACTTCTTATTCGCGAAAATGTTGCCTCAGACATTTCCCCTTCAACTGGTCTTCTTACAAACGAAACTCATCTTATTAACTCTTCTGCGAATGAAACCCCTTCTTCGCCCGTTGTTAATGCCTCTCAAATCGACTCTTCCTTGATTCCAACTACTGATTTTCCCCTAACTTCACCTTCAAATGACACTGTTATTACGAAAAATGATTCAATTCCTCGATCTTCTAATATCACCACTTCTTCATCTGAATTCTCTTCCCTTTCCAAAGACACTTTAGAGGGGATAGATATTGTGTTCTAAACTTTATCTGATGCTTTGGATGGTGTCAAGAAATCTTCCACTAACCCCATCACATTGGATGCTTGCGAAATTTTAAATAAGTATGTTGGCTCTGAGAGAATATTTTCGCAAACAACATTGGAGAAAGAAGTGGAAATTTTGAACAAAAATCTTCAAACGATGACCTTGGAACGTGATGCTCTTCGCATGGAAAATCAAAAATTCCAAAATATCTCGCTGGATTGTGAACTTCTTCGCAAGAAGAATAATGAACTAAAAGGTATGATTTTCTGATCTTCGCTTTTGATTTATCTTATAAGTAAATCTTTCCTTTTCTCATGCAATTCCCTTAAAGTCTTTTATTCGTACGTTAAGTTTTAAACCAGAAACAAATAATGGAGATATATCAATTTGAATCTGCCGCTGAAGAAGCTCGTGTTGATAGAGATATTTGGATGGATCAATATAATCGATTAGATAACCTTCATATATATTATGTTTATCAAATAGATAATCTTACCAAAGAAGATACTCAATTAGTTTAGAAATAAAACTCATTAAATAGTGAAATATCTGGCCTCTCTTATTCTTTGACTAAAGCTAATTTAGAGGTGGAAACTATATCATATGAAAACACAACTTTATCTTAGGAAAATCGAACTCTCTTAAATAAGGTGGCGAACTCTTCGCATCAACTAAACGTTCTTCAAAAGGTGTGTGATAACCAAGAACAATCTCTTTGCTCATTGAAAAATGAATATAAAGAGGTGACTGAATCATCTATTGTTGAGAAAAATACACTCACACAAGGTAGGATAGCTTTAAGTGTAAATGCAAGTCAACTCAAAGAACAATATTCCAAATTAGAAGAATCTTACTCTTCACTTGCGAAGTAGAACACTTTTCTCATCTCTAAAGAAAAGAAATTAAAATCTCGCCTGAAGGGTTTGGTTGGAGATAAATTTGATGACGCAATGAATCATTGGTAGAGTACTTGCTTGACACTAATTCAAAACATAATTTCGCAAAAAGAGGGTAGTCATTTTGACTGCCTCAGCCATTCTTTCTTTGCTAAACCAGTTTATAACATGCTGCTTGCTAATTCTTTATTTTAATAAATTTTTTGTATTCTTTCTTCTCGCAGAATCTGAAAAAAAATCTTCGCTCTTCCTTGTCTGATTTGGATTTGAAGTATTCTAACATTCGCAAGGAAAATGCACTTCTCGCTACTCACCTTGCTCTTTCTCGCGATCGAGCGGAAAGGAGACTTGATTATCTTGCCTATTTTAAGGATATCCAAGATAGGAATCACCAAAGATCGTTCCTTCTCCAAGTCCATCTTAAAGCTGAAGTTCTTATGAATGAAATTTTGTTGTCCAATTCTATTCCTCCTGTATCAATTGCACCTTTAGAAGTAGATGATGATGAAGTTCCTCGTGCTGCTGATGTTGATTTTGATTATGAAAGTGACATGGAAACTATTTCTCAAGAAGAATATGAAGTAGAAGAATATCCTACTAAAGAAGCATCTGCTGATGATAACCACGACGAAAATGAAAAAGAAATCCCTCTTAAAGAAACTGTTACTGGCGAACATCAAGGTGGAGATGAAGCTAGAATTAATCAAGTCCTTGAAGAAAATGTTGTTGAGAGTGATAAAAATAACGAAGAACACCCTTCAACTCCTTCTGGCGAAATCAACATTGAGGATTGAGTTTCTTATTTAATTATGTCTTCTTGAGTTGTTTCATGCTCTTTACTTTTTGCGAATGATGCACCTCAATCAACTTTGAAATTTATTATTTAAATAATTTGCGGTGAGAAAGATAATGCCTCTTGTTTATTAATTCTCATACTTGCCTCTCATTATCTTTCTTGCGATGAATGATCTGCATAAAGAATAATTAGCATTTATAATTTTTTTGTTCTGTTATGTGGTCTTATTTTGCCTTCCTAGTTAAAGGTCTTATTTTGCCATCTTTTGTCATTGCGACAAAATCGCATGCCGTCTCTGCATTTTCATGATGAAACCCATTGATCTTGCCTTAACTTTTTTTTCTTTTGTCATTTTTGCTGCGACAATATGACAGGCCTAAATTTTCTTGCGAAACTAAAGCCCCGTGATATTGTCGTCTTGCGATAAAATCTCAGGACGTCTCTGCACTTTCATGCAAAAACCCATTGATCTCGTCTTATCTTCTCTTATGTATTATTGCCTCTTCAGGATTGTTGCAAAAATATGACAAGTCTTGATACTCCCGTGAGTAAAAATCCTCATGACATTTGCATCTTAAGACATTTATCAGCTCCCTAATGGAGGGTGCCGCCCTTATCTTCCCCCTGGTTGCCCCTTCAAGGAGACGTACTTCTGCCATACAAGACTAGATCCTCCCATCCAGTCTTGACAACAACCAGTTGTTTTTGCAACCTCTTATCCCTTTTGCCTATATGGATTATGGTTACGAGACTGCACCCTAAGTGGGGCTTTCTTCGGGCCGAGTGCATCATAGTCAAGACTTGCCAAGAATGTCCAGGGTAGTTTCATACACCACGGGCACTCTTGGCTCAACCGTGTACCTCGGCGCCTTGATCATACTCTGCACTCCTTAGGAGAGTCCTTATTACCTTAGTCGCCTAACTTGAGTCATATGCTCAAGTTGAGAATCCAAGGTGCCTTTCCTGGATGGGCTTTCATTGACCCCAAATATCCATGACTCAGGTTCCAGCAGCGGTATGACCTTATCCCTGATCCATGCAACATATACCCCCTTCTATAACGCACTTTAGGTCTTACATTTGCCTCTTGCGAAATTTTATCCGCGAACTAGGGTGTACGTTATAAAGGTTCGTCCCATTCTAATATGTCATTAATTTCTGATTTTCTCTTGAGAAATGTTCGCATATTCTCATTTTGTTTTGATCTTGAATAATCTCGCAGCAGCTTTTTCATAAAATTTATTGTTCATAATCTTGCATCATACATTACTTCCTTATCTAAGATTTCTTAAAGTCCTTCATGGGTAATATCGCTTTAAATATAATCTATTTAATGGTCTATCAAGTCTTTGACCAACATCTCTACCCTATGGATCCATCAATTTGTATGCCCCCGTTCCAATTATCTCTTTTATATAATGTAAGGGTCATCCCATTTTTTCGCTAGTTTCCCTCCACCTTCTCGCTGGTAAATTAGCGTCTCGCGAAGAACTAAATCACCTGGTTAAAATTTACGTATCTTGACATGCTTATTGTATTCTCGGGCTAATCTTCGTTGATAATTCTCTATATGTTGTAAAGCTCTTTCTCTCTTCTCTTCTAGCTCATCAAGTTTGTTTAGGATCATTCCAGCACTAAGATTCTTCTCCCAAGCCTCTCTCTTTGTTGTGGGAATAGCAACTTCTGTTGGTAACACTGCTTCAACTCCATATGTCAGACAAAAAGGTGACATTCCTGTAGCTTCTCGCCTAGTTGTGTTGTAAGCCCAAACTGCATTATGTACCTATTCACACCATGCTCTATGATGTCCTTCTAACTTTTTCTTCAATATATCTGCGATCATTTTATTTGTTGCTTCAGCTTTTCCATTGGCTTGTGGGTATAGAGGGGTGGATTTTCCACATTTTATCTTGAATGCATTGAGTAACATTTCTATATTCTGCCCTTCAAATTGCTTCCCATTGTCAGATACCAATTGTGCTGGAATTCCAAATATGCAAATGATATTTTCAAATATGAATGTAAAGATGTCTTTGTCGTGAATGTGTTGTACTGCCTTTACTTCTGCCCATTTTGTGAAATAGTCTGTTGCGATAATTAGGTATCTTTTTTGTCCAGATCCTGGCACAAATGGTCCCACAATATCTAAGCCCCACTTTCCAAAAGGACATACACTTGTTGAAGATGATAATGGTTCTCCAGGTGCATGTATTTTCTTTCCATGTCGCTGACAATCTTCACAACGTCTTGATATTTGCTTCGCATCTTCATGCATATATGGCCAATAATAACTTTGCATTTTTGTTCTGTATGCCAAAGATCTTCCCCCACTGTGACTGCCAGCGTCTCCACTGTGTAATATTTTTAACACTTTTTCTCCTTCTTCTCGTGTTAAGCATCTAAGTGATGGTCCATTAAATGATTTTTGATACAATACCCCATCTCTTAGTTCATAATTTGTTGCACGACTTTTTAATTTGTGTGCCTCTAATCTGTTTCTTGGTGTTTCCCTTCTTTCTAAATATGCACGAAGTTTTGTTCTCCAATCTGCGACATTGTTTCTTGGTTCTTCTTCATCACCTTCTAATATCATTACATCTACCTCTTCTTCCTCTTCTTTATTGATTGACGGTGATATAGTGTCTGGATTTCTATGTATCTCGCAGTTGGATCTGTCATCATACTTGAAATGAAAGAATAAGCATCTGCGAGTCTATTATCCTTTCTTGATATATGCCTCCATTTTATTTTTGGGATTTTCGCTGACAATTCTTCGACAAATTTCTTACATTTCTTCAAAGATGGTTCATTTGTTGCGTATTCTCCTTTTATTTGGCGAATAACCAGCTATGAATCACTGGTAATTCTAGCATTTTCTAATTTCATTTCTATTGCGAATTTTAGGGCATGTATCACAGCTTCATATTCTGTTTCATTATTAGTGGATGCAAACTCCAATCTAAATGAAAAATACATCTTCATTCCCTCCGGCGAAATTAAGATAATTCCAATTCCATTACCTTCCCCATTCGAGGATCCATCCACCAATATTTGGATCTCCACACTCTTCTTCTATATCCATCATTTCCTCTACAGCTTCATCATTTTCTAAAGGAAATTCTGCCAAAAAGTCTGCGACAACCTGTGACTTTGGTGAAGATAACACTTCATATTTAATTTCAAAATGCCCTACTTGCGCGTTCCACCTCTCAACTCTTCTTGACCTCTTTGAGTTCTTTATTACCGATTCAATTGGTACCTTTGTCAATACTTTGACTTTATGTGCCTGAAAATATATGTGAAGTTTAAATATGGCATATACCAATGCTAGAATTAGCTTTTCAATCTTTGAGTAATTTCTTTCTGCGGCATTGAATGTTTTGCTGATGTAATAAATTGGTTTTTCAACTCCTGCTTTCATTCGCAATAACACAACACTTAATGCATGCGAAGTTGTTGCAAGGTAAATCAATAATTCTTCTCCTGGTTCCGCTTTTTGTAAAATAGATATATTCATCAGATGTTCTTTTATTCCTTGGAAAGCTTTCTCACATCCATCTGTCCATCTGAATTTTATACCCTTTTTGAGTATGTTGAAGAAATGTTTACATTTATCTGATGATCGCGAAATGAATCTTCCTAGCGAAGCTAAGAGTCCGTTTAACTTCTGTACATCCTTCACCGTCGCTGGTGTTGGCATGTCGTGAACTGCTTGCACTTTCTCTGGATCAACTTGTATTCCTTCCTTAGATACAATTTACCCTAAATTTTTTCCTGATGCAACTCCGAAAACGCATTTTTTCAGGATTTACCTTGATATTAAATTGCCGCATTTGTTCCAAAATTTTCTTTAGATCTTGTACATGATCTTTAGCTTCTTTACTTTTTACTAACATGTCATCTACATACACTTCTAACGTTTTGTGTATCCACTTTTCGAATACTTTCTCCACCATTCTTTGATATGTTGCTCCAGCATTTCGCAGACCAAATGGCATTTTTGTATAAAAATATAATACTCTTGGAGCGAAAAAGCAGTATGTTCCTGATCTTCTTCAGCAAGAGGAATTTGATTATAACCTTTATACCCATATATAGAAGATATTCTATCATTTCCCGACGCTGACTCAACCATTTGTGGAATATCTGGTAATGGAAAACTATCTTTTGAACAAGCTTTGTTTAAATCAGTAAAAGCTATACAAATTCTTATCCATTTATTCTTGTTTGGGACTACAACCATGTTTGCTATCCACTCTAGATATTTGGCTTTTATTATAATTCTTACATCAAGCATCTTCTGCAGCTCTTCTTCTATTTGGGAGTGATATTTTGTTGCGATTTTTCTTATTCTTTGTTTAAATGGTCTTGCACTTTTGTCAATTTCCAACTTATGATATGCCACAGACGGATCTATTCCAGGCATCTCATCCATGTTCCATGTGAAAATATCTCTATACTCTCGCAAAAGGTTAATAGTTCTTTCCTCTTCATTTGTCTCCATCTTGGTCCCAATTCTTAGTATTTTAGGTTCTTCTTTAGTTCCAATATTCACTTCCTTTGTTGGTTCTGCTGCAGTGTAACTGGCCTTAGGTTCTTCCATGGGTGTTGGTTCTTTTATCACTTTCACAAGTTTGTTTCCTTCCTCCAAAATTTCGCTGGGTATTCCCTTCCCTTCTTTTGCTCTAATCATGTAAATCTTAAACTCTTCTTATTTCTTTGCCTATTTCGCCATCTTTCTGCGAATTTTGCGCTTCTTTGGACGCTCTTCATAATGTTTCACTTCAATTTGATAACACAATTTCGCACTATCAATATCTACTCTTATTTCACCAATTCCACTTATTATTGGAAATTTGATGTATTGATGTAATGTTGATGCTATGGCTTTGATTGCGTGTATCCATGGTCTTCCTAACAACATGTTATATGGCGATTCCATGTCCACCACACATAGCGTCACTTGTGTTTCGATTTCTCCCAGCAGAATTCTCACTACTATTTCCCCTTTTGGATTAGTCGTAGATTTGCCGAAACCATGAATATGATATGTTGAATGAGATATTTTTTCATCTTTGTATCCCATTCCTTTGTATGCATGATAAAACATTATGTCCACTGAACTTCCTGTGTCCACTAAAGTTCTATTCACCGCCCATTCTTCCATAGATTTTGATGATTTCTCCTTTCCTTTTCGTGCAACCGTTACCGTGATTACCAAAATAGATGTGTGGCTCAAATTTTCTTTTGGTATCTCTGCTGATGTGAATGCAATTCTATGCTTTTCCCACTCCTTCAATGGAGATATCTTCTCTAGCGTCATGATTTTATTTCCTTCAAAATCTCGTTTATGTATCCTTCCTATAATGTTCTCATGGAATTCATTAACCATTGTTTTTGTGATTACGCTACATTCCAACCTTCTTTAATTTTTATTGATTTTGATTGTCTCTTCTTCAACTATTTTGCTGTTTTCTTTCATCATTTTCTTGATTTGAGCAATCTTTACGACGATCTTCACAACTTTCAACCCTCAATCCCTGATTCTAACGCTATTATGTAGTTGCAGGAAATCCCATATTACACCCCTCACAAGAATTCATGCAATCAAACCATTTTAAGATGAACAATCACAATCTTTATTGATTAATCTCACGAATTTTACGAGAAAGTAAAGAAATGAAACTAAGAAATTAACAACAGCTCTGGACTTTATCTCTCCTAATGACTTACTCAATACTCTAAAAAGATCTCTCCCTCCCTTAAACCTGTTCGGCTCTTTATATAGGAAATTACATAGTGGATGACAGCTAGTTTATCCTTTATTTTAGGATCTGTCTTGCGGTACTGTCGCAAGCTTACAAATGTACATTTTCGCAAATGTCTTAAATCTCGCTAAATATTCATAATTTCCTCATGTTTACATTGTTGTTTTCTGCTATGTCATCTCTTAAATCATCCTGCGACATTCGCAATGTGTTGTTGGTGAAGATTTCGCAAGTGTATCTTTGTTGCGATATTCTGATCCTACATATCACTTGGTTGAAGAGAGTTGATACCAAACAGATTTGTTGTTCCTTTACTGTTTGGAATACGAACCAAAGGAATTGGTCCAAGTACGTGACTTGTTTACAGGTTGGAGGCGTGGGAATACAGACGAAACTAGGTGAAATATAGGTTTAATTTCTTGGTCTCAACTATACGAAGTTGGTTTATTTTGTATAGCGGTTTAATCCTGAGAGTATTCAATTCTGGACTAGATCCCTGGGTTTTTCTGCATTTGCGGTTTCCTTGTTAACAAAATCTTGCTGTGTCATTTACTTTATATTTACGCATTCTAATTTTTTTATTATAATTAAAGTAAATTGCACAAACGTTAATACCTATTTACTTGATATGTGAATCCTATTGAGTTTGGTTAAGTCCGAACCTTTGTATCAAATAAACACACTTTCTTGTTATATTGTCTCGATCTCATATCCATAGACGATCACACAAAGTGTGAACCGATTTGTTGTATTGTCTCGACTCAGTCCATAGACAATCACTGTCGGGGAAAGGACTTATAGGAATGAAAATTAATAGCTTGAGGTATATTTGGGGTACCCTCTCCTTTTCAATTGGTATCAGAGCAGGCAAACACGAAAAGATATAAAAATCTGTGTTTGGTGCGATCCATCCTATAAGAATTGAATCCATGTCTGATTCAGTTAACGTAGAGCTAGAAGATGATATACTTCATAGTGGATATTTGTTTTCTAACTCTGATAAAAAACCTTGTACTGTTAGTTCACAAGTTGAACACAACTTTGAAAATATTAACCATGATGAGTTAATAAGAAAACAAATTGTTCTGAAGAACAAGCCATATTCAGATGACAGTGTTGAAATTAAATTTTTCAGAAAGCTTACTGAAAAGTATAATCTAAAGGATAATGTATTTTATCCATCTGCGGAAAAGGTCATCATAGAATTCTTGATTCATGAAGATGCTGAATCTAAAGGACATAAATCTATTCAATCCAAAACAAATATATTAGTTAAAACAAGGATATGTGATTCTAATATCCAGAATCTCTTAACTAATATACAATTTCCTGATTCTAATAGCCTAGCCACCTGTAAAAATCAAGATGAATGTGTTTTAAGGGTTAATTATTTGACTTGTATCCGGTAAACATTGTCTGACAATGATTATCCCTCTAACAGAGAAAAAGATCAACTCATGTATACAAAAACAAAGGATTTCAAATCCTGTTGTGTTGTTGTTGATCTACATGAGAGTTCTGATTATGTCAAAACTCACAAAACTTCAAGTCACGCTAATGTTCTGGCTTATATAACTGATCACTCTGGTAAACCAGATCATCTTAGCTGTGACTCTATGAAATAAGTTTATTTTTGGAGAAATTTGAAAGAGAAAGATATTAAGAAATATCATGATTCCATGAATCAAGAGCTTTCACTAGCTCACACCAACAACTGATGTTGGCATTCAGAATTTCCCCAGGAAGTGCTCTTTCAAATAAAAAGAGGGGAAGTTCTTAAAAGGAGCACAAGAAAATAAAGATAGTCTAATCCTATTTTGAAGTGTATTTCTTTTATCTATAAGTAATATGAAAAAATTAGTTCTGTCAGAACTCTTAGGACAAGTTCGGAATTTTACTGTTGTTTCCAAAAGTATGTGTATTTTCACAAATAAATATACCGTATTTAGGTATCTCATTCTTGGAAACCAAGTTTGAATTCTTTTATAAGCCATCTTTTGAACCGATTTCTCTGTGTCCTGTTCACGGTCAAATATGGATGGAAATACTATTGATATTGAATCTCAGCTTCGAAAACTTGAAATCTTTCCAGTTGAGTTTAAGTGCTACTTCTCTGATGAACATAAAAAGAATCATATTTCTTTCGAGCTTATGCTTATGTTAATGAGAGACTTTGAAGTCTCTCGTGAGCTTTTGGAATCTGCTGTAGCGAATGAAAAACTGCTTGAGTCAAATCTCTTGAAGTCAATTGTGGAATTGAATCTGCTAAAACAAAGACTCAATCATCTGAAAGAAAAGAGGAGACTCAAGAATCAAAATGCTGAAGAATTCTCAGTAAACAATAAAAGCAGCTCTAGGGGTTAAGTTATATGCTGTAATACTTAATCTAGAAAAATAGACATCAATTTTTGATTTCTTTCATTGATTGTATAAGTCTATTGAATAAAGTTATTTGATTTATAATTTTTCTTGTGATAGTTTTTGATTTACATAGCCGGTACTTTAATGCTTTATTTATTTGCTATGTATGTGTATGAGATGTTTGATTTCAGTTTTATTACCTTGATATTCGATCTCATAATATGTTGTGAACCCTTTTTGGTTTGGGTGACTTTTTGATTTAGCAGGATTAAGTTCTAGCCCATGTTGGTAGGATTTATCAAAGGATCATGAGGGGTTCCTGTAGAAACAATATGTGAAAAATTCACAATATGTTGAATCGGTTTTGGTTTAGCATAAAAGCATATGTGTTTCGACGGTGTTCAACTTTTGCTTGCAATTTTTAAAACTGATTTTCAACCTTTCTCTGGTAAAGGTTGGTTGTTGTTATTCTTTTGTTTTTGGCATGAAAATTACAACATAATGATATTTCGATATCAATTCTCCCGGAAGAAGAAAACGATGCGATCATATTTGGAGAAGTTGGATGCGAAATTGAGGTAACAATCTTGTTAGTTAATTGTTTTCCTGTTTTAAGAAAAGCCTATTTTTATTCGATATATATATTGCTTTTGCTTAAACGAAATAGTTGGTACAATTGATTTATTTATTCCATTATGTATGTGTGGATGTTTGTGTGATTCAATTGTTTTCGGTTAAGTAAAACTATTGTTATCTTTCTTTGTTGTGTGATATCAATCGTTTAGGCTTACGAAATTTGGTGCAATTGCGGTGCTTTAATGTTTATGTTAATTCAATTTCTTCCAGTTAAGTAAAACAATTGTTATTTTGCTTTACTGTGTAGTATCAATTGTTTAGGCTTACAAAATTTCGGTGCAATAGTGAAACTTTGATATATATATATATATATATATATATATTGAACTGTGTCCGGTTGAGGTGAATAATTATGCAAGTTGATTTATTGGGTTTTATGAATTATTTATGGCTTAACGAATGAATATGTTGACGGGACGAGTTATTTAGTCCAATTCGATTCTGGATAAGATAGACTAAGTTAATTATGATCTTAGTTAGACTTATCAAAGTGGAGGTTTTGGTATTCAAGTCTATCCTAAAGCCTAAACAAGGAAATGCTAGTTAACTAACCTAGTATTTGGCTTGTTTAAAATCTAAAGGTCTAAGTTATATGGATAATTAGAAACTGATGAGAAAAATGGAGTTTATCTTTGTTTTGGTCTTATCAAATGAATCGGTTGTATTATACAATCAGTTTAGCAAAGGAACTAAGTTGCTTAGTTGATTTTTGGTTTGCGAAACTAGTTGGGAAAGTAGCTTCGGGCAATTATTTCCACGATAACATATCAAAACGTAATTACTTAGTCGTTTCGGTTTTGATATTGGTTATCAAAAATGGTATGTGGAACCCTCATGCTTGACTCAACAGGTTGCAAGTCTATTTTGAGATTTGTAAGATCCTTTTCGTGTTGTCCTTTATTTTTTCGTTTCTTTGTCATTTTTTTTATAAAAAGGGGGAGAAATATATGGAGTAAACAAGTGATGATGGTATCAATTTTATGGTTGATAGGTGTCACTAGGGAAGAGGACAATGGTGCTTGAACGTTTATCTAACGAATGAGGAAAAGCACAGACTAAGGGAGAGTAACATATCATATGATTGGGATAACAAAGACGTCCGGATTGAAAATCTACCTATCTCACCTTTAGGGGGAGTATGAGCTTTGTTATTATAATGTCGTTGCTGCATTCTTAAGGATTGAATGATTGCAGGTTATGTGTTGTTGGATTCGGGAATCAAGCGTATGTGTAATGAATTCTTGTAATTTGTTTATCCATATGATTGTAAGAGTTTTGTCACTAAAATTGACAAAGGGGGAGATTGTTAGAGCATTGCTCGGTTGAACCCACCAAGCGTTGGTATGTCAAGTTTGGTTGTCATATTTTAGTGAACCAAAAATCATTTAAGAGTTGCTTGATTTAAATGTACTAGAGTCAACTTCGTATAGGTTAGCTTGAAAGTATTAGGGTGAGACATTACAAGTATTGCGAAGACTTGAAGAAGTGAAGAAGAACGGAGCTACAACCACAACATTATCTTTCCACTTGAGTTTAGTGATATTAGACTTGAACTATTTCATTCCCTAACGTATCTTTCAAGTCGTGCATATTGAAAACATAAAACTGTGAAGCATGAACACTCTAGATAGACATAGTATTAAGGAATACAATATCAGTTTCTTGCTTAACCATTAAAATTTTCATATAAGACATCGACATAATCGTATGAATGCTATTGTGATTATGTATGGGTATGAGGTGAGGATTTCATCCTAGGGAACAATGTTTACATGTGTTCTAAGGAACTAAGTTCATGATATGTGTTGTGAACCGAAAGGGAAATCGCCAGGTGTTATTGGGGCTATTCTTCATTGCATATCTTATGAACGACCAATATGTGTGATTAGTATAACCGCTCATGACTTGTTTGTGTTCTTGGTAAACTATTCACATGAGGCCTGACTTATGTATTGGTATGACTTTTATTAGTGAAACCAATCTTAAGTAATCATCTGAGGTATGATCGGGTTGTGAGTGTCTGAACTTATTACTGGGAGAAGGGGAACAGATCCTAGTAAGAGGTGCAGTGCATCATAAGGGGAACCGATCCTTGTATGAGGTGCAGCAAGGTTTATGGAAGAAAGGGGAACCGATTCTATGAACATGTGCAACACATTTTTGGGAAGGGGGAACCGATCCTATGGACATGTGTAGTGCATACAAGTTAGATACAAAATATATGTGGGGAATCGATCCTAGTTCCTAGTCAGCCCTATCTTTAGTAAGCTAGTGTAACTATGCACATTACTCACATGGAGGTAAAACCAAAACTTGTTTTGGTAGAACCGTAAACCCATGAGTTGTGATTGAGTATTACTTGATCAATCATATAGTTCTTGAAAGTCAAATGAACCAATTCTAAACTTGTTTGGAAGTGTGGTAAATCGGTTTCAAGAGAGTAAGTATGACAAAGGACTTGCAAGAGTATGATGTCAACATACTTTGAACACGGTGCATTAATGCTTATTCTATATTGTTCAAAGATATTCCTTAACGGCTAAGAAGGAAGTAAATCCCAAGATCGAATTTAAATAAGTTAAGAATCTTTTTAATTAAGGGTTTTTAATTACATATGGAAAATAAGAATTAGTAATGTGCATTTGCTAATTTAAGATTTTCCAAGGAGATTTCGATCATTTATTTTTGGACAGTGCATTCACAGGAATTGTGAAAACCTAATTTGGTGGAGTAATGAAAAATATCTTGAGAATATTTTCGGTTTTGGAAATTCCTTGGTGTCCAAACTTTCTTGTCTATAAATACTTTGAGTTTGCATTTCTAGCAAACTAATCCTGCGTAACATAAACTTCCTCGTTTGTCTTTGTTACTGGAGAAGCCACCTATCAGAGAGGAGAGTAATCTAATTAGGTGAAATCTCTTACGGACGCTCAATTTAAAGTCTTCTTTGTGATTGAGAAGCTCTAGTGCGACCCATTGGTGGGAAACTAGATATTGCGGTTTATCTTTAGTTTTCGTATTGATTTGATTGACTAACGGTGGTTGAACTTTGATTGCACCTAGTTTGTTTATGCTTGAGAATCTTCTCTTCTGATATAAGATTCACTCAAACTAGTTCAAGGTTTCGACATGGATCTTTAGACTGTTGTTAGATATAAAGATGATCTTGTGATAATCCATTGTTAACATACTCCGTTCTATATGTGATTGCTCACAAGAGATTAAAGTAGTTGTGTGCAGGTGTTTATTGAAGATCTAAGAAGATTTGAAGACAAAGAAGATATTGAAGATTTCTGACTTGGTTTTTATAATCTTTGGTGTGCACAATACTTGTTTGGGAAAAAGAGGATCCAATTAATAATCGGTTTATCCTTGTGGTAGATTGGATTGATTAATTGAGGAAGATCGGCATCAATACGTTTCCTTGAGATTTAGGGTATTGATTGGATTAATCTTAACAATTGCTTTTGGGTGATTGAACATAAGATAGATCTTGGAACCTGGCAAAGGAGTTTATGTTAAGATAAACAAGGGAACCTTCGCGCAACTCATATCACTTGGTTGAAGAGAGTTGATCCAAATAGATTTGTTGTTCCTTTACTGTTTGGAAATACGAACCAAAGGAATTGGTCAAAGTACGTGACTTGTTTACAGGTTGGAGGAGTGGGAATACAGACGGAACTATGTGAACTATAGGTTTAGTTGCTTGGTCTCAACTATACGAAGTTGGTTTATTTTGTATAGCGGCTTAATCTTGAGAGTTTCAATTCTGGACTAGGTCCCAGGGTTTTTCTGCATTTGCGGTTTCCTCGTTAACAAAGTCTTGCTATGTCATTTACTTTATATTTCCGCATTATAATTATTTTATTATTATTAAAGTAAATTACACAAACGTTAATCCTATTTACTTGATACGTGAACCCTATTGAGCTTGGTTAATTCCGAACCTTTGTATCAAGTAAACACACTTTGTTGTTGTATTGTCTCGATCTCGTATCCATAGACGATTACACAAAGTGTGAACCTATTTGTACGTGTTGTATTATCTCGACTCAGTCCATATACAATCACTTTCGGGGAAAGGACTTATAGGAAGGAAAAGTAATAGCTTGAGGTATATTTGGGGTACCCTCGCCTTTTCACCTTGAGTAGTCCTTTGTCTTGTATGATGATTTCCATGGAGTTATTCAGCTCAACTACACTTTCTATCCTATTCCGTGACCTTAGCTATAGTAGACTAGAAATCAAGACTTATAGTTTTGATCACTTACATTGACAAACATGCTTGAGATAGCAACGCATGCGAGTTCGACCGAGCAATGCCTAACAGAGTTGATTCTTCTTTAACCGTAGGTTTCTTCTCGAGACCATATCAGTTAACGAATTAAATTCTTCATTGGGATTGTGAAGCCAGGCGAAACTACTTCTCTTGTAGTTGAGCGATCTGATCTTGCCATTTTCTATCGTACGAGTTCAATTGAATAATTGGCTTGATATTATATCTCCGATAGGGCAAGATAAAAAGAAATCACAAACATCTTCATCTCATCGTTTGTGATTCCACAATATCTAGTTTCACTACCATACGATTTAGATTATTGTGAGGTGATCAATAATTCCAGGATGTTCTTCGTGAATATAAGTCCGGGTTATTGATTGGTTCCCGTTTACCTTGATTTCTATCAAAAGACGGAACAAACTTATTGGTTTATCTATTGGAGACAGATTTATCTATTATCATAGACTTTTTTGTGTGATACAAATTTGTTTATTAAAGTCTTCGACTTTGGGTCATAACAACTCTTGGTTGTGGGTGATATCAGCTAAGGGAATCAAGTACGTAGTATCCTGTTGGGATTAGAGATGTAAGGAGCACAACTATACCTTGAATCAGTGTGATATTGATTAGGGTTCAACTACAGTCCAGACCGAAGTTAGTTTGTAGTAGGCTAGTGTCTGTAGCGATTTAATACAGTATGGTGTTCAATCCGGACTAGGTCCCGGGGTTTTTATGCATTTGCGGTTTCCTCGTTAACAAAATTTATGGTGTATGTGTTATTTCTATTCCGCATTATATTTTGTTATATAATTGAAATATCACCGATTGTGCGTTATATCGATCAGTTGTGAAATCCAACCTTTGGTTGTTGATTGGAAATTGATTAATCCTTGGATATTGGTCTTTGGTACCATCCAAGTTTATATCCCTCTTGTATTTGATAAAGACTCGCAGATTTCTATTTTCCTGAGTATAGATCAAATAGAGAGATAAAGATATTAACTCTGTGATATACTTTTCATTAAGATTGAGTCTTACTGTCTAGTTAATTATCTTAAAAGTATATTAGAGTTAGTCCATACAGATTGGTATCAGAGAAGGCAAACACGTTTAAAGACCTTATCAGTATGTGTTTGTGGCGATCTGACTAGATGGACAGTAAAGTCTTTATAAACGCTTCACCAGAAATAAAACATAATCTTAGAGAATGTTCTAAAAGTCTTATTATTCTCCAAAGGAAGTTGGATAAATAAATCCGGATCAATCGTGATCTTGTTGCAGAAATTGGAAAGCATAAATATTTGAAGTCTGTCAAAACATCTTCTGTAATGATGAATAACTCCTTCGATTTCCCACTAAAGGATCATACTAAGTCAAGTCTTAAACGAATCACATGCTTTGAGAAACTTGATAGAAGGAATAACTTCTTAAATAAGATTATTGATGTTTCCCAGTGTATGTTTTGTGAGTCTGACAATCACACTCAACATACGTGTACACGTATTCAAAAAAGTATAAAATTTACGAGCAAACTTCACAAGGAAGCTGAGCAACTATTTACTTATCTAAAAAGGTGTACAATACTAACATGAAAACCAAAACAGGAAAGTAATGTTAGTATGGGATCTCTTGCCTTAAAATCAACATCACCCTTTCAATGGTTTCTTGACAGTGGTTGTAGCCGACATATAACTGGTGACCTTTCATGGTTTGTTTCCATAAGAGACTTTGATAGAGGACAAGTTACTTTTGGAGATGGGAGTTATTACTACATTAGTAAAAAGGGTACGATCAAGCTTCCAGGTATTCCAGAAATCCATGATGTAGTATACGTCAAAGGTATGATTGCAAATATTCTTTTTATTAGTCAAATCTGTGACAAAGGACATGGAGTTGTCTTCAATGCAAGTGGATGTGACATTGTAGACAAAACTGGAAAAGTGATTTTTCAAGGAACTCGTGGTAAAATTAATTATTATCTTCTTGATACCCAGTTTAGTAATTATTGCAATTTGACAAAGGTGGAATATACACATCTTTGGCATGAGCGTTTTGGCCACATCAATTATCGTCTCTTAACTAAGATCATTAACAAAGAACTTTTTAGAGGTGTTCCCAAAATCAATGCAAAGATTAATGGTGTATGTGGTGCCTGTCAAAATGGTAAGCAAATGAAAGTTCACCATAAGTCATCTCGAGATATTCTCACTAAGGCTCTACTTTATTTAATTCATATGGATCTCTTCGGACCAATTAAACAATCTACTGTTGGAGGGAAGAAGTATTCTTTAGTTATGGTAGATGACTACACCAGATTCACTTGGGTAGCATTTCTAGCTCATAAGAATGAAACCCTTGGAAAATTTAAGATTATTGTTAATAGGATCCAGAATGAACAAGGTCGCAAACTAAAGAAAATTAGAAGTGACCGTGGCACTGAATTCAAAGACACCAAGGTATTTGAATTATGTGAAAAACTGGGGATTATTCAACAATACTCACCACCAATAACTCCTCAAGCTAATGGAGTTGCTGAAAGAAAGAATAGGAATATTCAGGAAATGGCCAGGGTAATGCTCCACAACAAAAACTTGCCTTTAAGGTTTTGGGGAGAAGCTGTTTTCACAGCATGTTACTTGATCAACCCTGTATATCTACGGTCTAAAACCCTAAATACTCCATATGAGTTATGGTATGGTAGAAAACCCAACTTACACTATCTTTTTAGGCTATGCGTCTGATAGTCATGGTTTTCGAGTATTTAATCTCAGAACCCAATTAATGATAGAATCTACAAATGTTATCATTGATGATATTAACAACTTTTATCATGATTTTTCTCCCGCTGAACTGCCTTCAACAGAGATAACAGAGAAAATCAAAGAAGTTCCGGAATCAGTTGAAGTTATACCTACTGTTACTGATCCTGATCCTTCTAGTGACGAGGAGAAAAACACTGATCAGACTATGCCTATTGAAAAAGAATGTGTCCCTCCACGACACCTCTGGGTTCAAAGAAACCATGATCCCAACAGTATTATTGGAGGAAGAGATTCTACAACAAAGGCTAGAGGACAAATTCAAAATTTATGCAATTTTGGATACTATCTTTCACATGTAGAACCAAGAAATATTGATGAAGCTCTTAGTGATCCCATGTGGGTGAATTCAATACATGAAGAGTTAAATCAATTTCAAAGACAAGATGTGTGGAAACTTGTACCTTGTCCTCCAAATGTCAATATTGTTGGCTCCAAATGGATATTCAAGAACAAGTCTGATGAGTTTGGAACTATTATCAGAAACAAAGCAAGACTTGTCGCTCAAGGATACTCACAAATAAAAGGAATCGACTTTGACGAAACCTTTGTTCTTGTGGCACGCCTTGAGTCCATCAGATTTTTATTAGCTCATGCTTGTTTTCTTAAGGTAAAGCTATTTCAAATGGACATCAAATACGCTTTTTTAAACGGAACCTTAAAGGAAGAAGTCTATGTAGCTCAACCTAAGGTATTTGAAAACCCTGAATTCCAAGATCACATCCTTAAACTTAATAAGGCGATATATGGGTTGAAACAAGCACCTCGTGCCTGGTTCGAAAAACTAACCTCATCTCTTCTTAGAAAGGTTTTTCGAGAGGAGGAGCTGATAAAACTCTATTTACCAAGTGGAGTGGAAAAGATGTTGTGATTGCTCAAGTTTATGTAGATGATATCATTTATGGATCAACATCGGAGAAACTTGCACAGGATTTTCAAGTATCTCTTGGAAAGGAGTTTGAAATGAGCAATGTTGGTGAATTAAAATTCTTTTTGGGTTTACAAATTCAACAACACAGGGATGAAATTTACTTATCTCAAGAGAAGTACGCCAAAGATCTCGTCTCAAGATTAATTTGGCCTTGATAAGTCTACCCCTAAATTAACTCATATGCCTACCACTGGTAAACTACATCGAGATGATAAAGGTGTAAATGTTGATCAAAAACTTTATCGATCTATCATTGGAAGCCGTTTATATCTTACAGCTACTCGACCTGATATTGCTTTTAGTGTTGGTTGTTGTGCTAAGTTTCAGGCAAATCCAAAGGAATCTCATCTTGCGGATGCAAAAAGGATTATTCGCTACATTAATCACACTGCAGGGTGTGGTTTATCTTACACTTTTGATACTAACACTTATCTTACTGCCTATTTCAGATACAGATTGGGTAGGATGTGTAGAAGATAGAAAAAGTACATCAGGGGGTTTCTACTATGTAGGATTGAATCTTGTAGCTTGGCATAACAAGAAAAAAAATTCACAATCCCTCTCAACATGTGAAGCAGAATACATCGTTGCAGGCTCATGTTGTACTCCACTTCTATGGATGAAACAAATGCTTGCTGATTATGGAATTAACATTGGAATAATGAGAATCTTATGCGACAACACCAGTGCAATTCTCATAACAGAAAATCCAGTTGAACACTCAAGGACTAAGAAAATTGACATAAGGTATCATTTTATTCGAGATCTTTATGAAAATGGTATCATTAATATGGAATTTGTGCCGTCGGAACAATAATTGGTTGATATTCTCACCAAACCATTAGATACTGCTGCGTTTCAACACTTACGACATTCTATTGGTGTCATTCGGGTTTTTAGTCGTCCATAACTCTTTCCCCTGAACTTATCTCGATCCTTTGGGTAATTGAGTTTAGAACTTCTTGAGGTGTAAAGGTATTTCCACATTTGTTTATAGTAGACGTATCTTCTAAGTATCTTAGTGTTATCTTTAAATCATTATTTTCTTGTAAAAAATAAGGTCGCTCTTGTTATTCTCTCGGGAATGATGATGTAGTTTTGATTGTGGTAAGTACGGATTTGATTCTCTGACTCTTTTAAAGATTTGATTTCAGATTAATAAATAAATAAAACTAAGACAAACTATTAAGATTTGAATTTTTTTTTTTTACCAAAGAGAGAAAATTCTAGGGTTTTGGATTCCACTACTTCTAATGTTTGTAAACTCAATAATTAAAACTTTGACATAATACTCCTAATTTACTCAAAACAATTCGAACCCAATCTCATGCTTTAGAAGATATAACGTTATAAGCTCTTTTTTTTATGACTTTTGTCACTATCTAAGGCCTAACTTTCCTTCGCTTATAAAAGATCGGCAGCTCAAACTACCCAAAACAGTTTTTACAAAGCATATAAAGAAGAGAAAATTTTTAATAAATTAAAAACACGAATATGGAGTAAATATGCCAAAGAAATTAATTACTAAATATTACTCATCAAAAATAGTTTTCTCCAAGACCCTAGAATAAATTTAGCTACTCATATGAAGAAAAATGGAAGAAAATTGATTAATCATTGTATTAAAAATAATAAAGTTTGCTTACAATGATTTTCAGTCGCTACAGGTATTCAGCAGCGAAAAAATGTTTAGCTGCTTTTGTTACTAAAGGTCTTTCTTTACTAAACAGGGAACGATATATGCCTTCTGTTGTTGAATAACGATATTGTTCTGCGACTATTTGTGGCAGTTCAATGTTCTTCGTGTTCTTGATTAATGGCAGCAACATCAACTTTTTAAGAACTCTTGTTTTATGATTCTAAACCTCTACTTTCTTCTCCAAGGTATCCGTATGACCCTTTTTTTGGACTCGAACCACTCAATTTATACACAACAACATCTCAAATCCCTCGGAGATCTTCAAAATATCTTTCTTCTTCTTCACGGCGAAATCATGAGAATAATTCTCTTCTAAACTTCCTTGCTTATCAAAACTATTCTTTCATTTAACATATACGAATCATATGAGGATATTATTCCCTATTTTGCACTACACAATTTTCCCGTAACTTCTCTGCGCCAAAAATATCACAGAGAATATCTTTTTTCCCTGTTTCCTTCAATCCACGTAAACTTTCCTTGTTTCTCGATTCCAACTCATATACCAACCCTGTGTAGCTGAAACAGACCCATACAAGTCCAAAACCATGATTGAGTCTCACCCGTACTCCTTCAATTCTCTAATAAACCCGAAAACAAACCATCTTCTCTGTTTTGCATCAATCAGGTTATCCATCCCAAGTGGGTCGAACAAATTACCCATATCCACCTTGTTTACTCTTAGAAGGCCCATTGCAAACAAATCCATCGATTGAATCTCATCAATTCTCGGCCAAAATTCGAACCCTAAATCTGGTTCATGAAGAAAACTTTCCCGCCAAAATCAGTGAGCTCTGATTCTTCTTCAACCGATTATCTAGCCAATTCTGGTCAAAACAAAGACCATTACCATCTCTGTTTCGTTCTTAGGAACAAACCCATTAAGTTTCGGCCATTGAATATCAGTATAACGCCTTCAAATCTTCAACCCTAATTTTGTTGTTGTTTTCCCGCCAAAATTTGAATTTCAAATGGAGAAGATGACTTTTCCTTTATCTAGCAGCGGTGTCCCTTTAGCAATTTGGGATACGTTTAGCAATTCTTGGGGGTGCGAATAGCAATTTGTGGGGGTACAAAGATGACTTTTAGGCTGTACATAGTGAAAAACTCCTGGGTGACTTTATCAACTCCCCCGAGACATTTCTGGGTGCCTTTAACACTTTTCTGGGTGCCTTTTAGTACTTTCTCGAGAATCCATCTCTTACCTCTCATATTCACTTCTTTTCCTCAACACAGGTTGTCATGCTTTTCATACATAACTCGCATCACTAAAGCATACATGCCTTTCAGATAGAAAAGAAGTAAATAATGAGAAATAAGTCGCCTCCAATAGCAGTTGCACATGAAATGACACTTTAGCCCTTTTAAGCGACGTTTCCTCTTCTTTTGCTCCAAAGTACCTAAAACTCAAAATCAAACAAAAGATACATAATTTACAAGAAAACATAGCAAAGAAAGCATAAACAATAGATAAATATCAAGGTGTTTTGGACACCTATCAAATTCCCCCACACTTAGACTTTGTTAATCCTCGAGCAAATCAAACAAAACTAATTTTCAAACATACAACTCCATCTTGTCGAGGATACGGTAACACTTAGCCCGTATAACAAGCCTTTAAACCCTAGGTGGCCCTAGTGGCCGAGTTATAGTCTCGGGAAGGTTTACCAGAGGTGTACCTACAAAACCCTCTATTCCAAACCCTAGCTATCTGTGAAAAACTCAGGAATGACACTAAAGAGTCTCCTTGGTTGGCATACTTTAATGATTACAAAAGGAAGTATACGGATGCGAGTCATATTCATATATATAAGTGACAGAGTTCTATAAATAATCGGAATCACACAAATGAATAGATTAAGAAGATGGATTATAGAGATAGATAGTTCAAAAAACCTAGGAATCCTAATGGATTGAGATACTGGTCTGGACTAATATCAACACTGCTTGGAATATACAAGGTAACTAGCGGTCGATAATCCTAAATCTAGATCAACTCACTGGCATATACAAAGGAACCAGTGGTCGATAATTTTATTGCACAATAATAAACTTTTCATTCATTTTTTTTTAATTGCATGATTTGATCTTTTGGATCCAAGCGCATGCTTTTTGTCAGCAGATTACATGATAGTTCCCATGAATCCTGCGTTTCATGCTTGTTTAGGCGACGGAGACAGGGAAAACACACACATATTGCTATTCAAGTGTTTTTTTTAAGCGTCTTTATTCCGTTTGGTCTGATTGGTCTGGTCTATTTATTATTTAGTAACTCAATCACTCTATTCCATCCGGCATTGGTAACAATTCGATGTGTTGGGCCCCATCAAATCACTTAAAGAAACATATAATTTTTCAAATAAAATAAAAACGGAATGTAGTGTGATGATTCCATTCTAACACCTGAACTCTGTCTTTTCATGAATAGACTCTATTATTAGGTTCCTTAACTCCTACAACCAAGATGTTTTCATTCACTTAGACTGGTTAGTGTCATCCTAAATTGACACAAATTTCTAGGCTCTGGAGTTTTTTTTTTTTTTTTTTAATTAATATATAAATGAAAAACTAACTAAAAGTTTTTACCTCACCTCCACACTCAAATCTAACATTGTCCTCAATGTTTCAAATTAAAGTGCAATACCAAAAATATAAGTAACAAGAGGAATAAAGAGGTAAGTCAGAAAAATAGTACCTGGATGAAGCGTAGCAATCCTTCCATGGGAGCAAGAAAAAATAAATACAAAAAATCCACTAATGTACAACAAGAGGATAGGTTGCCTCCCAATAAGCGCTAAGTTTAGTGTCTTCACCAGATTTTGTTACCCGTTAAAATTAATCCTGGTAGACAGGATCTCTCAGCTCCGATTCTTAAATTGCTTGACTGGGTAACTCCAAGAATGGTTTCAACCGTTGACCGTTAACCTTGAAATTTTCTCCGTTCTTCAGATTTTCAACTTCAACTGCACCATGAGGAAAAACAATTTTGACAAAGTATGGTCCGGACCACCGTGACCTCAATTTACCAGGAAAAAGATATAAACGATAATTGTAAAGGAGAACTTTCTGACCTGGTTCAAATATTTTTCGAATAATCGATTTATCATGAAATATTTTTGTTTTCTCCTTATAAATTTTCACACTCTGGTAAGAATCATTACGAATTTCTTCTAACTCATTGAGTTGCAGTCTACGGTTATCACCAGCGGTAGGTAGGTCAAAGTTTAGCCGTTTAATGGCCCAATAAGCTCGGTGTTCTAATTATACTGGCAAGTGGCAGGCTTTACCAAAGACAAGTTTGTACGGAGACATCCCTAATGGAGTCTGAAAAGCAGTTCGGTAAGCCCACAAAGCTTCTACTAAGCGTAAACACCAATCCTTTCGGGTAGGGTTTACGGTCTTTTCTAAAATTTGTTTAATTTTCCTATTAGACACTTATACTTGGCCACAAGTTTGTGGGTGGTAAGGTGTAGATACCTTATGGGTAATGGAGTATTTCTTCATGAACATCTCAAAAGACCGGTTACAAAAATAGGAACCTCCATCACTAATGATTGCTCTAGGAATACCAAATCGAGAGAAAATATTGTCTCTAACAAACTTGATCACAACGTGGCGATCATTTGTCTTGGTGGCGATTGCTTCAACCCACTTAGACACGTAGTCAACAACTAATAAGATGTAAAAGTTGCCATAAGAATTGAAATAAAAACCTAAAAAACCTATACCCCACACATCAAATATTTCTATTATTAGTATAGGACTAATTGACATCATATTACGTCGGGTCATCTTTCCTAACTTTTGACATTTATCACAACTTTGACAAAATAGGTGGGAGTCCTTAAACAGAGTTGGCCAATAAAGACCGGATTGCAAAACCTTAGCAGCTGTTTTCTTAGAACTAAAGTGACCCCCATAAGCTCTAGAGTGACAAAAAGTCAAAACACTGGATATTTTGTTGTCAGGAATACAACGACGGATGATCTGATCAGGGCAATATTTGAATAAGTACGGATCATCCCAGAAAAAGTATTTAACCTCAGATAATAATTTATCTCTATCATGTTTAGACCAATGGTCCGTCATTTGACCAATTACCAAATAATTGATAATGTCTGCGAACCAGGGTAGCAACGAGATGGAAAATAATTGTTCGTCAGGGAACATGTCAAGGATCGGTTTCTCATCATCTCTAGTCTCATCAAGGATACGGGATATGGTCATCTACTACATTTTCGGACCCTTTATTATCACGAATATCTAGAGTAAATTCTTGGAACAATAATACCCATCTAATCAGCCGAGGTTTGGAGTCCTTCTTAGAAAGGAGATATTTGAGTGCGACATGATCAGAATAGACAATGACCTTAGACCTCAGGAGATATGATTTAAATTTCTCCAAAGCAAAAATAATGGACAACATTTCTTTCTCAGTGGTTGTATAGTTCATCTGGGCATCGTTTAGGGTCCTACTAGCATAACAAATCACACTAGGTGCTTTATTACGGTGTTGGGAAAGGACAACACCAACCGCATAATCAGACGCATCACACATGAGTTCAAATGGGAGGTCCCAATTGGGTGGTTGGATGATAGGGGCAGAAGTCAACAATGATTTTACCTTCTCAAAATCTGCAACACAGGCTTCATTAAACACAAAGGAAGTATATTTATCAAGTAGGTTCGACATGGGTAAAACAATCTTACTAAAGTCTTTGATGAAACGACGATAAAATCCAGCATGGACAAGGAAAGATCTAACATTTGTTACATTATTAGGTGGTCTTAATTTTGAAATTAGTTCAACCTCGGCTCTAGCAGCTTCTAATCCCTTAGAGGACACTACATGTCCTAGCACTATTCCAGATTTAACCATATGACACTTTTCCCAATTAAGGACTAAGTTCTTTTCTTTACAACATTTTAGAACTAGTGTAAGGTGGTGCAAGCATTCATCGAAGGAGGATCCAAAAACCGAAAAATCATCCATAAAGACCTCGAGAAATCGCTCAACCATGTCCGAAAATATACTTAGCATGCAACGTTGGAATGTTGCGGGTGCATTACATAACCCAAAAGGCATACGCCTATAAGAAAAAGTACCAAATGGACATGTGAATGTTGTCTTATATTGGTCTTCCGGGGCTATAGGGATTTGGTTATAACCACAATATCCATGTAAGAAACAATAATGGATGCTTCCATCTAATCTTTCTAACATATGGTCAATGAATGGTAGAGGAAAGTGGTCTTTCCTAGTTGCTGAGTTTACCTTACGGTAGTCTATACAAACTCTCCACACGGTAGTAACACGGGTAGGGATCAATTCATTATTCTCATTCACAACTACTGTAATCCCATACTTCTTTAGGACAACCTGGATATGACTGACTCATTTACTATCAGAGATGGGGTATATGATACCCACATCTAATAACTTGAGCACCTCAGTGCGGATAACTTCCTTCATATTAGGATTTAAACATCGCTGCATTTATCTTGAGGTTTTGGCACCTTCTTCTAGGTAGATGTGGTGCATACAATCAGCAGGACTAATTCCTTTCAAATCCACTATAGTCCATCCTATTGTAGTCTTGTGCTCACGAAGAACACTAACTAGTCTACGTTCCTGATCGGGCTCTAAGTTAGAGGCAATTATGACAGGAAGAGTATTTTCATTACCAAGAAATATATATTTCAGTGTATCTGGTAGCGACTTTAATTCAAGAGTGGGTGCCTTAACTGATGATGGGAGGGGTTTATCTATGGTCGGAGGAAGAGTTTCTGGTTTACGCTGCCATTTTCTATAATTCATTACTGGCGCAGAGTCTAAAAACGTATTAACTTCTTCAAAATGACTATCCTCACCATAGTAGTCTCTAAAGTGGGCCAAGCATGCCTCTAAAGGATTGTTAACACTATTAGTGATAAAATCATGCATATAGACTCATAGTGTTCAGTGTCCGGTCCGGTGGGGATTGTAACACCTTAAAAACGTTCAATGAGATTTTCTGATTCCCAAAGGAAAAATCTACTAGGCCAGTTTGACAATGTATGACTGCATTTGCACTGGCTAGAAACAACCTAGGATGATTGGGATGTTAATATCTTGACTAGAGACAGGTTGAGTGTCTAAAATCACAAAGTCAACTGGATAGATAAAGTTGTCTACCTGAACCAAAACGTCCCCAATAATTCCACGTAGGATTTTGACTGACCTATCGGCTAACTGTAGCGTTATCCTAGTTGGTTTTATCTCCCCTAGTCCAAGTTGTTTATAAACCGAGAAAGGTAAAAGATTGACACTAGACCCAAGATCCAATAGAGCATTGTTTATCATTTGGGTACCTATGACACATGTGACAGTAGGACAACCAGGATCTTTAAATTTGACCGGGTACTTTTGTGATATTATGGAACTAACTTGTTGGGTTAAAAATACCTTTTTATGGACACTAGACTCTCTATTGAAAGTGCACATCTATTTTAGGAGCTTGGCCATGGATGGTACATGTTTTATTGCATCTAACAAGGGAAGGTTGACTTTAACTTGCATAAAGATGTCTAGGATTTCAGCATATGTACTAGACTTTTTCTTAGCGAGTCTTTGAGGAAATAGTGCAGGTGGTATGTACACTCTCTCAGGGATATCTTCCTCACTTGGACTCTTAGCACACTCAGGCCCATTAGGGTCTTTAGACGAATTTTAGTCAACCTCAGTCTCTTCAGATGGACTAATATCCTTAGGTGATTCTTCCGAGTTTTCTAGAGTTTTACCACTCCTAAGGGTGATAACTGATTTGACATGTTCATTGTGTTTAGAACTACCTGACCCATTAACCTGGTTGAATCCTTTAGGATTTGGAGTTGTTTGGCTAGGAAATTTCCCATTCTCCCTATCATTTAAACGGTTCGAAAGTTGACTTATTTGAGTCTCTAGGTTGGCAATAGACTGGTCACTGTTTTGTTGGTTTCACTGACTCGTCAGGAAAAAGTCATCGAGATTTTGACCTAAATGATTGATATTTTGGGTAGTCTCGGCATGGTTTATCACACTTCGGTCAATAAAGAGCTTTAGACTTTCCACTAGAGATGACACCTTTTTATCAACTGGGTTGGGTTATTGTACTTAAGCTTGGTTCCTAGAGAAACCTGGTGGTGGGTTGCTAGATGGGCTACCTTGATGGGCACCTTTAGACCACGAGAAATTAGGGTTATAGGTATTAGAGTATGGGTCAAATTTGGGTCGACCCTCATATTTAGAGTTCATACCACCATGTAGGACACTAACCTGGTCACGGGTAGTTTCACTAGGGTAAAACAGGTGGAAGTGAGGTCCAATATGACTTTGATCACCACAAATGGTACATGGATATGTTCTAGGCTCACTATTACAGCTCATAGTCTGGTTTGACCCTTGGTTCATCTCTAAGGCCTCTAAACGCCTAAGGATATCTAACCCATTATCGAATCTATTGACCCTATGGATAGGGTTCCTAGTTATTTCGGGCTCCCTCATTGAAGCCCATTGACGAGTCTTTTCAGCTAACTCGACCAACTCGTCAAAACAATCATCTGGGTCTTGATGGGTAAATTCTCCACCACTCATTGTTTCTACCTGCATTCGGGTTTCACTATCAAGGCCCTCATATAAGATTTGGGACATGTGGGCTTTTTCAAAGCCATGGTGCGGGCATTGGTATAATAATTCATTAAACCTTTCTATGTAATCATGTAGGCTCTCACCTATTTTCTGCTTAAAGGTTTGGATAGACAGCCTAACAGCAGCAGTCTTGTGGTGTGGGTAGAACTTCTTAACAAAGGCCTCTACAAGGCCATCCCAGGTGGTGATTATTTTAGAAGGAATAATATGATACCACTCATTGGATCTCTCTTCTATGGAAAAAGGAAACAAATGCAACCTAAGCACATCTTTTGTGACGTTCGGATAATTCATTGTGTCACAGATCATTTCAAAGTCCCTTACGTGGGTATACGGGTTTTCATTCTCTATTCCCCTAAATTTATGCAACATGCCAAATATCCCAGGTTTAATATCAAATTTAACGGTAGTGGCCGGTAAAACAACCCCAGGTTCACGTATTACTCTAGACGGGTTCAACCGGTCCCTAAGAGTTTTGGTTGGTGGGGCCTCTTCATCTTTTTCATTAACCATTTCGGCAAAAATAGAAGTATTACCTAGATCCGTGTAATGAGTCGGAGTCAAATTAAAAAGGTCGTTTTCCTCAAGTCTATCTCCTACCAGTTTCCAACGTCGCATACACAAGCAAGAACACTAGTGAAGCAAAAAAAAAACCGTGCACATGCAAATGCAGGGTTTACTAAATTAGGTAAGCTTGGGCTACCTCAGTAAAATATACCTAAAAGTACGAGGCTCAGGCTTGTGGAATTTCGGCTGGTAACTCCCAAATGGCCAAAGGCACGAGTTCAGCGTACTTTTCCACGGGTTTCCTAAATTTGGTAAATCTGACGATGCAATATGGTGTGTGCAACGTGTATTTTTTTTATATATAAAATAAAATAATGAAATATATACAAAAAGGAATAAAATCTAAAAAATAAAAAATAAAATTTCGGGTCTTTATTACTTACCTTTTTTGGTAGGCAATTCCACAATAAATGTTTAATATTACCTGCACAATAAAAACAAGGAAATACCCAAGTAAAATCAAAGAAAATTAAATAAAATTAAACAAAACTAAAGAAAAGAAAAACTAAAAAGAAAATAAACTAATAAAATAAAATAAAATCTAAATCCTAACCTAAAGGCAAGTCCGCGTCGACGGTGCCAAAAACTGATGTAGTTTTGATTGTGGTAAGTACGGATTTGATTCTCGGACTCTTTTAAAGATTTGATTTCAGATTAATAAATAAAAAAAACTAAGTCAAACTATTAAGATTTGATTATGTTTTTTACCAAGGATAGAAAATTCTAGGGTTTTGGATTCCACTACTTCTAATGTTTGTAAACTCAATAATTAAAACTTTGACATAATACTCCTAATTTACTTAAAACAATTCGAACCCAATCTCATGCTTTGGAAGATATAACGTTATAAGCTCTTTTTTTATGACTTTTGTCACTATCTAAGGCCTAACTTTCCTTCGCTTATAAAACATCGGCAGCTCAAACTACCCAAAACAGTTTTTACAAAGCATATAAAGAAGAGAAAATTTTTAATAAATTAAAAACACGAATATGGAGTAAATATGCCAAAGAAATTAATTACTAAATATTACTCATCAAAAATAGTTTTCTCCAAAACCCTAGAATAAATTTAGCTACTCATATGAAGAAAAATGGAAGAAAATTGATTAATCATTGTATTAAAAATAATAAAGTTTGCTTACAATGATTTTTAGTCGCTACAGGTATTCAGCAGCGAAAAAATGTTTAGCTGCTTCTGTTACTAAAGGCCTTTCTTTACTAAACATGGAGCGATATATGCCTTCTGTCGTTGAATAACGATATTGTTCTGCGACTATTTGTGGCAGTTCAATGTTCTTCGTGTTCTTGATTAATGGCAGCAGCATCAACTTTCTGAGAACTCTTGTTTTATGATTCCAAGCCTCTACTTTCTTCTCCAAGGTATCCGTATGACCCTTTTTTGGACTCGAACCACTCAATTTATACACAACAACGTCTCAAATCCCTCGGAGATCTTCAAAATATCTTTCTTCTTCTTCACGGCTAAGTCACGAGAATAATTCTCTTCTAAACTTCCTTGCTTATCAAAACTATTCTTTCATTTAACATATACGAATCATATGAGGATATTATTCCCTATTTATCACGTACACAATTTTCCCGTAACTTCTTTGCGCCAAAAATATCACCGATAATATCTTTTTTTCCATGTTTCCTTCAATCCACGTAAACTTTCCTTGTTTCTCGATTCCAACTCATATACCTGCCCTGTGTAGCTGAAATAGACATGTACAAGTCCAAAACCATGATTGATTCTCACCCGTACTCCTCTAATTCTCCAATAAACCCGAAAACAAACCATCTTCTCTGTTTTGCATCAATCAGGTTATCCATCCCAAGTGGGTTGAACAAATTACCCATATCCACCTTGTTTACTCTTAGAAGGCCCATTGCAAACAAATCCATCGATTGAATCTCATTAATTCTCGGCCAAAATTCGAACCCTAAATCTGGTTCGTGAAGAAAACTTTCCCTCCAAAATTAGTGAGCTCTGATTCTTCTTCTGCCGATTATTTAGCCAATTCTGGTCAAAACAAAGACCATTACCATCTCTGTTTCGTCCTTAGGAACAAACCCATTAAGTTTCAGCCATTGAAACTCAGTATAACGCCTTCAAATCTTCAACCCTAATTTTTTTGTTGTTTTCCCGCCAAAATTTGAATTTCAAATGGAGAAGATGACTTTCCCCTTGTCCAGCAGCGGTGTCCCTTTAGCAATTTGGGATACGTTTAGCAATTCTTGGGGGTGCGAATAACAATTTGTGGGGGTAAAAAGATGACTTTTAGGCTATACATAGTGAAAAACTCTTGGGTGACATTATCAACTCCTTCGGGACATTTCTGGGGTGCCTTTAACACATTTCTGGGTGCCTTTTATTACTTTCTCGAGCATCCATCTCTTACCTCTCATATTCACTTCATTTCCTCAACATAGGTTGTCATGCTTTTCAGACATAACTCGCATCACTAAAGCAGACATGCCTTTCAGATAGAAAAGAAGTAAATAATGAGAAATAAGTCGCCTCCAATAGCAGTTGCACATGAAATGACACTTTAGCCCTTTTAAGCGATGTTTCCTCTTCTTTTGCTCCAAAGTACCTAAAAATCAAAATCAAACAAAAGATACATAATTTACAAGAAAACATAGCAAAGAAAGCATAAACAATAGATAAATATCAAGGTGTTTTGGTCACCTATCAAATGACATTAAATGGGGGAGAGTGCTTTTGAACTTGCGCTTAATTTCCTTATTTTTGTGGGGAGTGCGGCTATGGAATTTTTAGGGGTTATCTTGTATCTTTATAAACTCCTTGGTGAATGCATTTAGCTTCAGCTTTATGATTGCATCTAAAAAAATTTGATATGTCCTTTTCTTTGGTCTTGAAGCATCTCCGTGAAAATTTCATTAGGATCCCGTTTTCGTACTTTTGCCAATTTTATTGACAAAAAGGGGGAGAATTAATATGTAGTTCACACTACAAATACATATGGTTTTCGGATCATTATGTAAGGGGGAGTGGTTTTCGTGTTGAGACAAAAGTATTGACTAAGGGGAAGTGATACATATTACTATAGTATTGTTGTCGAAGTTGTGATATAAAAACTTTGATGATGTGTAATAATACTATGACACTGTATAATAATGATCGAGAGCTTTTGTTTTCTCATTATTATGGCTACGAGAATTCAACAACTATGATGTTGAACTGAATATCTATGGAATCATGGGAGTACTTGGAAAAGACAAAGTTTTCGAGTAATGTTGAAGCACTAAGGAGATCAAGCATGTGGATGAGAAGCTACAGAGTTTTATCTATTTTGTAATCCATATGTATTGATAGTTTTGTCACTAAAATTTACAAAAGGGCATATTGATACAACACTGGTCGGTCGAAATCCCATGCGCGCGTTGCTATCTCAAGCATGTTTGTCAATATTAGTGATCAAAATTATACGTCTTTATTTCTAGTTTACTTATGACTAAGTTTTGGTCTAGGATAATTAAGTATAGTTGAGCTCCAGACTCCATGGCGATTATCTTACGAAGACGAAAAACTACTCAAGGAACCAGTGGAACTTCATCCGACCAAAAAGGTATGTGGAGACTTGAACTTACCTAGCACTCAAAAGTCTATCTATCTCCTACTCTTGAGACAGCAGTCGTATAAGTACGATAGTTTTCATACATAAACATTTGCTTTTTCGAGCCGAGTTTACTCGCCTATGTTTTTCTCGAAATATGTATTGGTAAGCTTTCGCTTTAACCACCTTTCATCTTTACCCGTAACGAAAGTCATGATGACGTTTCAATCTTAAAAATAGCTTTGATGACAATAGTCGATTCTTTATGTCTAACGACTATTATAACATTATAGAAGAATATTTCAATGATTGAAATGTAGAGTTGAGATTACGTAACCACATATGGATATAAGCATATATAGTATGTTCGCATATTATGTATAAGTCCATGTACCGGAAACCAAGTGCGTGCATATGTGTGCATGCAGTATTGGTGAAAGAGACATGTTGTGTACGCGTACCCGCACGCATACTGGCATATGTTGTTGAACCGAGAATTTCTGTTAAGTTTGTAGTTTGAAAACTAGTAAACCAGTCACCTTAGGTACGTGTACCCACGGAAGTTTTCAACCGAAAATTTCTGCTGAGTTTGTGAACTCAAATCTGGTAGCTAAGGTACGCATACCCAAGCTGGTTATATTTCTGAAATCGGTTAGCTCATGAACTTAAGAAAATAAATCAATAAGGAATGAAATCTTTGGAAACCGTGGAAATATTGTCCATGAATTGATTCGAGTAAATCAAACCGATTTTGTTTTAATTGTGTCTATGTATAAAGATCTAAGAAATTGAACAACTCTTGAACTAGTTCTTATGAGTCATTTGAACCAGTTATGAAGAAGATGAATATGGTTGATATGAAAGTGTTCATATGGCTAACCATTGGTTAACTATTTGTGAACCAATCAAGTATACACGTTTAGGTACGGTTACTCAAACCTAAATGAATGCATTTCATTTGTGTGTGTGACAAGCTAAGTTTTGATCTAACGGTTGAAAGATATTAGCTTGGATAAATCAGGTTTTCCATGTAACGGTGAATATTGAATGCTTTGTTACCAAGGTAACTTAGATTGCAAACCTTGATTTGAAAACTATATAAAGGAGATGCCTAGCAAATGGGAAAACTAATCCCTACACCTCCTGTGTGATACTAGTTGGTTTGCTAGAGTCGATTCTCCTTTAACCGTAGGTTTCTTCTCGAGACCCTGTCAGTTAACGACTTAAAGACTTCATTGGGATTGTGAATCCAGACGAAACTACTTCTCTTGTAGTTGAGCGATCTGATCTTACCATTTTCTATCGTATGATTTCGATTGAATAATTGTCCTGAGATTATATCTCTGATAGGGCAAGATAAAAAGAAATCACAAACATCTTCGTCTTATCGATTGTGAATCCACAATATCTATTTTCGCTACCATACGATTTAGATTATTGTGAGGTGATCATTAATTCTAGGTTGTTCCTCGGGAATATAAGTCCGGTTTATTGATTGGTTTCTGTTCACCTTGATTTCTATCAAAATACGAAACAAACTCATAGGTTTATCTGTGGGAGACATATTTATTTATTATCATATACTTTTCTGTGTGATACATATTTGTTTATTAAAGTCTTCGACTTTGGGTCGTAGCAACTCTTGGTTGTGGGTGAGATCAACTAAGGGAATCAAGTGCGTAGTATCCTGCTGGGATCAGAGACGTAAGGAGCACAACTGTACCTTGAATCAGTGTGATATTGATTAGGGTTCAAATACAGTCCAGACCGAAGTTAGTTTGTAGTAAGCTAGTATCTGTAGTGGTTTAATACAGTGTGGTGTTCAATCTGGACTAGGTCCCGGGTTTTTTCTACATATGCGGTTTCCTCTGGTGTCTGTGTTATTTCTATTCCACATTATATTTTTTTATATAATTGAAATATCACAGATTGTGCGTTGTATCGATCAATTGTGAAATCCAACCTTTGGTTGTTGATTGGAAATTGATTGATCCTTAGATATTGGTCTTTGGTACCATCCAAGTTTATATCTCTCTTGTATTTGATAAAGACTCGCAGATTTCTATTTTCATGAATATAGATCAAATCGAGAGATAAAGATATTAACTCCTTTATATATTTTTCATTAAGATTGAGTCTGACTGTCTAGTTGTTTCTCTTAAAAGTATATTAGAGTTAGTCCATATAGATTGCTAATCAAAATATTGGGTGAGGTTGTTAGACCCCGCTTTTTCACATGTTGTGTGCAATCATGCAAGCAAAACTTTCATTAGCACAGTTGCATCATTGGGATAATCATGCTCAGCAATGATTGCTGGATTTTGGATGGTCAAAGCTATCATTGCGCAACAAGGCTAGATCACATGTGTCGGGCACATGGCCTTGACGGTTATAAGTTGCGTACACACAAGGAATATTTTCTTTATGCATTTCTAAGGCTATGAATTGTTTGTTTGGATTTAGGAAAGGAGTTAGGCAAGTTGGCATGGTTGGAAAACTGCCTTGTGCAAAGTAAATTTGTAACTGACTGACAGTTACTTGTATATAGCTTTTGTAAGGTTATAAAAGCCTGATCTTGTGAAGGGTAGGGTGTCATGAACAAGAAGAGTTATGTAACCCTAAGTGTGCAGTAATAATAAGGACTCAGACAAGATTAAAACTAAGTTATGTTGGTGCATATGTCCCTTGTTTTGGCTTACTATTTTATGCATCAAGTGTAATGTGTGTATTGATTTGAAGGCTTGAAAGGTTTGTGAGCATAACCTCTGTTTAGTATGGGCTGAATAGAGTTTTGGCCAAGAATTGAAGGAATTGGCTAAGTGTGAGTTGACTGAACTGTGCTGAGGAGCATAGTGCCAATGTCAAGGTTGGTTGTAGCATTTGGGTTGTGCGAACCTGTGACAACTATCCCTACTGCTAATCCAACGGATACCCCAATAACAAAACCCCATCTCCGCTCTATTCATAGAGTAAATTGGTGAAATGAGGGGGGTGGGGGAGGGGGATCAATCCACCTACCTTCTTCCCACACTATGGACGGAAAAGGGTGCCTTATTAATTGCCTATTAAGCTGTTTTCTCCCTTTTAGCAGGACGTTTTTTTTTTTTTTTTGATTTTATTATCATTTTTTTTCCGGATGACAAGTGAGGGTTTTAAAGGGATCCCAAAAACCATTATAAAATGGTCCCATAAACAATAGGAATCACTCAACCTGGGTAGGACAGACGCGACTAAAATGGTCATGTGTCCGTGTCGAAATCACGTTCTACCCTTGGACGCGCGCATCTCCGCGTCAAACACATTTGTGACATCAAATGTCTATTAAAAATGCCTGCTTTTTTTATATTATTTCATTAGTATATATGTTTATTATTACACAAATTTGTTATTAATCAATTGTTTATTAGTATTTTTGAGAAATTATGCTCATAATATGTACATTTTAGTAGGAAATATCATTAATTTCATAACGGCCCCGCATCCCAGTTTTTTGAAAATTTGTTCATGTCCACGTCAATGCTACCCATCACTCAACCCTCATTACGTCCCCAAAGGCTGCTTATAGAAAATAATAATAAAAAAAATTCTTAGCTGACCGCTCAACTAAACAAATTGGATGGATATTGGGTGAAAAATATCTTGGAAACTTTTTAAACTTCATCAGTCCAAACAAAAGAATTATAAATCTATCCTTTATAAGGTGACTGCGCTAAACTTCAAGAATGACAACATCAGGAGCCTAATATTTTAAACTGGTAAAACACTCAAATTAGTATAGTTCTGAATGTAAAAAAATATGTACCACCCTGGCCTACGTTCTGGTCTCAACATTTTAGTATAAGAATCTTCATCGGTTTAACACAATGAAGGCATCTGCAGTTAAACCTTGGAATCACTTATTTCCACTAAACTTTCCTAAAAAATTATGTGGACTTTTTTTCATTGGTTCATGTTCTGTGCTTGTCTTAACCTCTGATAGCAGCCAACAAAAAACAATTTTGCGTGAGAGAAACATACAATAGGAAGGAAGGAAATTTAGTTATATGGCGAATCACTACTGTTTTTATTTGAAATCCTAAAGGCCCCGTAATTAGCAGAGATTAGGATTAGTGGTCAGGCATTGGTGAGTTTATTCCGGTTCGGCACGTATTCTTGTCGTGTAAGATAGTAAAATCACAACCGCAAATAATGGATGTATAGAAGTGTTCGTTATGCCTACGGTCGAGACTCTACCCATTTCAACTTTTGTTCATTGTTTTATCAGCCTATCCATATCCTCCCACAATACTTTAGTCGGACGGGGCCTATGTCCCGATGTTCAATGGTGGTATTGTGACTCCACCACACCAAATGTTATACAAAAAACACTTGTATTGTTATCCCCTTACTCTGCCAACAATTCCTTAGATCTTTTTCCTTGGAAAAGTAGCAGGCTAAATACGAACCTGCTCCACTAAACTTTTGGCTTGAACCTTATTGGAAGGGTTATCATCTAAAATATCAGATCACTCATGTTAAAGCAATTCAGCTTGTTTTAGTCTTATTTCTTTTTTTTATATCACCAAACACTTTAGGGTTCGGGAACAATATTTTTCAACCTCTTGATCATGATGGTAAAAACAAATGTCAGGGTCGGAAAACCACACCATTTGAACATGCAAAGGAGAATGCGGAGGTCTTTTTCTAATAAAAGAGTACCCAAAAAGTGGAGAATAATCAGAATAAGGGAAGGGTCTTACATCTCAATTCTACAGTTTTGAAATTTATCTGACCAAGTTTCATTGATAATTTCCTAATCAAGTTTTGATTCTACCCAATCCCGAACGTCTATAAGTCCAGCTGAACTGCTTACCCAAAGTATTAGTTTCAAAAAAAAACATTGAGTGCATCCAATCCCTGAACTTAGTCATCAAAAATGCAGATCTCAGGGTTCTACCTCCTCTATTTTCTTTTAACCTCAAAATAATTGAAATCTCCCATATGCAACCTAGGATTAGGTGCATTACCCAAATTTCTTATTATAAATGCTTAAATAGTTCACTTATTTTATGTGTAAATTTCTTAATTGTTTACCAAATTTTTTAATCCATTACCAACTTGCTTCTCATCTTCACATTATGAATTAACTATCTCATCTTCTCATCCTAACAAAATTCTGGAATGGCGCATGTTCTGTTATATCTTCAGAATGAAAATTTCATCATAGGAAACAATTTTTACATTCGTTTAAAGGAAGTACATTCATGAACTTGTTTTATGAATTGAAAGGGAAATCGCTAGGCTTATTGCTATTGTTATTCATTGCATATCTTTGGATTACCAATATGTGTGAGTTAGTAGAACCAAACATAACTTGTTATGTATCTTGGTATAACTAATCACAATGTCTGACTTATGATTTGGCATGACTTTATTAGTGTAACCAATCCTAAGTAATCACCTGAGATGCTATGATCGATATTTGTAATTGGAGTGACCGATCCTAGTAATTGGTGTGACCGATCACAAAAGAGTTGTGTAATCAATCCTTGTAATTGGTGTAAACGGTATTAGTAATTGGTATAACCGATCCTGGTAACTGGTGTAACCGATCCTAGTGACTTGTGTAACCAATCTAAAGAGATACCATGAGTATATGATAACCGATCCTGGTAATTAACGTAACCGATCCTGGTAACTGATGTAACCGGTCCTGGTAACTTGTGTGTTTGATGATAAGTAAACCATATTTAAGTAGAATCGATCCTTGTGTTTGGTAGAACCGTGAACCCATGATAGTGATTTGATATTTGATCAATCACATAGTTGTCTTGGAATACAGATGAACCAATTCTAAACTTGTTTGCAAGTGTGGTATAATCGATTCCAAGATTGTAAATATGAAAGAGCATTTACAAAGAAAAGATGTCAACATACTTTGAACATGAACAATAACTCTTATCTTTTATTTTTCAAAGATATTCCTTAATAACTCGAGGAGATCCTGGTCCAAAATAAATTAAGAATCTTTTAATTAAGGTTGTTAGTTCTATGTGCTTTAATTACCAGCAATTAAATGCATATCTCTAGAAAATAAAAATTGGTAATGTTCATTTACTAATCGGAGATTTTCTATTGAGAAATTTCGGAAAATATTGGACAAAGCATTTCCAAGAATTATGAAAACCAATTTGGGAATTTATTGCATATCTTGAGAGTATTCGGTTTAGGAAATTCCTTGGTGTCCAAACATCCTTGGTCTATAAATACCCAAGTTTGTATTTCTAGCAAACTATCCTAAAAGACAGGCAAACTTCATCTTTTTGTTGTTACAGAAAGTTTGTGAGAGGTTATGGCTCTATCAACAAGCCACTCACTGATCTCACCAAGAAGAATTCTTCCCATTGGTTTACAAGAATTTGAGCAACTTGAAGTGTCTATGTGCTCCATCCCTGTATTGGCCTTGCCTGACTTCTCCAAGACTTTTGTAATAGAAATGGATGCTTGCTCAACCAGCATCGGTGCAACTTTAATGCAAGATGAGAGAGTTAATGCCTTCTTCAGCAAGATATTGGGTCCTCAATCTATGACTCTCTACATACGAAAAAGAATTATTAGTTGTAGTTAGAGCTGTCACCAAATGGAAGCTTACTTATCTGGGAATCACTTCATTATTAGTATATACCAACAAAGTATTAAGTACTTCATGGATCAGAAAATCACCACCGTACTTCAATAGAAATGGCTCATGAAATGACTAAAGTTTGACTATATTATCCAGTACAAGAAAGGAAAAGATAATACAGCTGCCGACGCCCTTTCTAAAATGCATGCAGATCCTGCTAGAAACTGCTATTCACAAACTCTCTCCACTTATACATGAGATACTGACATTGTTCAAATTTATATGAATGATCCATGGGATTCTCAGATAATTCCACAGTTATTAGTGAGTATCTATGCAATTCCTAACTATAATTACAAGGATGCCATATTGAGGTTCTAGGTATAAATATATGTGGGTAAAGGCAACAACTTAAGTACGGTGAGAGGAAATTCTGTTTATTATTGAATTTGTTCATTCATCATCTATTGGTGGCCACTCAGGAATGCAAGGGAGTTAGATGAGAGGAAATTCCCATTTCTTATGGCAAGGGTTGAGGAAAGACATCTTATTGTTTGTTATCCAGTATGATACATGCCAAAGGAATAAGACTGCCACAACTCAACCAGTTGGTCTTATCCAACCACTGTCAATTCGTACTCAATCTTGTCATCACATCACTATGGACTTGATTGAAGGCCTACCAAAGTCCAATAAAAAAGATGTCAATATTATGGTGTTCATTGATAGATTTACCAAGTATGAACCTTTTGTAGCTTTCGGTCATCCATTCACTGCCAGTTCTGTTTCTCATGAGTTTATCAGTAATATCTTTAAGCTATATGGTATGGCTTCTTCAATGGACTCTGATAGAGATAAAGTTTTTACAATCCATTTATGGTAAGAACTCTTTAAAGCAGTTAGCACTACACTACATCTCAACAGTGCTTATCATCCTCAAACAGACAGACTGAAAGGGTCAATTATTGCTCGAAAGGGTACCTAAAATGTATGACAAGTCATAAACCTATAAATTGGTTTCCTTGGATACCACTGGCTGAACGTTGGTATAATATAAATTACCACACTAGTTTAAAGATGACACCATTTCAAGCATTGTATGGTTACATTCCTCCTCACTTGGCCTTTCCAAATGAAGCAAATACCTTTGTAGCAGCTATAGAGAAGTATATGAAGAAGACAGATGCTATGACTGACATCTTGTAGGACTTTCTCCATCATTCTCAAGAGAGGATGAAGTGGTTTGTTAGAGCATTGCTCGGTTTAACTCACAAGTGTTGCTATCTCAAGCTTGTTGTCAAATTTAGTCATCAAAACTATATCTTGATTTCTAGTCTACAATTAGTTAAGTCTCGAACTAGGATAGAAATGTAGTTTCGAAACAAAGGATCACGACAGTCGTCATTATGTTCTACCGTTTGAAGGCAAAGATCAACCGAAGCTTTTGGAGAACTTCATCAACAAAAGGTAAGTAAAGACTGAACCACATATATCTCAAGTTATATTCACTTTTCTATCATCCAAGACGATATCGCATAACTAATTAGACTAGTATGCATAGGCAAGAATTTCGAGCCAAGTTTATTTTGATAATTTCTCGAAATATAATAATGACTAAGATTAATAAATATTTTTTCATACTTAATGAATTTCGGTCAAGGATAATTTATTGTTCGGAATCAAAATCATGATTCGAGTTTATCATTCGGAAATAGCTCGATCAGTGATATGTGTTATTGATGTTATCCACGAATGTTTCAAATCAATTTAGAGAAATATAAAACTATTATTGATTCAAATACAAGACAGCGGTATCATTTTACTGGAAAAATGTTATAATTCTGAACCCATAATACATGTATTTGTACAAGTAGCATAGTATCTATATACATATCGACTTACAGATTAGTGTTAGACATATTTTATGTATGTCATATGAAAATATGTGTGACTCGTGAACCGGATCGGTGTGCATATTCATTTGCAAACTATTCTTGAAATGTAGTTGCGGAAACAAGGGTGAGTATCCAAATCGGTACGCAAGCTTAAAAAGTTTTGTATTCCTGAACTCGATAGCATTTCCAAACCGGTACGCAAACCGATTCAGTTATGTGAACTCCGAAACTGGCGATAGTCTTTAAGTTTCCAAATCGGTACGCAAACTTTAAAAGTTCTGTGAACTCCGGAACTTAGGTTTGGTGGAAAGTTTGCAAACTGATACGCAAACCTAAAAAATTATGTGAACTCCGAAACTTGGTTTTGGTTTAAAGTTTCCAAACCGGTATGCGAACTATGACTGAACCGACTCACGAACTACTATGTATTTGTACTCGTACATATACTAATCATGTTGATTATATTTTCAAGTGTGTTTCAATTATTTATTTAAGATAATTAGCATTTGATTAATTTTAAAAAATACTAGATTTAATTGATCACATGTTTGTGACTCAGAGTTAATGTCTTACGTGTTCATGAAAATGAAGATTAAACTTTTAAGTTCAAACTGGCTAGTTTCGGCTAACCATGTGGAACGTAGTCTTTGTACACGGTTCGGTTACAGTCTCGCCTAACCAGAGTGTATATCTTGATTATGTAAATAAGATTCAAATATTCATCTAACGGTGGATATTGTTTGCTTGGTTCCAAAGCTATTTTAGCTTAAACCTAAAGCAACCTATGCTTTTATGTCTATAAAATGGGAACTCCAAACAACTGGGATCTTTGAATCCCGACACTACTTTGGGTGTGTCCTAGTTGTATCTAGTGACGTCCTCTCCAGAAACCCTTTTAGGGTTTTGCGACTATTAAGATTTCATTGGGATTCATGAAGCCAGTGTTAGAGCATTGCTCATTCAAACTTGCAAGCGTTGCTATCTCAAGCTTGCTGTCAAGTTAGTTGTCAAAACTATAAGTCTTAATTTCTAGTCTACTTATAGCTAAGTCTAGGACTAGGATAAAAAGTGTAGTTGAGATCTAGACTCCATGGCGTTCATCATGCAAAGACGAAGAACTACTCAAGGAACTGGTGGATCTTCATCGAAAAAAAGGGTATGTGGAGACTTGAACTTATCTATCATTAAAAATTCTATTTTATCTATCTCCTATGTTGAGACAAAAGTCATATTGATATATAGACTTCGATTATACACATTTGCTATTTTGAGCCGAGTTTATCTCGCCTATCTATTTCTCGAAATATGTGTTGGTAAGTTTTCGCTTTGTCCAAGTTCATATTTACAAGTGACGAAAGTCATGTTGATTATTTCAATATCTTGAAAATTGCTTTGATGGAATATAGTGAGTGAATAACCTCTATTTAACATCCTCTAAGAATGTTTCAATGATTGAAATAAAGAGTTTAGAACATGTAACTATCTTTGGATATAAGCATATGTTTGTGCATTAGTGTATAATTCCAAAACCGGGAACCAAATGTATGCATACTTGTGTGTGTACTAAATAGTTGATGGAGACTTGGTAAGTATGTGTACGGGTACACATACTGGAGGAAGTTCATGAACGTGAATTTCTGGTGAGTTTGGAAATCAAAACCAACTCAATCTGGTTACCTAACTATGCGTACCCGTACGCATACTGGCGGAAAGTTCACGTCTGTGAATTTCTGCTGAGTTTGGAAACCAAAACAAACTCAAATTCGGTTACTTAAGTACGCATACCCATACACATACTTAAGTGTGTTACTTTCTAATATTGGTTTGTTCGTGAGCTAAAACATTTATATATTAAGGAACGCATTTTGCAAACCGTGGCTATAGTGTTCATGAATCGATTCGAGTGAATCAAAACCGATTTTTCTTTGATTTTGTCTGGTATACATCTATAAGATATAAGCAATTGAACAACTCTCGAACTAGTTCATTTGAGTCATTTGGACTAGTTATGGTGAAGATGAATAAGGTTGATACGAAAGTGCTCATATGGCTAACCATTGGTTAACTACTATTGAACCAACTAGGTGTACACGTTTAGGTACGGTTACAAAATCCTAAATTACGTATATTTCATTTGTGTATAACAAGCTAAGTTTGATCTAATGGTTGAAAGATATTAGCTTGAATCTAATCAGGTTTTTATCTAACGGTGAATATTGAGTGCTTTGTTACCAAGGTAACTTAGATTGCAAACCATGATTTGGAGACTATATAAAGGAGAACTCTAGCAACTGAGAAACCTAATCCCCACACCTCCTGTGTGATACTAGTGGTATAAGCTAGAGTGGATTCTCCTTCAACCTTAGGTTTCTACCGATACCCTGTAGGTAAACGACTTAATGACTTCATTGGGATTGTGAAGCCAGAGCCAACTATTTTCTCTGTAGTTGTGTGATATGATCTTGCTGGTTCTATCATATTTGAGTACAATCGTAAGATTGGATTGAGATTGATTTCTCCGATAGGCAAGATAAAAAGTAGTCAGAAACATCTTCGTCTCATCGTTTGTGATTCCACAATATCTTATTTCGCTAGTCGGTTAAGATTATTGTTGTGAGGTGATTGGTAATTTTAAGATGTTCTTCGGAAATATAAGTCCGGGTTATCGACTGGTTCCTGTTCACCTTGATTTATCAAAAGACGGAAAAAAACTCGTAGGTATTTCTGTGGGAGACAGATTTATCTATTACTGTAGACTTTTCTGTGTGATACAGATTTGTTTATTAAAGTCTTCGACTTTGGGTCGTAGCAACTCTTAGTTGTGGGTGTTATCAACTAAGGGAATCAAGTGTGTAATATCCTGCTAGGATCAGAGATGTAAGGAGCACAACTGTACCTTGAATCACTGTGAGATTGATTGGGGTTCAACTACAGTCCAGACCGAAGTTAGTTTGTAGTAGGCTAGTGTCTGTAGCGGATTAATACAGTATGGTGTTCAATCTGGACTAGGTCCCGGGGTTTTCTGCATTTGCGGTTTCCTCATTAACAAAACTTTTGGTATTTGTGTTATTTCTTTTCCGCATTATATTTTGTTATATAATTGAAATATCGCAGGTTGTGCGTTTCAATCGATCAATTGGTAAATCCAACCTTTGGTTGTTGATTGAAATTGACTGATCCTTGAACATTAGTCTTTGGTACCATTCAATTTATTTCTCTTGTATGCAATCAGACTAAGATTTTTATATTTGTTTGAGTTGGGATTGAATCGAGAAATTGAAATATAACTCTTTGATACATTTTTTTATTAAGATTGAGTCTAACTGTCTAGTTGATTCTCTTAAAAGTATATTGTAGTTAGTTCATACAGATTGCTAAGCGAAAAATTGGGTGACGTTGTTATACCACCGCTTTTTTCAATTGGTATCAGAGAAGGAAAACACATTTAAAGAACTTATAAGTCTGTGTTTGTAGCGATCTGACTATATAGACAATAATCTCTCTGATAACGCAACACCAGGTGAGAGTTCCTTTGAGATGTTTCAAAATTCTGAGACATCTAAGAATCCTCATGTATCTGTATCTTCCTTTGCGTCTGAATCTGTCTTCAATCGGGAAAATGTTTGATGAATAGTTGGATGATCTTTCAGATGAGAGTGATTCAGAAGAAGGGCAAACTATTGATGAGGAAGTCTCTTAATATATCAAGCTCTTTGACCATGCTTTCAAAGAAAAGAAGTCAACAACTTTTTTGAGTAAATATTTGGCACATCTCTGTCAAGAAAACATAAAAATGAGAAAATTCTTTAAAGGTTATGATTGTGGATATAAACTTTTACAATCTACCGTTAAATATTGAGAAGAAGACTTATGCTAAAAAATATCTGAATGTGCAATCTCCTCCGAAATCTATTTATATTGAAAGAAAGATTTGCAGAATCTGAAGTAAGGTGTGACTCTCAACAAAAATGTTTTAATGACAGAGAACTCAGTCTCCTTTCTAGAGAAAAATCTTTCGAGAATGATCTCGCTACTGCCCTTAATAAGGCAAATTCACTGGAAGAGAATCTGATTTTTTTTTTAAATTCTAGCTCTGCAAAATTATCTGAAAAGGCGAGCGTACCCCAAATATACCTCAAGCTATTACTTTTCCTTCCTATAAGTCCTTTCCCCGAAAGTGATTGTCTATGGACTGAGTCGAGACAATACAACAAATCGGTTCACACTTTGTGTGATCGTCTATGGATACGAGATCGAGACAATACAACAACAAAGTGTGTTTACTTGATACAAAGGTTCGGACTTAACCAAACTCAATTGGATTCACGTATCAAGTAAATAGGAATTAACGTTTGGGAAATTTACTTTAATTATAATAAAAAAATTATAATGCGGAAATATAAAGTAAATGACATAGCAAGATTTTGTTAACGAGGAAACCGCAAATGCAGAAAAACCCCGGGACCTAGTCCAGAATTGAATACTCTCAGGATTAATCCGCTATACAAAATAAACCAACTTCGTATAGTTGTGACCAAGCAATTAAACCTATAGTTCACCCGTCTATATTCCCACGCCTCCAACCTGTAAAAAAGTCACTTACTTTGACCAATTCCTTTGGTTCGTATTCCAGACAATAAAGGAACAACAAATATGTTTGGTATCAACTCTCTTCAACTAAGTGATATGAGTTGCGCAAAGGTTCCCTTGTTTATCTTAACATAAAATCCTTTGCCAGTTTCCAAGATCTATCTTATATTCAATCACCCAAAGGCAATCATTAAGATTAATCTAATCAATACCTTTAAGCACAAGGAAACGTATTGATGCCAATCTTCCTCAACTATTCTATCAAAATACCCAAAAGGATAAATTAATTATAGCCGGATCCTCTTTTTCACAAACAAGTATTGTGCACACCAAATATTGTAAAAACCAAGTCAGGAATCTTCAATATCTTCTTTGTCTTCAAATATTCTTAGATCTTCAATAAACACCTGCACAAAACTACTTGAATCTCTTGTGATCAATCACACACAGAACGGAGTCTGTTAACAATGGATTATCACAAGTTCGTCTTTAGATCTAACAACAGTCTAAAGATCCCTGTCGAAACCTTGAACTAGTTTGAGTAAATCTTATATCAGAAGAGAAGATCCTCAAGCATAAACAAACTAGGTGCAATCAAAGTTCAACCACCGTTAGTCAATCAAATCAATACGAAAACTAAATATAAACCGCAATATCTAGTTTCCCACCAACGGGTCGCGCTAGAGCTTCTCAATCCCAAAGAAGACTTTAAATTGAGCGGCCGTAAGATATTTTACCTAATTAGATTACTCTCCTCTCTGATAGGCGGCTTCATCACTAATAAAGACATAAGAGTAAGTCTAATGTTACACAGGATTAGTTTGCTATAAATGCAAACTCAAAGTATTTATAGACAAGGAAGTTTAGACACCAAGGAATTTCCAAAACCGAAAATATACTCAAGATATTTTTCCATATTAACCCAAATTCGGTTTTCATAATTCCTGTGAATTCACTGTCCAAAAAATATGATCGAAATATCCTTGGAAAATCTTTAACTAGTAAATGCACATTACTAATTCTTATTTTCCATATATAATTAAAAACCCTTAATTAAAAAGATTCTTAACTTATTTAAATTCAATCTTGGGATTTACTTCCTTATTATCCATTAAGGAATATATTTGAACAATATAGAATAAGCATTAATGCACCGTGTTCAAAGTGTGTCGACATCTTACTCTTGCAAATCTTTTCCATGCTTGCTTACTTGAAACCGATTTACCATACTTCCAAACAAGTTTAGAATTGGTTCATCTGACTTTCAAGAACTATGTGATTGATCAAGTACCACTCAATCATAATTCATGGGTTTACGGTGCTACCAAAACAAGTTTCGGTTCTACCTCCATGTGAGTATTGTGCATAGTTACACTAGCTTACCAAAGATATGGCTGACTAGGTACTAGGATCGGTTCCCCACATATATTTGGTATTTAACTTGTATGCACTGCACATGTCCATAGGATCGGTTCCCCCTTCCCAAAAACATGTTGCACATCTTCATAGGATCAGTTCCCCTTTCTTCCATAAACCTTGCTGCACCTCATACAAGGATCGGTTCCCCTTGTAATGCACTGCACCTTTTACTAGGATCGGTTCCCCTTCTCCCAGTAATAAGTTCAGACACTCACAACCCGATCATACCCCATGTGATTACTTAAGATTGGTTTCACTAATAAAAGTCATACCAATAAATAAGTCAGGCCTCATGCGAATAGTTTTACCAAGAACACAAACAAGTCATGAGCGGTTATAATAATCATACATATTGGTCGTTCATAAGATATGTAATGAAGAACAACCCCAATAACTCCTGTCGATTTTCTTTTCGGTTCACAACACATATCATGAACTTACTTCCTTAAAACACATGTAAAAACATTGTTTCCTAGGATGAAATCCTCACCTCATACCCAAATATAATCACAATAGCATTCATACGATTATATCGATGTCTTATATATAAAGCTTAATGGTTAAGCAAGAAACTTCATATTGTATTCCTTAATACTATGTCTATCTAGAGTGTTCATGCTTCACAGTTTTATGTTTTCAATATGCACGACTTGAAAGATACGTTAGGGAATGAAACAGTTCAAGTCAAATATCACTAACCTCAAGTGGGAGGATGATGTTGTCGTTGTATCTCCGTCTTCTTCACTTCTTCAAGTCTTCGCAATACTTGTAATGTCTCACCCTAATACTTTCAAGCTAACCTATACGAAGTTGACTCTAGTACATTTAAATCAAGCGATTCTTAAATGAGTTTTGGTTCGCTAAAATATGACAACCAAACTTGACATACTAATGCTTGGTGGGTTCAACCGAGCAATGCTCTAACAATATCCCCCTTTGTCAATTTTAGTGACAAAACTCTTACAATTATATGGATAAACAAATTACAAGAATTCATTACACATACACTTGATTCCCTAATTCAACAACACATAACCTGCATTAATTCAATCCTTAAAATGCCGCTGTTGATATTATAATAACAAAGCTCATACTCCCCCTAAAGGTGAGATAGGTAGATTTTCAATCTGCATGTCTTTGTTATCCCAATCATATGATATGTTACTCCTCCTTAGTCTGTGCTTTTCCTCATTCGTTAGATAAACGTTCAAGCACCATTGTCCTCTTCCCTAGTGACACTAATCAACCATAAATTGATACCAGCATCACTTGTTTACTCCATATATTTCTCCCCCTTTTTGTCACAAAAATGACAAAGAAGCGAACAAATAAAGTACAACATGAAAAGGATCTTACAAATTTCAAAATAGACTTGCAACCTATTGAGTCAAGCACGAGGGTTACGCACACCATTTTTGATAACCAATATCAAAACCGAAACTACAAGTAATTACGTTTTGATATGTTATCATGGAAATAATTTCCCGAAGCAATTTTCCCAACTAGTTTAGCAAACCAAAAATCAACTAAGAAACTTAGTTCCTTTGCTAAACCGATTGTATAAATACAACCTCTTCATTCGATAGGACCAAAACAAAGATAAACTCCATTTTTCTCATCATGTTCTAATTATCCATATAACTTAGACCTATAGATTTCAAACAAGCCAAATACTAGGTTAGTTAACTAGTATTTTCTTGTTTAGGATTTCGGCTAGACTTGAATAACCGAAACCTCCATTTTTATAAGTTTAACTAAGATCAGAATTAACTTAGTTTATCTTATCCGGAATTGAATTGGACTAAACAACTTGTCCTGTCAACATATTCATTCGTTAAGCCATAAATAATTCATACAAACCAATAAATCAACTTGGATAATTATTCACCTCAACTGGATACAATATAAACAACACACATAAACCAATGTTTCACTATTGCATCGAAATTTTGTAAGATTAAACAATTGATACTACACAATAAAGCACAAATAACAATTGTTTTACTTAACTGGAAGCAATTGAATTAACATAGACATTAAAGCACCGCAATTGCACCAAATTTTGTAAGCCTAAACTAATGATATCACACAACAAAGTAATATAACAAAAGTTTTACTTAACCGGAAACAATTGAATCACACACACACACATCCATACATACATAATGGAATAAACACATCAATTGTACTAACAATTTATTTTAAGTAAAAGCAATATATATATATATATATATATCAAATAAAAATAGGCTTTTCTTAAAACAGGAAAATAATTAGTCAGGGAAAACATCGTCCTGAAGACGTTATTGCTCTATACTAGAAGGAAAATTGTCTAGGAACCGTCTATTCTTTCGATTCTATATAAAAGTAGTTACTGAAATTGCTCAGTATTCATAAGATATGTCATTACCTCAGCTGAGAGACTGCACATCTACATGTACTCTGAGAGACAATATTCTTAGTCAGAGATTCTTATAGCATGAGATTTCATGCTTTCGATAAGAGACATGAGCCTCAATACTCGTCTGATTGCTGGATCAGGAGAACATATAAGTATGGGTTTACGATTTTAGCCTTTGTCGAAAATCCACCATCTACATTAATTCCCCTGCTTATTGAGGGACAGTCATGTTCCTCAGTTAGCATTCAATGGTGGTTTTCCGGTCACAAACAATATAGGCAATTAAACTTAGTCATTAGATAAGACCTTACCTGATTTTTTTATAGTACGAGCAAACCACGACTTAAATGAAGATTCCAGTGGCATGATAGAGCATCGTTTAATGAGCATAAATTGGTGTTGAGCCGCTAATTTTGATGACGGGATCTTGGTCGTTTTAGGATTCACAGGCCAAGCCCAATAAGGAAATCCTTGTGAGATTAGGTTTTGGAAATAAAATTTGATAAAAAAGGGATTAATCCTTTTTTTTTACTTCACCTACACACGACCACCACCTTAAATTCTTCATCATCTTCACGCCATCATGGAGGAGAAATTTTTCGTCGGAGTTTCTAGCCGGAGCAGCCATCGTCCGATCACCGTCCGACCATATTTTAGCCTGCGCCGACAGGTACGTGAATATTTTTTTTTAAAAAGTTTGCCGAGTTCATGAGTTGTTCATGCTTTTATCATGTTGAAATTATATACATGTGCATATATGAGTGTGAGTTTTTTTGAAAAACCCTTGGTTTTAGAAAACGTATGTTCGTTCGATCGTTAGTTTATGAAACTAATAATAATCCCTGATTTATGAGAGATTTTTTTTTATGTATGGACCTGAGTCCAGAGATAAAATTTTGTTTATGAGCCTTCATGAAAACCAAAACTTTATCTCGAAAAGATGTGAGCTTCCATAAAACCGAAATAAACCCTCGTTTCGAAGAAAGACGATTATACGAAGGAAAAGATTTCTTTTATTAAACCATGGTCTGTCCATGGGATTTTTTTTGTTGTTGAAACCATGGGATATCCCACGAATTTTATTTAGTGAGCTTTGCTCACGTAAAAAAAATATTATTTACGTGAGTTAATCACGTTATATATATATATATATGCAAGTACATATTATTTTCCTTAAAATCAAAACTTGAGTTTTGTGTAATATTACTTAGAAGTAAACAATTATTTATGATGAAATAGTGTTTTAGTTTTCATAATTCCATGGTGAATGTTCACGCAGCGGAAATTCATGATTTTATGAAAATCTGAGTTTTGCACTATTGTTAGTGGAATCGTAAAAAAGGTAAGAGTTGAGAATTACCGGTTTGTAGATGCTTTCATGAGAATTTTTCCAATTACTTCATTCCACTGATGTTTGCATCTTATATGAATGATATACTGAAGCGGAGCATTGTGTGCATGTTACAGCTACTTTGCAAGGATGTCTGATTCCCAATCCAATGATGCTTCCAGAGATGATATGTGTGTGGACAATGATGCTTCCAGGGAAGATTCACACATAGATGATGATGCCTCTAGGGATGATTCATGCATGGAAGATACTTCCATTGGCGAAGACGAGACTCTTGGAATCAAGAACGTTCCAAACATAGAGGATGCCTTCTTCATAGATCAAGGGCCTGAAAAAAGTCTCAAAACTCCAGCATTTCATCTTCTAATAAATCCCAGAGAGGTTACTCAGAAAAAATTGGTGACTCCTCAGGCAGCTATTCGGTTCTGTCTTGAACGAGGATATTTTTCTGCATCGATTATTGAATTCAAGCTTTCTCGACGGCCCTTGGAAAAATTTTCTAGATGGGCGAGGTGCATGCTGGTTTTTTATCGTGTTCGAGCTAAGTTGCATGACACCCGAGTAATACGAGCTATTCAAGCTTCCGGAGATTTATTCATTTTTCATGATGCGCGAGGTATTGTAGCTTTACTTGCTCTATGGTGTATTCTAACTCACTCTTTCATATGCAGATGGGGAGAGTTTACCATTACTTTAGAAGATGTAGTTGCTTTGTTGCATCTTCCAATCACGGGGAATCTTCCTGAAAATATTTCTTCATCAGAGGAAGTTGCAATCTCTAACATCTTTACAACCACGATGGAAGAGATCAATAAGGCGTCTGGCAGCAAAGGTTGTTATGCTCATTGGTTAATACACTGGTGGACAAGAGATACTCCCCTGGAGTGGCCTGTTGATAGTACATTATCTATTGCTGCTTTCTTGTTCTTATGGCTGTCCAGAGATGTATTTGAAGATGCTGGAATTTTTTTGAAGCCGTTCGTGATTCTTTTTGCGATTAAGAGGGCTCAGGGTGAGCAACTCCCAATAGGTAGCTTGTTCCTGGGTTCTTTGTACTCTAACTTGGATTCCCTAATCATGAACTCTAGTATCTCGAATGGTTTTATGAAGATTGAGTGTTATGCTAATACAATGTTTCCTCAAGCTTTGATGTGGGATCACTTCAAGAATTATGCACCTATTCTATATACCATTTTGCAAGGATTGAATACTGATGCTCGCCATGTTTTCTCTGAGAAAGCTAATTCCAGGATCATGCGCTGGTCCACAAAGCAACCTCGACTCAAGACCCGTTTCGTTGATGTCCTGGATCGTGAATCTGAATTCACCTTCCGCCCATGGGTATCAGTTCCCGCTTAAATCTCACAGTTGAGAACTTTTAATGATGAAGAAAGCATGAATTTGAAATCTGGTGTTGATTGGGAGGACGGTGAGAGAGCTTTTATACTAAGTTGTACTCCCGGTTACCTGATATCCATAATGCATGGTGAATTCTCAGTGGAAGAATATAATATTGATAGGGAAGCTCGGAAAATGGGTATGGATCAGTGTGTTTTGACTTTTCGAAGAAGAAAACCCTCAGTTGATCAGCTCATGACCCGTCTGGATCGCACACATGTGGAAGGAAGCGAATTCTTTTTGCCCAGCTCTGAGAGAGTTTCATATGTAACTCCGGGTTACATAAAATTTTGGAATCAACAACTCTAGCATTTACTTGATTTTGTGAGAGTTGATCAACCTTTAGTGAAGGAGCGTCCTTCTCCTGAGATGATTGCTACTCGACCAAGATTGAAGCATTTCCCTGGTAGTGATAAACGGAAACATCTCCAGGATGTTCACAAGTAAGTATTTTACGAAGTCTTCAAAAGATTATGATGATTGTATTTTAATAATTGCGTCAAAATTTCTTTTCACAAGGCGGTCGTAATGTAAGACCGCAAATTGATGTAAACCTCTCGGAGGCTGAATCAACTGTTCACGGCGGAGAAGGAAGGAGCAAGAATTATAAGATGTTACCTAACACATAAAGTCCCCAGTGACTTGTTTGGTGAGTTATCGATATTTCTTTCATCATGACTTCTTCTCATTCGTGTAATTAGGATCTTGAAACCAATCTTTGCTATTATGTTGCAGAATTTTACTCCATCGAGTATTGACGGTCTTCAGTTCTCTGCTGCTGGGCAGACGGTTTCTGACTCGGGTGTTGAATAAGAATCTGAAGTAAGTATTTCTTCATATAGCAAATTATGATGTTTAGTAAATAAAATGCTAATTGTTGAGAATATATCCAGGAGGATGTTTCCATGGAAGCGTAGAATACATGTGATGTTCGCCCGAAGAATGGTGATAAAGAAAACTCCCAGAGTTCAAAACCGAATGATAGTAATGGTGCTGTCGATGTCGGTGTGAACCATTCTGGTTCTTTGAGTGCTTTGGAGACCACCCAAGTAAGTATTATTCTTGTATTTTATCCATATAAGCATAAACTTGTTGATCTACTACTGAATGAGTGAGAATGCATGTGAACATATGAAAAGTTTTGCCGAAAATACGTCACAAGAAAATTCAGAACTCAGCATTTTAGCAAAAACGCCGTAAAATTTTCTTCTGATGTCATATTTTCATGATCCACATATGTATCTTGATGCCCAGGAAATATCCAAGCTTTAACAAAGAATCTTTTTAAGTTTAGGAGTCGAAATAGACAAAATAGTAAACATCCAGGAGACTTTCAGGAAATTTCCAGCTGTCATGTAGTCCGAAGTTTCGACCACATCTTCTTGATCGTTTATCCGATTACTATGAAATTTTGATATGTTGTAAATAACATCCATACATAGAGAATGGAATATAATTCAACCTTCGGTTCTTCACCAATTTCTCCCAGTTCATATCCTTGTACATGGTAGTGTAAAATCTCCCCAAGCGGGCTCGTTGTAAAACGAGTTCTTGCGACTTTCATGTTATTTGCTGACGTTTAGCATGTGCAATAAAGAAATTTGATGATGTTAGACCACTTGTATGCTGTAGTTTATGACTTATTTTGGTTTTATACTTGGATGGTCCTAATCTCATGTAATATTCGTATTAGGTGCAAAATACCGAAGTTGAGAATGGAGGAGCCAATAATGATGAAACAAGCAACCCCGAGGTTATCGATAAATAGGAAACCATATCTGCACTTCAAGTCTATGGGATTGTTGTTGCTAAAGTAATTAAGGAGACCGAGACTTCGATTGTTGTTACTTCAGTGGTGAAAGGAACTGAGCCGTTAGTAGAAGAGACTGAAGAAACTGTTGTTGCAGAAGTTGCTCCAATAATTGAAAACCGTATAGTGATGCATGAATACCCAAGTGCGGGAGTTGATTTTGATCCCCCATGTGATGCATCACTCCCATACCATGAGCTAGTTGGTGGATTCAGCGTTCCCGTTGGATATTCAGGCTTATATGATAAAATATAGAGGAAGTTCGGTCACATCGTCGTCACTATAGACCCAAAGCGTGCTTATTCTTTAACAATGCAAGTGAGTGTTATCTTGCGTGTTGTAAATGATATATGCACTAGGGCAAGAAATATTGTGACACCAGATGTACTCTTTGATTGGGAGTTCAACTTGGAGAATTCTGAGAGACTTGGCTTCAACGTGCAGTGGATTCGTAAGAAGATGAATGCTATTAAGGACTCATGTGAAAACAACATACCCTTTCCCAATGACACTGTGATGGAGAAGGAAGACAAAATTTCCATACTGACTGAAGAGATGAACATGGAGAAGGCGGCTTTACAAGTCTTGTAGGATGCAGAGGAGCAAAAATCTTTCTTTGCTGATTTCCTTTGATCTATTTTCATAATCTCTTCAACTTCTGAACTTCTAAGAGATATGAGGTTTATTTCTGGTTTTAATTGGTTTTGAGTAAGTAGATGATTGAGGATTTTCTTTGGATTTAATAGAGATTTTCTTTAAGTAGACTGAATTTTGATAAACTGCTGGATTTAAATTGCTGAATGCAAGTATTGCAAACATTTTGTAGGAATTGAAATACAATGAAAGCAAAACTCTAAATGACAAATATTTTGGACATTGTGCCCAATAATCCAAATATTTTGGACGTTGTGCCCAATACTCCAAATATCCAAAACCTCATTCGTCAAAGGCCTTAAGCCAATTTTCGTGTATCACGACCACACCTTCCTTTCCATCCATGTTGATCAATCTGTAGTATCCACCAGCAACAGACTTAGATATCATGAAGGGTCCTTCCCAGTTGGAATTCTTTGTAGAATTGGAATTACACTTAGTTACTTTGAGAACTAAATCTCCTTCCTGAAATTTGTTAGGCTTGACCATCCGTACTCTGAATATCTTCTGCTGATTTGGAATTCCTTGTATAGTAGAGTTCCATGGCTACGGTATGTATGGACACTCGTGCGGGAGAGAGTATTTGAGATATTTTTTTGTAACACCCCGAGTTCCGGACCAGGGTCAAACCCATATGGAGATCCGAACTCGAAGCGTTACGGGTCGGAAGGAGACTAATGCATACATATTTTTGCTAAATTATTTTTTGCACAAAACATAGTTGAAACTTTACATAACATAAAATGAAGCATATAAATCCACTTATTATCTTAACAACGAATTCAACAAAACATATTATTTCAAATAACATTTCAAGCAATACAATTAAGCAATTCAATCACTAAGCTACTCATTTCTAGCTTTCGCTGCGCCACTCTGATAAATCTGCAAGGATGTCAATTGGGGTGAGATGACAGCTCAATAGAATGCATTCCCAATTCTCTAAAGATGCGCAAACATAATCATTTTGTCAAGGAAAAACATATAACAAGAACACGGTACAACTTCGAATATTCAATAATCACAATGCCAACAATATTGTCAATAAATTATTCAATTAGATTCTAGGCATGAGTTCACAACACTATTAATGTTTCCTACAAATACTTCAATTCGTATTTCAGTGTTTGAGTTCATAAAACCAATAAGGTTTCCACTAATCATTCAATAGAGATTCCAACACACAATTCACAAATTAATATTGTCAATTCATCAATTCACAAATCATATTAACAAAACATTTATATTAATATTAACAAATCATATATCAAAACATCCATTTAGGATTCAACTCATCAATTCACAACAACAATTCATCCATTTGAATTTCATACTTGAGTTTAACAATTCATTGAATTATATTTCACACATATCACCAATAATCTTGAGTTCACGGTACGAAAACCTTGGTTCGTACACCCACCTATCGTTTATCGGCACGGACAACCTCCATCGATGGTCAAGAACAAAAGTTCCTATGGGGATCATACCCATTTTCTCTCGGGGATCATTACCCGTTTCATTCACAGTACGAAAACCTTGGTTCGTACACCACCTATCGTTTACCGGCACGGACAGCCGCCATCGATGGTCGGGAAACACAAGTTCCCATGGGGATCATTACCCATTTAGCTCTCGGGGATCATTACCCGCCGTTAGCATGAAAGCATATTTCATCTAACGGAAAAACATGAACTCATTTCCTTTTTATAAATCGTTTTTACACACAACACAAGCAACCATGGCTTAACAACATGAATTTCATTCAAGCATTTAATCAAACACACTAGCTGCAACCACATTACATTATATGTTTCATGCTTCTACCTTTATCAGATCATCCTCAAATTTTACATGAACATTCTTGACACATTCATACATAACATATCTAAAATTCACACTAAACCAACGGTTCAAAGAAGATATATTGAATTTACAATGGAATCCCAAAAACTGGGTAGATTACATGTTATCACCAAAGAATTCACTATAAATTCATACTAGTCTAAAATTGAGCAAATCCAAAGCATATTGAAAGATAATACATTTATCTACAACTTTTGTTAAGACTTCAAATCGTTTCAACATCACTAAAATTTCCTAAGAACATCAAAACCACATAAACTCGTAACTGTCCAGAAATTTCAGAAACTGTCATCCAATTTCAAACACACATTCAACGGTGAATGTTTGGCATTTTGTTCTCAAACTTTAACCATAGATACCCAATCATGTTATAAACCAATAATAGAAGTCTGATCATCAATAATGTGCATCAAATTAAATAGACAAATTTCAGAACCCTAATGATATAAAAATAAACAAAATTGAAATCAAAGTATATCAAAGAAAAACACAAAGAGAAAAGGGTTAAACATTCTACCTCAATTCCATTGGTCCTCCTATGATTTTATTTATCCTTCTTCTCTAAAAATCTCTAGCTCCATCTCATCTTCTTCTCCTAGACTTTTCTTTTCTAACTTTCCAAGTTCTTATTTTCTAAAACATTATATATAAATACTAACATTACTAATAATACATAATACACATTTTTATTATTACTTATTTTAATTTTAAATGTCTTTTGATTTTCCTCATATTTAGGTGATTATACTTGCACCCTAACTTTTTAGTTTCAATCAACCCCATCTGGACCACATAGTTAGATAAGTTGGGTACAACCCGACCCGAAACGGTAAATAAAAATACCGGGTATTACATTCTACCACCCTTAAAAGAAATTTCGTCCCGAAATTTAGAAAACATGTATAACCTTAAATCACTTAATATAAGTAGCATAATAAACAACACAACAATTCAATCCAGTACACAACTGACAATTCACATGAACTCCACAAAAGTCAAAAATACAACTTAAAACATGGAACAAGCGATAAAACAATCGAATCAAACAAGCATGCATCGCAACAAACAAAAAGTGATTTATTTACGGTCCCATTCAAGATCTAAAGCCTAGAGCTCTGATACCAACTTGTAACACCCCGAGTTCCGGACCAGGGTCAAAACCATATGGAGATCCGAACTCGAAGCGTTACGGGTCGGAAGGAGACTAATGCATACATATTTTTGCTAAATTATTTTTTAGGGTCAAACCCATATGGAGATCCGAACTCGAAGCGTTACGGGTCGGAAGGAGACTAATGCATACATATTTTTGCTAAACTATTTTTTGCACAAAACATAGTTGCAACTTTACATAGCATAAAATGAAGCATATAAATCCACTTATTATCTTAACAACGAATTCAACAAAACATATTATTTCAAATTACATTTCAAGAAATACAATTAAGCAATTCAATCACTAAGATAATCATTTCTAGCTTTCGCTGCGCCACTCTGATAAATCTGCAAGGATGTCAATTGGGGTGAGATGACAGCTCAATAGAATTCATTCCCAATTCTCTAAAGATGCGCAAACATAATCATTTTGTCAAGGAAAAACATATAACAAGAACACGGTACAACTTCGAATATTCAAGAATCACAATGCCAACAATATTGTCAATAAATTATTCAATTAGATTCTAGGCATGAGTTCACAACACTATTAATGTTTCCTACAAATACTTCAATTCGTATTTCAGTGTTTGAGTTCATAAAACCAATAAGGTTTCCACTAATCATTCAATAGAGATTCCAACACACAATTCACAAATTAATATTGTCAACTCATCAATTCACAAATCATATTAACAAAACATTTATATTAATATTAACAAATCATATATCAAAACATCCATTTAGGATTCAACTCATCAATTCACAACAACAATTCATCCATTTGAATTTCATACTTGAGTTTAACAATTCATTGAATTATATTTCACACATATCACCAATAATCTTGAGTTCACGGTACGAAAACCTTGGTTCGTACACCCACCTATCGTTTATCGGCACGGACAGCCTCCATCGATGGTCAAGAACAAAAGTTTCTATGGGGATCATACCCATTTGCTCTAGGGGATCATTACCCGTTTCATTCACAGTACGAAAACCTTGGTTCGTACACCACCTATCGTTTACCGGCACGGACAACCGCCATCGATGGTCTGGAAACACAAGTTCCCATGGGGATCATTACCCATTTAGCTCTCGGGGATCATTACTCGCCGTTAGCATGAAAGCATATTTCATCTAACGGAAAAACATGAACTCATTTCCTTTTTATAAATCGTTTTTACACACAACACAAGCAACCATGGCTTAAAAATATGAATTTCATTCAAGCATTTAATCAAACACACTAGCTGCAACCACATTACATTATATGTTTCATGCTGCTACCTTTATCAGATCATCCTCAAATTTTACAGGAACATTCTTGACACATTCATACATAACATATCTAAAATTCACACTAAACCAGCGGTTCAAAGAAGATATATTGAATTTACAATGGAATCCCAAAAACTGGGTAGAATACATGTTATCACCAAAGAATTCACTATAAATTCATACTAGTCTATAATTGAGCAAATCCAAAGCATATTGAAAGATAATACATTTATCTACAACTTTTGTTAAGACTTCAAATCGTTTCAACATAACTAAAATTTCCTAAGAACATCAAAACCACATAAACTCGTAACTGTCCAGAAATTTCAGAAACTGTCATCCAATTTCAAACACACATTCAACGGTGAATGTTTGGCATTTTGTTCTCAAACTTTAACCATAGATACCCAATCATGTTATAAACCAATAATAGAAGTCTGATCATCAATAATGTGCATCATATTAAATAGACAAATTTCAGAACCCTAATGATATAAAAATAAACAAAATTGAAATCAAAGTATATCAAAGAAAAACACAAAGAGAAAAGGGTTAAACATTCTACCTCAATTCCATTGGTCCTCCTATGATTTTATTTATCCTTATTCTCTAAAAGTCTCTAGCTCCATCTCATCTTCTTCTCCTAGACTTTTCTTTTCTAACTTTCCAAGTTCTTATTTTCTAAAACATTATATATAAATACTAACATTACTAATAATACATAATACACATTTTTATTATTACTTATTTTAATTTTAAATGTCTTTTGATTTTCCTCATATTTAGGTGATTATACTTGCACCCTAACTTTTTAGTTTCAATCAACCCCATCTGGACCACATAGTTAGATAAGTTGGGTACAACCCGACCCGAAACGGTAAATAAAAATACCGGGTATTACACTGTTTGTCATGCTTGGCTACGTCTTCAGAAATAAACTTTTTGATGGTATGCTCGATTTGAAGAAACTTGGAGCTTATCCATTTGGTGAAATATTGCTGAGGTGAGGTCATCCATTCATAGCATTTTGCAATTGCTAAGTTGTTGGTGGAGTAAAGCCCTCCGATCAAATAAGCATATTTGAAAACTAATGATATGGGAACATGAGGAGGAATAAGACTTGCATGAGTATGAAATCTTTTGATGAAAGCATTTGCATTTTCCTTAGGATTTTGTGTTAGCTCAGTCAGGACTTTGACCTCCTTCAGGTACTTGAATGGTGAAATGTCTTCCTTTCCTTCTTCAGAATCATAATTTTCTTCAACAGAGAGGTGTGCAATTGAAGGTGTTGGTGTTACCTTTCTAGCATGAACCCATGTACGCCCAAGGATCATGTCATATCCTGGATCTTCTCGGATTATGTAAAACTTTTTTTTCTGCCCAGACTGAGTTTACGTTCACCTTAAGAGTAATATGGCCATAAACATCTCTGGGTGTTCCTTCATGGTTTGTGATTATTACTGGAGCATGAATGGCTTCTTGTCGTGTGATACTAGCATCTCTGAGAGTTTTTAGAGGGATAAAATTGACACCGGTGCCAACATCAATCAGTGCTCGTTTGAACTCGTTTCCCTTGAGATGGAATGTGGTGAGAAGTCCCCAAGCGTACATTTCTTTTTCTGTTATTGAGGGCGGTTCAGGAAATGCTTCTTGAATCAATAAATTCTTTCCTGACATGATGTGATTCAGTGCGGCGAGCATGTCTCCCCTTTGAGACTTTGATAAGTATCACAATTCGCATACATGTTCGATTAAATATTGAACTGCTTCTTTGATAGGTGGTTCAGAAAGAGTGAAGGTTCTGACTGGGAGAGGGTCTCTGTGCACTCCTTTAGTCCCCAGGTTGAGTTCTCCTGATTCGACCTTCTCTTTAAATATGCGCTTCAAAGTTCTGCAATCACTTGTGGGATGGTTGACGAACCTATGGAAGAGACAATAGTGAGTGTTTTCCATAGCTTCTTCAGTTGGCTCTTTCTTGACATAAGGCAGTTTGATTGCGCCGTCTTGAACCCAGGCGTCTAGTATCTCAATAACTTCCTCAATGGAGCAGGAGAAATAAGGTGCCTCTGGATCAACTTCTGTGTGTTGAGCAGGAGTTTGTGCATTATCTTTCCTTTGTGTCTTTGCAGGAGTTGAGAAAGCATGCTTGCGCGGTGGCTCAGAATTTCGTTTGTTCCCTTCCGTAACAACATTTGTGGAAGGTTAGAGGTTTTATTGTTTGTTGATTAAATATCTACTACCTCAAGTCTCTCGTGGTTCTTCAGATTTTGTAGTCTTATCCCTTTCTAGTAAAGCAGGTGCAGTGGTTGTTGATCTCTTAGCCACTTCATGAAGTTCTGAGAAGGTCTGGAACCTGAGATTCTCTAATATGGCTCTATAGAATGCAATCATTCCATTGATGCAAAAATCCACGAGTTGTTGCTCTGTGATGTTTGGATCATGGAAATCCAAGGCTTGAACCCTGAACCTTTTTACATAATCGTTAGGATGTTCGTTGCTCATTTGAAACATCCTTCCGAGGTCAGAGAGGGTGATTTTCTCTGAAACGAAGAAGTATTTCCAGTAGAAAGCATTAACCATTTCTCCCCAACTTTTGATACTTCCTGGTGCGATGTTGTTGTACCAGGTATATGCTCTACCTTTTAGAGACTTTGAAAATTCCTTCAGACGGACAATATGGTTGTGCTCATGTTCACCAGTGCTTCCAGAAACCGAGAAACATGTTCTCGAGCATTGCCTGTTCCATTATAAAGTGTAAAGGTTGGAGAAGTGTAACCTTTTGGAAAAGGAGTTCTTTGTGTAGCAACAGGGTATGGAGGTTGGTGACGATGTTCAGAAGGCGTTTTGTCTTTCCCATGATCTTCCAAAAGACTTTCCAAGTCCTCACGAGTAATGAAACTGGATGGATCTTTCGCTGGTGGGTTGTCTACAGTCTTAGGAGCTTCTTCATCGTCTACTACATGGACTAGAGTGACTTCGGGATTAGCATCCTAAGACACTTCCTTAGCTTTTCCTTTCTCCTGAGTTTTCTCTAACATCTTTCCTGTAAGAGTCTTGAGATAGTTAAATTGTTCTTTCTGAGTAGCAGCCATGTCAGTCTGATTTTTAACGAGAGTTTCTTGCACCTTTATGAGATCTCCTATGGTAGGTGGATTTTCTCTGACTTCTTCAGGAGACTGGCCAAAAGGTGGATTATTGATGTCCCCAGTGCCGGTACCAGCATTCAAAGGGGTAGTAGTAGCGGGTTTCACCGGAAGAGTGGTAGTGTCAAGTTGCAATGGAGGAGTGGTAGAGGCAGGTTGCACCGGAGGAGTGATAGTGGAAGGTTGAACGGTAGGAGTGGTGTTAGCAGTTCCACTAGAGCTTACAATATTAGAACCGGGTGTTGAATCCGGGTTGGTAACTGAACCAGATCTAAGACCTACCATTTTTGTGAGAAGTGAGATTGCAACCGAGAGAATGATCTCCCACTGTGGTCGCCAATCTGTAGATGGGGAAAAATTATTTGCTGGTTTTTACGGAATTGAGGAGACGACCGTGCGAAGGAGACTCCTTGAACCGAGCGAAATGCTTAACCTCACACAAATGCATTGCAAGAAGTGAGTGCTTTGAATTCGAGAGATCAATCTATAGTACTCCGGCCTAAACTAAGACAATGGCCGTTCCAGAGTAAATTCGGTCACAAGAGAGGATGTGTCGATCTGTAAGAGGGAAGCTGAGAAATGTGTGAGATCAATGATGATCGAAGATAGCAGGTGTGTTGTGTATTCTGAAAATAAGATAAGTTCTGAATGATTGAATTTGCTCTGTTGAGAGTTGGATTGTTAATCTCGTGTTGTCTGTTTAACGTGAGATTTTCCTTCTTTTCAATCATGATTCAGATATTTATTTATATTGCTAGAATTGTAAACACCATGATCCCATGAAGTGTGACAGTTAATGGAATCAAAGAGTGGAGAAGTGGAAATCGTGTTAAAACCAGTTGCTCAACGTGCATAGACTTGGTTGATTTTCCATCCATTACTTTGTTAACTCCTCCAACTGATTGTATGACTTGCACACATTCTCATCGTGTATATGAACACAAGTGCCGTAGACCGCCAGACCCAAACCCTAGTTAATACCCCCCATATGACATGATTAATGTCTCATGTGATTGTGGAGTCTGCAAGGCAGACGTGTATTTAGTTAGTCAGTTGCTGACTTCATGACTTCCTGGGATGATGAGTCCTTATATTTTTGAGTTAAACATGATTTAGAATGTTTTGATACTTGGACGTGTCCATTATTGAGACATAGGTATAATGTATGAACAAACATAGTTGACGTGAGCAAATATTGCTCATTTGATGATTTGTTGAATATTGATAGTTGAACCAACATTCCTTGGTTTGAGAAAATATTGTTCGTTTGATGAATTATTGGTAGCATGACCAAATAAAATATTAATTTGAAATACTGGAAACTGAACCGAGTATATTAGATAAGATGTTGATCATGAGATCATCGTAAAAATATTAGTATTTGAATATGGAATTATAAACCTTAGACTCAAAACCCTAATTTGATCAATTGATGATTTATTGAAAATTAACCACAAAGTGAAGGAGGGACCGAATACATGGGATTATGGGTCGACCATGTAGTGCCCAGATGCTCACGTGAGAAAATATCAAGGTTTCTTGAAGACCAGTTGATTTGTTGATGAAAGGATGATTAAATAATGGTTTAATCATTTATTAAAGTAATGCTCGTCTGAGCCTTATGTGATAAATCCTAATTAATTATGAAGAGATGAGGGACCAACCAAGGGGTCATGAAACCAGACCTGGATGGTCACGGGATTGAATGACGATCGTTTCATAAAGTTCCATGTTGTTTGGAAGAGTTTTGGACCTAATGCGAGCAATTGCACAAATTAGGTCAAACTGTGAAAATACGTGGGACCGGCTCCTTACAATCCAAAGAGCCAACCTTGGCCGGTCAAGGTAATATGCTCACGTCACCAAAGTGTTCGTATCTCAGTTCTGAGAATTTTGATATTTCCCTGTGTGCGTTTGAGCAATCATTTGAGAAAATATGAAGAAATCAGGGATTTTTGTTGAAACCGTCAAAAACCTTAATGAGATGAAGGAAAATAATAAAAAATGAGAGAATCATTAAGTGTGGGACCGGCTATGGCCAAGGCATGGCCGGACGGCCAAGGAGCCCGGTCCCACGTCATTTTTCTTATTTTTATAATATTTTTTCACGATTTTAGGGAAATATCATAAAACCAAGGAGTTTCCATGAGATGAGGAAAACATAAAAAAAAATAAAAAAAATAAGGGGCATGTGGGACCGACTTGGGCATGGTTGGAAGGCTAGGGCCCGGTCCCGTGATTTTTCCCTAATTTAATGTATTATTTCATGATTTGAAGGAATTTTCATAATTTGAAGGAAACATCATGAAATCAAGGAATTTCATGGGATTATGGAAACATGAAAAATATAATAATAATAAAATGGGACGTGTGGGGCCAGCTAGGGCATGACCGGCCGTCTAGGGCCCGATCACACGGGTTTCCCTAATTTTATATTATTTTTCATGGGATCAAGGAAATATCATGAGATTAAGGAGTTTTCATGGGATTAGGGAAATAATAATAAAATACTGAGGAACCATGAGGTGTGGGACCGTCCATGACTAGGGCCTATCCGTCCGGCTAATAGACACGGTCCCATGATACCTTTTCCAATTTTATATTATTTCCTTGATGCGAAGGAAACACCATGAAACGGAGGAGTTTCCTTAAAACAAAGGATATTTGTTCAAATGAAGGGATTTTCATGAGATCAAAGAAAATAGATGAAATATGATAATATATAGAGTTGGGCGTGGGACTGGCCACGGCGTGACTGGACGGCCGGTGGGTCCAGTCCCTCAGCACCTTGGTGAATATTTTATTTTTATTATTTTCTTTCCTATTTGCATAGGTTCTTCGTCTCGTCGTATTTTGAAATACTTGTTTGTTCATCCAGGTGTTTGTTAATGCATTATTTGTCGAATACATCTACACCATTTTGGTCGGGGCTTACTCGAAGGTAACTCAGATGCCCGTGTGTTGAATATTTATTACTAACCCATGGAATTCTGCTGGGAAAAACCATAAATTGAAGTAATGAAATATTATGAAAAATATTGAATATTTTCCAGAGATTCAGTTAATGAATCTATTGATTTTAAGAATAATTAATTGATGGCTCTATACTAGTACGATCGTCTAGGAGCGTTAATTATTCAAGAATTATGTGATATGAGCTTGTTGAAGCGTCATATTTCTTTTATATAGTCAGGGAAAACATCATCCTGAAGACGTAATTGCTCTATACTAGCAGACAAACTGTCTAATCTTTCGATTCTATGTAAAAGTAGTTACTGAAATTGCTTAGTATTCATAAGATATGTCGTTGCCTCAGCTGAGAGACTACACATCTACATGTACTCTGAGAGACAATATTCTTAGTCAGAGATTCTTATAGCATGAGCTTTCATGCTTTCGATAAGAGACATGAGCCTCAATACTCGTCTGATTGCTGGATCAGGAGCACATATAAGTATGGATTTACGATTTTAGCCTTTGTCGAAAATCAACCATCTACAGGTGGGACCAAGTTAATTAAGTCAACTATAATGTACAGAATAAAACCATCAAAATTTTATTCCCCTGATCTTCTCCTTGTGTTTTTTTCTTCTTTACACCAAATTTTTCTCCCCTGAGGCCTATTCCTATGCACATGCCAAAAAAAAACTGGTTTGGCATACCAGGTGGCATGGAAAACCAATGCGCCACTATGGAAAAATCACTGAGCGATAGAATTTCTAGCGAGCGATATTCATAAAAACGCTAGCGATAATGACTTTATCGCCAGCGTTATTGCACTCTAGCGTCAACAACTAGTGCTTTATTGCTATAATATGTAACTTTCAAACTCAAAACTTACCCCAAATTTTTCACAAAAAATTCTTGTATTCTCAATTTATTCTATATTTTTCAATCTAATTTATTTGTTATATTTTCTCCAAATCGCACAATTACCCCAACTTGATTCAGCAACACAACTTGATTTTTCCGGAGTAGTGCTTGAAGGTGCCGTTAAGAAGATATGTGATAGTTATAAAGAAATAGGTAAGAAGCAAGGAAGTCTTCAAGTTTTGGATATTAACTAAGTCAAAACCGCAACTAAGAAAAGGCAAAGAAAAGTTCAAGGCAAGGAAAATCAAGGAAAAACAAATTTAAAGCTAAAGAAGAAGATAACCAAAGGAAACTCCATTCATGAGCGCATTGATTAGAAGTTTTGTGAAATGAAGAAGGTAAACAAGATGAAGAACATTGTCCCAAATTTTTATTTTTATTTTTCAAATTATTATTGTCTAGTTTTGTGTCTTGTAAAATGACTATTAATGATTAATTCGAAGTTTGAATTCGAAAATTTGACGCGTATTGTTGAAAATTAAGTAAGTTTTATTCTTAATCCAATCTCAAATTTTAATTAGAGATACATTTAAACAAATATTAAAACTTAGGACTTAGACTAAGTGGAAAATTAAGAAATCAAAACATAAATATTAGAAAATATTTGGGAAAGTATCTTAAAATCTCGAAACAACTTCCAAATTCGAATTCTTTTTCGTAGATGCGACGATATTCCGCATGAGACCGCTGTTGAAGTTCCATCATGCTTTCACCACTCCTCATGTTTCGAACTTCTTTTCGAAGTAAAACAACATCCCTAGTAACTTCCTGATTGATCGTAGAGAAGCACTGACTCAACTCTATAACATCACGATTGTTGAGGTTCATTGTTTGTTCTTGAAATTTCCTAATAATCCTTTGCCAAAATGTTTGGGGATGTAATGCATCTCCGAATAAAGTCTCAGTAAAAGAAATATAATTCCTGCAAATATATTCATCTTCCGCAATATTGAATTTTGATTTTCGTCTCCTAAATTTCCTTCTCCTAATTTCACTTTGCACATTAACACGATTAAAAACTCTTTGATTTTCGGCAGCATGTTCGTTTCCTACGAACTCAGCCATGTTCACATTATCATCCATGCTCTCTGAGGAACTGGAAGAGTGATGAAAAGAGTTAGAGATTGAAAAATTCTAGATAGATTTAGAAATCCTGGTGTAAGTTGAAATGAGATTGAAATTATGTATTTATAGAGGGGGAAAATGGTAGCCATTGGATGAAAATTTGATAAGCGATGATCATATCGGCGAGCGACAACTTGACTAGCGTTGGCGCTTTAAAGACCAGCGAGCGTGGTTATGATCATCGAGCGATGGAAACTCTATCGCTCGCTGGAAACTCCATCGTGTGTGCCTATATGTTATTTCTGACATATATGCGTATAGATTTGGCGGTTTGGCATACCCATAGTGGGTGCATATATGCCAAATATCATATTTTGGCATGTGCATAGGAATAAGCCTGATAATCTAGAGTTCGTTTGTTTTCTCTTAAAGAAAATTAATGATTTTGATTCGAAAGTAATTTTAATTGAATTTTACTGTGAAAAGCAAAATCTAGGGTTATCATCGTTGCCTTTCTTCTTTTCTAGTTCTTGTTGCACTGTTTTCTTGGATTGATATATGGTTAAGTTGATTGAAACTTTAAATTAAAGAGAAAATGGAGTAATTTGAGGTGCGAGAGCAGTAGAAACAAAGAAGAATAATGATTGTAGATATGAAATTTTTTTGGGGATTCATCTTACATATATGAAATTTCTTTATGATTGATCTGGATTTCTTTTAAATATTTGTTGGAACCTGAATCTTTATCATGAAATGGTAGAATTCATTTTCATCATACTCAATATCATTGATATCATAAGAACAGATCTGGTTAATTTCAAGATTTTTTTTCTTTTTGTGATGTCGATTACAATTATACCCTTAGTGATTTATATGGAATTATTCAAATGTGCGCATATTTTTATAGAAGCAAGGGCATATTTGAAAATAACAATTTGCAGCTTCACCTTGCTACAACAAGGGGAGTTGATTTTATATAATAGAATATATACTTTATTAACCATGGATAAACTTTTGTCTCATTTTTTCCCCCTAAGTTGTTTGTCTTTCTTTGCATTTCTTTTTAATCATGTATAAATCTTTCTTCTGCCCTTAAAATGAGATTCAAGAAATGTTTCAGTGGAAGAAGAAATCTCAAATACATCATATCATGTGTTAAATTAATGAGCAAGTCTTTCCTTATCGTTTGTGGTTGTATAACCATTTCCATCGTGTTTTTTTGTTTTCTTTTTTATCACCTTTACAATAGCCACTGTTTATCGCTGACCTTCATAATTATAAGGTCCTAGTTTGCAGTTGGCCGCTTCTAGTACTGACTTGTTAAGTTAATAAGAATTATGATTGAGAATGACTGTTTATGACAATACAAAAAAAATAATACTTCCCCCTTAAACATCATTTTAAACACAAAAACAACTTCCTCATCTAGGATAGGCTTCGCTGTCTTTGAAATTTAGCAGGGGGCCATTTTTGGGCCTACAATTGAAAATTATGTGAGAGGATTATCATGTTAAAAAAAATTGCCAAAAAAAAAGAATGACCGTTCAGGAGTATTAAGTATGTCTTTATATATATGACATGATATTATTAGATTTGTAGGGCTGTAAAGTCGTGTATTTTTTTCGTATGGGGCATCATCACCACTACCAGAAAATACAGAATTACTACATGTCTTATTATACTGGTTGGAATTTTGTGGAAGTCTTTTTTCTTGATCATCATTAGCGTTATACTTTGTGAAGTACCGACAAGCCAGTATTGGGGTCGTGTCCGCGTTAGACGCGCACTGGACACAGGACGTGAGTGCGACATCGGCCCGATGTGCGTGTAGAATTTTATCATACTATAACACTATGATCTTCGTATATCAAAACTATATATATAACGTGTCCACGTCCTGATGATTATAAATTTTTCCGGTCCATATTCCGTGTGGTGTCGTTCCGTATCCCATGTCCGTGTTGGTGCTTCTCAGGTTATAACACATCTCAAACTGTATCAGCCGACTCTTAACTCCTGAATGTTTAATTAGTGATAGTAAAATATCTAGGGACCATGTTTAAGCATCTCAAGGCGTGAGAACAACAAAACTTCAATGGAGAAATACATAGGATAGAAACTAATAAAGTTAGGCACCTTCATAAATTCGAGATATCTACCACCACCATAAGAGCATGAAACATGGAATGACGCATGCGCAGGACAGTGCAAAAGTTTGAGTTACACGACAAGGCATTAAATGCAGAGTTAGATCGTTTCAGATGCAAGTGGGGGTAGGAGCATTATATGAGGAGTCGTTGATAAAGTCATTGACCAATGAAATCAGGCGACCAGAGCACATAAATGGCGAAGGGCCGAAAGAAAAGCGAACAAACAAGGGTGTTGATGAGAGAAAACAATTTGCTGGTTTTATAGGAAAATAAAGAGATGATCATGCGGAGGAGACTCATCGGCCAAGAAAATTTCTTTAACCTTTTGTAAACAGATGCACTTCATGGGAGTGCTTTGAGTTCGAGAGATCAATCTATAGGACTTCGGCCTAAACCAAGACAATGGTCGTTCCAGAGTCAATTCGGTCAAATGAGAGATGGGTCGGTCTGTAGGAGGGAAGATGAGAAGTGTGTGAGATCAATGTTGATCAAGGATTGTGGATGTGTTGTGAATTCTGTCGGGAACTGTTAAGTTCGAAATAAGATAGGTTCTGATTGATTGAATTTTTGCTATGTTGAGAGTGATTACTCAGATGATGAGAATTCTTGTGTGGTGAGAATTCTTTTTTCAGACGAGCGTTCTTGTTCTTTTGATCATGGATTCATAGACTTATTTATATTGCAAGAATAGTAGACACATTGATCCCAGTAAGTGTGACGGTTGAAGGAGTGAAAGAGTGGGAGATCGTGTTAAAACCACTACTTTTATAACTCCTCTAACCACTTGCACGACTTAATCAGTTTTTCATCGTGGCTGAACATACGTGATGTAGGCCGCCAAACCAAAATCCTAGTTCATATCCCCCCATGTAAAACGATTGATATCTCGTGATTGTGTAGTCTGCAAGGTAGACATATATTTAGTTAGTCAGTTGTTGACTTGATCAGACGACGAGTCTTGATATTGTTGAGTTGAGCATGATTGAAGAATGCTTTATGATTCATAGATTGAGCTTATCTGTTGAGACAGATGTGTAGTTCTCGCATGAATGTTGATAGCTGAATCAACATGTTGAATATTGATAATCTGAGCAAATATTGCTCGTCTGATGAATTGCTGAATATTGATAATCAATATTATTAGTTTGAGCAAATATTGCTCGTCTGAGAAATTATTAAATATTGATAGTTGAATCAATGTTGCTCGTTTGATGATTATTGGTAACACGGCCAAATGAAATATTAATTTTATAATAATGGTAGCTGGACCAAATATAATTAATTAGAATGTTGATTGCTGGATCAACATAAAAATATTGAAAATCAATCACTGAGTGAGAGAGGGACCGGCTACATGGGATGATGGCCCGACCGTGTAGCGCTCAGGTGCTCGAATGAGCATGCACCAATGTCCTTTGAAGACCAGTTGGTGAAAGGATGATTAATTGCTGGTTTAATCATTTATTGAAATAGTGCTCGTCTGAGCATTAGGCAATAAAACCTAATTATGGAGCGATGAGGGGCCGACCAAGAGGGCATGGAATCGGTCTTTGGTGGTCGTGGGACCGAATGACAGTCGTTTGATGAAATTCCAAATAATTTGGAAAGATTTTGAACCCAATATGAACAAATTAGGTCAAATTATGAAGATGTGTGGGACTGGCTCCTTGCAAGCCAAAAGGCCGACCCTGGTCAGTCAAAGTGACATGCCCATGTCACCATAGTGTTCGTGTCTCAGTCTTGAGAATTTTGGTATTTTTTGGTGCGCGTTTGAGCAATATTTTGGATTTTCAGAAGAGTTTGATCTTGACTGAAACTCTCAATTTTGCTTGAATGAGCAAGTAGAACTTTGCTTGCGCGACTAATATTTTGAGATTATTTTCCGTGAGTAGCCTAGTCAGTCATGTGACCATTTGACTTTTTGATGGTTTGAGCAATATTGAGAAAATATGGGAAAACCAGGGTTTTTTCTCAAACGAAGGAGTTTCATAAGATGAAGCAAATAATAATGATAATAAAATAAGGGATCATAAGGCGTGAGACCGGACACAGATAGGGCATGGCCGACCGGCTAGTAGGCCCGGTCCCATGACACCTTTCCCTATTTTTTAATTATTTTTCATCGTGTGAAGGAAATATGGAGAAACTGAGAGTTTTGCTCAAACGAGGGAGTTTACTCAAATGAAGGAGTTTTCATGAGATTAGGAAAAATAATAAAATGTGGTAAAATAAAGGAAGAGGCACGTCCACGATGACATGACCGGCCGTACGGTGGGCCCGGTTCCTTTAGGTGCCTCTTTATTATTGTATTATATTATTTTTCTTCCCTATTTTTCATAAGTTTCCTCGTTTGTCCATATTTTTGATTGCTCGTTCGTGCGCTCGGGTGCTCGTACATGCATTATTGCTAAGTACACTCGCACCATTTTCTCGGGGCTTACTCGGTGGTGGCCCAGATGCCCATACGTTGAATATTTATTACTAACCCATGGAATTCTACTGGGAAAATCCATGAATTGAAGTAACGAAATATTATGATTAACGTAGAATTCTTTCTAGGAATTCAATTGATGAATCTTACGACTATAAATAATTAATAATTAATTGATGTCTCTATACTAGCAGGCAAACTGTCTAGGAACATTATGATTATTCAAGAATTGAGCGATATGAGCTAATTCAAGCGTCATATTTATTTTGTATAGTCAGGGAAAATATTGTTACATCTTGAAGACGTTATCGGTCTATACTAGCAGACAAGCTGTCTAGGAGCCGTCCAATCATTTAAATTCTATACATATGTCTTTTATATGGTCAGGGAAAACATTGTTACATCCTGAAGACGTTATCGCTCTATACTAGAAGGCAAGTTGTCTAGGAGTCGTCCAATCGTTTTTGATTCTATATAAAAGTGATTACTGAAATTGTTTAGTATTGATGAAATATGCCGTGGTCTCAATTGATAAACTGCATATTCATGTATGCTTTGAGAGGCAATACACTCGGTCAGAGGTTCTTATGGATGATCTGAGAGGAAATACACTCGGTCATAGATCATCTTGGCATGAGCTTTCATGCTCAAACGAGAGACATGAGTCTCAATATTCGTCTGATTACTGGATCAAGAATATGCAAGGCTATGATTTTACGATTTTAGCCTTTGTTAAAAATCCACCATCAACAAAGGGTAGATCTGAACACACGAACTAAACAATAAACCTTAAGTGGAAGAATATGTGTCCTAGCCCATAAAATTGGATATGTTGTACTAAAAAAAAAAGTGTGATGTATAAATAGTTTGACTACAAATAAAACGCAAAGCTCTAAATTTTGATAACTTCACTCTGTGAAAGATTAGGTTTACAAAGAAATATTTTTTGCTCTTGTATTGTGTTTATCTTCCATTAATAAAGTTTTAGATTCAAAGTGGACATATATATAATACCGATCTACTATAATCCTTATGTTTATTTACTTATTCATGTTTTACTCTTGTTATTATGTTACATATCTTTACTTCTTAATCTAGTCCTACGGCCTATATCCTTTGGTTATGTAGCTAGAAATTGAGGTTCCTTAAAAACACTCTTGCTTTATCTTATTCTTTATTTTTATAGAATGAATGATTCAAGTCACATCTCTTTTGATATTTGATCTTAAGGGCACTCATAGATCTATGATCCATAAGTTTGAGCTCGAAAAGATCCTTACAAAGGAAGAATGAGACTTGTGTTTAAGAAATCTATTTTATCATTCTTTATAATTTTTACTTTACGTCAAGGATTCTTTTTGCGTTAAACACAAAAGTTCACATATCTAAGTAAGTCGGTCTGCAAGTTGATCTCAAGAACAACAACGTATCTTAATTTGCGACCCTGATATAAGTTCGAGAAAAGTCGTACCATGATATAAGTTCGAGAAAAATCGCAACAGACAAGAGCTAAGGCTTGTTCCATATCCTTCCCTACCTTTTCTTTTACACTTAACATCAAAGGATCTTGGGTTTTGTCAAATGTAGATGCATTTTACTACAAACTACATCCAAAGGTTAGAAACGTACTACTCTTCTCAAATGAAATTAAACACTCAACCATGAACACAAGATATACGTGGTTCGGTATGATTACCTACGTCCACGGGGGTGAAATGATGAATCTTATTACTTCAAGGTGTTACAAAGGTGTTGATCTTAGTTGGATTTCTTTACAAGGTGAACTTACTTCTCACTCACTTCTTCCTAATGTTTTATCGAGTTTCTCTCTTCTCCTCTCCCATAATTACCACCTAACTTTCATGAATACAAGTCCCTTTATTTATAGGAGAAGTTCCATACACCCAAGGTATGGTGTTGGTCATGTTACATTAATTCAGCAGTTCTGCTGTCGGACCGACTTATGTTGCCTCACATGGCTGAGGTATCTTGACTCTTCGCATGTCTTTCGTCCGAGCCGACATCTCCTAATGCTCTCTTGACACGATGTCGCGTGTTTCTGAATGTCGCCCGTCTTCGATCGTTGATTTTATGGTTAGCCGATGTGTCCCCTACTTTCTTATCCATTTGACCATAGCACCTCGTTTGTCCCACCGCGTCTCGTCATGTCATCTTTTTCAGAAGTCTGAATCAAGTCTTGTCCGACATCTGTAGAGCGATCACGCCCGATCCACGTGGCTCCTGAAATCTCGCACCACTAATATTCATTCCATGCTTCGCGTCTCTTCGTGTTTAGGTGCACCAGGCATAGGATGTTGCCACCTGGATCTGTGTATAATTTACACCTACATTTATGCCCGTTCTTCCGCTCGTGTGGGAGACACGCGTGGAAGAATACCACCCTAACTGCCCACGTCTTTGTTCATGCCGTGAATCCCGCCATGCAGCGTCCCACTAACTCCACTTTATGACTGGTAACCGTCGGCGTCGGTTACAATTATTCTTCTTTAAATAGCCCGCTCATTTCTTCCTTCTTCTTCTTTACCCTTTGTTTCTCTGTTCATCTACTGTGGTTTTCTCCCAAGTTTCTTCACATTTTGCGCTTCTCCAAAAACCCTAGCTTTCTTGGTTTTCTTTCGTCGTTTTCTCCTCACCGACCGATATAGTAGCTGCTATCGCCTCATCTTTCTTTGCTGGGAACCGAGTTCTGTACTATCTTCGTTAATGGATTATTATCCTTCCATGGATGAAAAGAGGTCTGTTGATGACGTTTTTTCCGAGTTTGATGTTCCCCCCCCTTGCTTCTCTGTTTTTGCTTGAAAGCCCTTCTAGGTATGATGATCGCGCGATAAAATCTATTTTTGCTGATAGCTCTCCTTCTATTTCGTGCAGGTCCGAGAAATGGGTGAAGGATCTCTCTGACGAAGATTTCATTGAGCAGTTGAAGGAGAAGTATGATCTTCAAAATTACGAAGTGACCCTTCTCTCGGGCCGAAACGGTAGTTTGAAGAAAACCGATATGAAGAAGCACGAGCAATCGGCTGATTGTGTGGTCATCACCTTGGGTCAGCTGGATCTGGGCCTTCATCTTCCCTTATACAACCCTGATAGCTCATTTTATTACGAGATTTTTTCCCAGATTCGGCCTTCTCGTGCTTTAGATCAATGGACTGACAATACTTTCTGAATTATGAACGAGTGGAGGGATCGCCGCGATGGTCATGGTTCTACTGCCGAGTGGTCGACCTACAAGCCCGAGGACGCTCCTGAGTATACCGTTGCCAATTTCCTTGTCAACTATCGAGCTGGTACTTCCAGCTTAGGAGAACTTGCCGGTTTTGCTGCTAGTCCTCATCGGGTCAAAACTATGCCCGAGGGTGTTGAAAGGATGATGCTGGATTCCGATCCCGTCGGCCATGGTTCCAACAAGCGAGCCCGCCATTCTAATGACCCGATTTATCCCCGAGTTCTCCTTCTAGTCCGAGGTCCGATCCTTCATGGTGACTTCCCGTCACCTACTTTTCCCGTCGAGCCCTTTTCTTTCTGGGTGGTTAATGATGACAAGGCTGATAAGGTATGCGCTTTTCTTGATTTTTATCTTGCTAGCTTCGGGCGTCAGTTAGTCATTTGTTGTTGTTTAAAAATCTCAGGTCGGCTCCACCAAAACTATCGGGTCTAGGAAAAGAGGTGCTGGCACAAGGGTTGAGGAAGGCCAGGGGAAGGTAACAAACATAATGATTTTCTTATAAGTACATGTACTTGCCCCTGTTTTTTGCCTTCACATGTTCTGATGAGACACTTGTGCAGAAACACCCAAGGCACAATGATGATGACGCGGGCGATGTTGACCCTACTCCGCTGAGGCGTAATCCTGGTAGAGGTAAGCAAATTGCTAAGCCACCGCCGAAAATGGGCCCCATCATTGATCTTTCCGATGAGGATGAGCTGTTTGGAGAGAATGTTTCGGGCGACAAAGGCGATGAACAAGTTATGGGAGACCAACAGGAGCCCTCGGAGACGCCCGTCGTAGAGAAGATCGTTACCGATGTACCGGTAGAGCTTCCTTGTGTGCCCCGGATTACTGAGGGATCGTCTTCTAGTGATGAAACTTCCTTTACTGTCTCTGGCCCGATCATGAACTCCTTGGGTGCGCTTACTTCCTCCAACTTTGTGAAGTATACCGATGAGGAAATGTTGAATGATGTGCCCCGTTATGGCGACATCTCCCTGACACTTGACACTGTGGTGAGCAAGTCGTTTCTGTATGGTTATGCTCCGCTTCCGATTTCTTTTTGGTAGTGTCTCTTATGAGTCAAGCTATTTGTTTTAGATTATGAACCGCGTACGCTTGGATGCTGCCAATCGCCTTCGAGATAAGCAGTTGATAGAATCTCTCCAACTTCAACTTAAGAATGAGAGGGGTCGCGCGAATGAGCTGGAGATCAAGCTTGCCGACGCTCAAGGTATATGATCCTTCTTAACTTGTGTTGATTGAGTTTATCGTGCCAGTATCCTGAGTCGGGTATCCTTCTTCTTAGCCGAGGTATCTAGTATAGGTATAGACGCTACTTCGGAGTTTAGGATTATGAAGAGAAAATGGGATATTGAGAAGGATCTTGTGAAATATCTTCGTCAACAAATTGCAAACAAAGACGACAAAATAGACCGTCAAACTGAGGAGGTTGCAAGACTTGAGGACGAGTTAGAACGACATCGCCGGTTTGATTATGATCCTGCCGAGATGGATAACTTACGGGCTCACTTGGGGTCTTCTCAGCGCCTTGCTGCTGAAAAGGCTGCTTTAGCCACAAGTTTGGAGCAAAGGGTAGACGCTCTGCAACTGCAGAATCGAGACCTTCACGAGGACCGCCGACGAATATTGAGAGATAAAGATGTGGTGGAGCGAGCTAATAGCGATTTACTGGGCCGAGTGAGTGAATTTGATAAGGTTATGGGCGATTTAGAGTGGAGTAGATCGCAGCTTGCAGTGCTCCAAGCGTCGCGTAATCGGTTAATGGACGGTTGGGCCGAGCATAAGAAATATTGCCCTAGTAACGAGTTCAACGAGCAACATTATAACGAATTAACCATGAAGTTATCCCGGGCCGAGGATGAGCTGTCCAAGTCGGTAGAGTCTCTTCAGTCGGTGTTACCCGCCCTGTCAAGTCCCTTAGATGATGTGTTGAGGCCACTCTTTTAGACTTAGATTGCGCTTTATTCTTGCAAAAATGCACCCGATGAATAACATTCTATTTTTGTGATCTTGTAGTCGAGAAACAACGCTCTCGGGAGCTGGATCTGGAGGTTCGCCGATTGAAACAGGCCGAGGTTGATTTGAGCTCCAAGTTAGCTGATGCTGAGGAAAACGCTTCCCAGATTACCCAACAACTCGAGGATGAACGCGTCGCCCATGCGGAAGAGTTAGATCAGAAGGTTCAGGCTGGCATTATGGACTGGGTGGAGAAGAAGCAGCTCGAGGTCGCGCAGAGGAAGGCCGGCGCGGATCCTCCCAAGGCTTAAACTTTCTTTTTGTGGTGCTGCGTCACTATGTTGCCCCTTCCATCGGGTTTTAAATCGCTCTAAACACTTCTCCCCTTTTTAATTTACGCTACCTTGCTTGTTCGTTTTAATGGGGGTGTTGCGTCACCGATGGTGTTTGTTTTATTTTCATTAGACGCTTCGTTTCGCTTGGTCACATGACGCTTTTCGTATTTTCTTAATAGTCGCATGACGCAATCGAGTTCTACTTTGTTTCATATGTTATTCCTGCAATCATTGTTCAAGTAAGTCAGTATTCTAACCATTTCTGTCGAACACACCCAACAAGGAGGGTCATCGGGCCCTATGCCATGTCCCGATTGGGTTATCTCATCACTATCTCTTTGGATTCAGTGGAAGGGTACCAGGCATCCTAGTTCTAGGCCCGACAATCCCGAGTGGTTATCAACCAACCGATCTCGGGCAAGTGGACACGCCCACTTGCGATGGTGGTGACCTTTCAGATGTAAGTAGGCCACCTAGCTGAGTAGACCTCGTTTCTAAACAACCTTTGGAACTGGTTTCCAACCACCAGAACCCTTAGGCTACCTCGGCACTTGCACACTGCCACTGCCCCGAGTTCGAATATCCAGGCGACTATAAGGCACCTCGGCACTTCCACACTGGCGTTGCCCCGAGTACGAATGCCCATTCGAGTGTAAGTCACCTCGTCACTTCCACAATGGCTTTGCCCCAAGTACGAATGACAATTCGAGTGTAAGTCACCTCGGCACTTCCACACTGGCATTGCCCCGAGTACGAATGACCATTAGTCGCTCATGCCCTATCCCATACCACTCACGGTTTCACAGAGATAGAGGACACGTTTGCTTACCGTTTTCCGCGTCGCTTGTTAAGGATGGTAGTGTTTCAGGAATCGGATGTTCCATGGTTTGAGCTCTCTTGTTCCGTCGAGTCGCAGTAGTCGATATGATCCCTCGCCCGCCTTAGATTCGATTATATATGGCCCACCCCACTTTGGTGCTAGTTTTCCGCCTTTTTTGTCGCGCTCCCATTCATCCAGAAATTTCAATACTTGCTGCCCGGGATGAAATTCTCTTGGTCGAACGCGCTTGTTGTATTCCCGTTGTAACCTCCTCTGATAATTTTCCATTTTTTGTAACGCCATTTCTCTTGTTTCTTCCAAGTCGTCGAGTTTAGCCAAGATCAGGTCGGATGACACATTTCGCCTCCAAGCTTCGGTTCTTGTGGTATGAATCATCCCTTCTATTGGTAGGATCGCCTCGGTTCCATAGGTAAGCATGAATGGAGAAAATCCCATAGCTTCTCTTCGTGTGGTTCTGTATGCCCATAGGACGTTGTATATCTCCTCGCACCATTTGCCATATTCCCCATCTAGTTTCTTTTTCATGTTATCGGCGATGGTTTTGTTTGTGATCTCGGCCTGCCCATTACACTGGGGGTAAATCGGGGTTGCTTTACTCTTGCGGATGTTGTAAGTGTTGAATAGAAGATCAATGTTCTCGCCTTGCATTTGCTTTCCATTATCGGAGACGATAGCCGCAGGGACCCCGAAGCGACAAATGATGTGTTCCCAAATGAACTTAAAGACATCTTTGTCCCGAATATGCCTTAGTGGTGCCGCCTCTACCCACTTGGTAAAATAATCAGTGGCCACGATCAAATACTTCCTTTGCCCCGTTCCTACATGTAATGGCCCGACGATGTCCACTCCCCATTTAGCGAAGGGCCACGGACTTATGATTGAGTTTAACGGTACGCCGGGAGCATGGATTTTCTTCCCAAAACGTTGACACTCTTCGCAAGATTTCGCCATTTGCTTTGCGTCCTCGTTCATATACATCCAAAAGTAGCCCATTGTTTTAGCCTTAACCGATAAACTTCTTCCCGAGATGTGATTTCCAGCCGCCCCATAGTGTAGCTCGTGTAGGATTATATGGCCCTCTTCCCTGATCAGGCATCGTAGGAGTGGTCCTAGGCAAGATTTCCGATATAAGATCCCTTCCCTTAACTCATAGGCGCCCGATTTTCTTTTGATCTTGTTCATCTCGGGCCGACTCTTAGGCAGCTCACCCGTCTCTAAGTATTGATGTATTGGCTTTCTCCAGTCGCCTTCTTTGTATCTCTCGGCTGTGCTGACGGCCACCTCAATCCGTACCTCTGGTGTTTCAGGGATAGACGGGTTAAGAAGCCTCATAACGCGTATTCCTTTGATGCTCGGGTCTACAAGTTGTGAGGCGATATATGACAGGGCGTCCGAGTGTCTGTTATCCTTTCGGCAGATGTGGCGGAATTTAATATCTGGGATTTGCTTGATGTAAGATTGGGCGAGCTCCCAATATTTTTGCAGCACCGGATCGTGTGTAGCGTATTGGCCCGTAATTTTCCAGATCACTAGTTGTGAGTCACTAGTCAGTCGAACCTCATGCATCCCCATTTCCACAATTATCCGTAAGCCATGGATCACCGCCTCATATTCGGTGACGTTGTTCGTCGCCTTGAATTCTAACCTGAACGAATGCACGATCTTCCTCCCCTTTGGCGTGGTAAACACCAACCCGAGGCCCGACCCGTCTTTGTTTGATGCCCCGTCGACAAATACTTCCCATCGTTTTGCGCTACTGGCGGCTAGTAGGTCCGCTGGATCCTCTTGTTCTTCGACCATTCCCGGTATATCTTCTACCTCGTCCTCATCACTGAGGGGGAAGTCTGCCAAGAAATCGGCCACTACTTGCCCTTTGATCGCGGTTCTTGCCTCGTATATTACGTCATATTTTTTGATTATGGATCCCCACTTGGAGATTCTCCCCGATCGCCCAGCGCTATCCAAGACCGCTTCGATAGGCGATTTGGTGAGCACCCGTATTCGATGAGCTTGAAAATATGTTCGTAGTTTGGAGGCAGCAAAGGCTAGCGCGAGCACCATCTGCTCCATTCTGGTGTAGTTCTTCTCGGCCGGACTTAAAGTTTTGCTGGCGAAGTATACCGGCTTTTCCACGCCCATCTATGTTTTGACCAATACCGCACTAATGGAATAGGGTGTCGCGCCTAAGTATAGAGTGAGATTTTCTGACGGCTCAGGCCTTTGAAGAACCGGGAGGCTAGCTAAATGTAACTTGATTTTTTGAAAAGCTTCTTCGCTTGCGTCCGTCCATTGGAATTTTTCTCCTTTCTTCAAGATGTCGTAAAAGGCCTTGAATTTTTCTGATGACCGTGATACGAATCGCCCCAATGCGGCTATGCAACCATTTAGTTTCTGCACGTCTTTTACCGTTGCGGGGGATGGCATTTCAAGGACGGATCGTACCTTCTCGGGATCTTCTTCTATTCCCCTGGGAGTGATAATGTAGCCTAGGAATTTCCCCGACGTGACCCAGAAGTCGCACTTGGCCGGATTAATTTTCATCTTGTGTCTCCTCATTGTCTGAAAAATCTCTCGAAGGTCTCAGACGTGGTTTTTTGATTTCCGACTCTTGACTAACATGTCGTCTACGTAAACTTCTATGGTATCGTGAATCTTGTCTTCAAACATGTCACCTACCAATCTCTGGTATGTAGCCCTGGAATTCCTAAGTCTGAATGGCATCTTGGTGTAACAATACAATCCTCTCGGTGTGAAGAAGGAAGTGTGTTCCTAGTCCTCGGGCGCCAATGGTATTTGGTTGTATCCCATGTATCCATCCATTAAGGTCATTGCTTCGTATCCCACTATTGATTCTACTAGTTGATCTATGCTGGGAAGGGGGAAACTGTCTTTCGGGCAGGCCTTGTTCAAGTCGCTGAAATCAATACATATTCTCACTCCCCCTTTCTTTTTTGGTACCACGACCATGTTTGATATCCACTGTGGGTAGTGGGACTTCCTTATTATTCCGGATTCTTGTAACTTCTTCAGCTCGACCTCGACCGCCGCTTGTAACTCTGGCGCGACGCGCCTCATTTTTTGTCTAACCGGTTTGAACCTCGGATCGATTTTTAAGTGGTGACAGCAGACCTTCGGGTCAATACCCTCCAAATCATGCACTTCCCAAGCGAATGCATTCAGGTTTTCTTTTAATAGCATCGTGAGTTTACTTGCTTGTTCGTCCGATAGTAATGCCCCGATCCTCACTATTTTGGGTTCTTCTATCGTTCCCAAGTTTACTTCTTTAGTAGGCTCGACTGTCGAGAAGTTTGATTTGGTCTCCCTGACTGGGGACGCTTCCTTTAATTGCTATAAAGGGTCTTGCTCTCGAGTTTCTTGTGCCAGGACCGCTTGTGAAATTGCCTCCTCCAATTCTTTTGCCGCCTTCACTTCCTTTGCTTTGTTCTTTTCTTGCCTTTGCCGAGCTCGCCGTTCTTCATTTATTTCTATATCAACTTTCATGCATTGTCGTGCCGCCTGGGAGTCGCCCACAACTTCCGCTATTCCCTTGCAAGTCGGGAACCTTAACCTTTGATGGTAGGCCGATGCTACTCCCTTAATCCCAGCAACCCATGGGCGCCCGATAATGGCCTCATAAGGTGAAGCGACGTCGACCACACAGAAAGTGGTTAGTGTGTCGAGGTAGCCACCACCATCTGAAACTATTAAAGTTACTTCGCCCTTTGGGATGGTTACTGTGCCGTTAAAGCCGTAGATACTATATGTTGATGGGACGAGCATGTCGTCTGAGAGTTTCATTCTTCTGAACGTGTTGTAGAACAGCACCTCGACTGAACTTCCGCTATCCACAAGAATCCTTCTTACTCCCCACTTTTCAATCAACAACGTGATGACCAGTGGATCGCTGTGTGCCTGTCCATTTGCTGGGACATCCTTAGCCAAGAACGATATGGGCAGCGTCATCCAAGGTTCCATGGGAAGGGACTTAGCTACGCTGAATATCTCTTTACCGTCACGATCCCTTTTATGGATCCTAGTGGTGATTATTGGGCCGAGGGTGTACTTTTGCATAGCCGAATGTGAAATGGTGCTTACGAATTGACTCGCCCTATCGATGCGGACTTGATGAACTGGTACATCGGGTGTTGCTTCCGGCCGAGGGGGGTGTCGGACATACTGCCTCAAATATCCATCGCGGATGAGGTGTTGAACAATATCTTTCACTTCTCGACAGTTATTGGTGAAATGGCCCCTATACTGATGGTAGTGACAGTATTCAGGATGATCTCGGGTCTCTTGGAACTGTACTCCCCTCGAGGCTGGGTAGTTGATGTCGTTTCTCTTCTCAACTTCCTTGAAAACCTCTTCCAAATAAGCGTTTAGAGGGGTATACGACCGGGTTTCCTGCTTTGGCTTCTTCCCTTTGGCCATCCATTCCCTCTTCTCACTGCTCCTTGGGGGCGGGTCCGATCTCTTTTCTGATCGCCTGATATGGTCATCCATGACCGTTTTAGTCTCGGTACCAACCTCAGCGCTGGCTTCTTGTACTCCTCTATCTCTTGATTCGGCCTGAATTTCTTCCAGAGCGATATAGTGCTCTTGAATTCTTCTCATCTCCTTTAAGGTTTTAGGTTTTTCAGAAAACATGGCAATCCAGATGGGGTCCGACCTCCCCAACGCGTTTTCGAACCCAAAGATGGCTTGATCCACCGGTACCTTCCCAATTTTAGTACACAATTTCCTCCATCTGTCGGTCAGAGTTCTCAGGGGCTCTCTGAATCGTCGGGCGAGAGTAAACAGCTTGTTCATTCTTGGCCGAGGTCAGCTGTTATGCATGTAGGTCTCAAGGAAGGCCTCGACTAGCGTATCGTACCTGTTAATCGAACTAGGTGTGAGTGAATAAAACCAATCTCGCGCCTCGCCCTCCAAACTAGCTGGAAAGAATTTGCACATAACTATCGGGTTGTTTCTCCATTGGATCAGTGACATTGTATACATCTTAAGATGTTCGATCGCATCGCCCGTTCCGTAAAATCTAGAGGGGAATGAAGGTAGAGTACACTTGGGTGAGAACGGCATTTGCTCTAGTTCTTGAGAGAAAAGCGTTTTCTCGGCTTCACTCATAATATCGGCCAACTTATTCTCTTCGCTTCCGCCCGAGAGTTCCCTTGATTTTTGCTTCCAACTCCTTAAGTTTGGCTTTAGTTTTTTGATCTTGTCGCTCGTCCCTTCCTCGTCTTTCTTCGTCGGTGGACGAGTCCTCGGGTGGTCCATATCTCTGCGTGGGGGGTACCGGAGGTAATGGTAGCTGACCCGACGGATCGGGCTGATTAAGGTTACTTGGCCCCATCATGGTTGGTGAGTGACCGGATCGGCCGCGATATCCTGATGTCCCTCGACTGGATGACCCTCCCGATATGGTCCGTTGGTTCCTCAACTGGTAGTTCTCATACTCCAAGGCTATATTCCTCTTCCGGAGTTCCCTTAGTGCCGCCTATTTCCTCCTCTGACTCTCCAAAATGGCCAACAACGTCGGGTCCGTACTTTCGTGACTGGAGTGTCCATTGGGTTGGTGTGGCCGAGGTTGTAATGGTGCTGATGTGGGTGGTGGTGGCGGTATGTTGGCTACACGATCGACCGCGTGAACGGTTGTCGGGCCGATGTTACTTGCTGCTGCTCGCCCCAGCTGAATCTGCCTAAGACGCTCTTGCTCCCTTCCCAAATCTTCCTGGTATTCAACTTACTGCCTCATCCATTGCCTCTGAGCTCGCGCTGCAAGTGCTTCCTCATCGTCATCGATGTCTGAAGCTGTGAGTCCATCGATTTGGTCAACTCTCCTCTGGGTCAATATAATCTGGTCCAGAGGTAAGGTGTTATCGTCTCTCCCCAAATCTATTTCTTCGTCTACAACAGGCATCCCTCGCGCAGCTGCATGAGATTCCTCGGGCGGTGGTTGTCGACTGTCCTCTTGCCTCGGCCCCGTTATCCCTGCCTGCATGCTGCTGCTAGTAACTGTGCGATTCCTCAACATCCTTATCGTCCCTGAAGTGCTAGCCATTAGTCACGTCGCGTGATAAGCCGAGTAGCTCCCGTCCCTATGTCAGCAAATACAAAAAAAAAGAACCCCTTACTTCGACCTGATTTTTCTAACAAAAAGTTCAGACAAAAAAGGCGAAACGTTCGACTCTACGACTACTGTCACTGTGTAGGGTTAACTTTGGTTATCAGGTGGGTTCCGTTTATCTATCCTATTTTGTTCTTATGCTGAATTTGTGGCTGAACTCACTTCCCCGTCACTATCACTCCGTACGACATCGCTCTCTGTACTCGACCTATGCATTCAAGTTAGTTTGTCCTTTATTCTACATGCTCCAAATCATTGATCTTATGCACGTGACGCTTAAAAAGTACGGCAAGTAACCCCTAGAATCGAATTAAACTTGTACCAACTCCACTTTCTCGATATTTAATTATGACCTTTCCGACAACTTACGCTACACCGCCGGCTAAAAATTATATATGGTCGACAGTTCATTACATGATGAAACATCTAAAACGCTAACTTTTGGTAACTCTGAGCATCCAACTTCTTACCGCATCTATAAACAACTCGCTTAACGCTAATAAACACACATCTATCAAGAACAAACAGTCGTCCTTTCAACAGATTCTTCACGTAGCTTCTAACCCGAATTGTTAGTCGATGGTGAGCTCGTGAAGTTTCTCTGCCGATCAAACTGTTGAAGATGCTAAGAAGACGCTGCTACTGCTCTGACTTTAAATGATCAGTAAATGACTCAAAACAACCATTACTTCGGCCAACAGAGTTCATTGTAGCTTCTTCTCCAACACATTAACGTGTATTAAGGAGCTGTTGATCGTCTCTGAAGACTTTAATGGCAAGGTATCCGGAGATCTTAGTCGTGTCCCCTTAGTCGGCGCCAGAATGTAGATGCATTTTACTACAAACTACATCCAAAGGTTAGAAACGTACTACTCTTCTCAAATGAAAGTAAACACTCAACCATGAACACAAGATATACGTGGTTCGGTATGATTACCTACGTCCACGGGGGTGAAATGATGAATCTTATTACTTCAAGGTGTTACAAAGGTGTTGATCTTAGTTGGATTTCTTTACAAGGTGAACTTACTTCTCACTCACTTCTTCCTAATGTTTTCTCGAGTTTCTCTGTTCTCCTCTCCCAAAATTACCACCTAACTTTCATGAATACAAGTCCCTTTATTTATAGGAGAAGTTCCATACACCCAAGGTATGGTGTTGGTCATGTTACATCAATTCAGCAGTTCTGCTGTCGGACCGACTTATGTCGCCTCACATGGCCGAGGTATCTTGACTCTTCGCCTGTCTTTCGTCCGAGCCGACATCTCCCAATGCTCTCTTGACACGATGTCGCGTGTTTCTGAATGTCGCCCGTCTTCGATCGTTGCTTTTATGGTTAGCCGATGTGTCCCCTACTTTCTTATCCATTTGACCATAGCACCTCGTTTGTCCCGCCGCGTCTCGTCATGTCATCTTTGTCGAAGTCCGAATCAAGTCTTGTCCGACAGCTGTAGAGCGATCACGCCCGATCCACGTGTCTCCTGAAATCTCGCGCCACTAATCTTCATTACATGCTTCGCGTCTTTTCGTGTTTAGGTGCACCAGGCCTAGGATGTTGCCACCTGGATCTGTGTATAATTTACACCTACATCAAACATTTGATGAAAAAACTAGGTCTAGTACTATTATATTGCTCTCACTTCATGACAAAACATAATTTTTTTGCAAGAAAAACAGTGGTCATTCAGACCCTCCCCCAGCCTGAAAGGAAAGTCACCGACAAAAAAAGCAATAAGGATAGAAAAAGTTCCCTTGTTTTGCAAGAAAAACCCATTTTCGGATATATTTCCAGAATAATAGCGCTGCACTGTTAAAAATAGTAACATATTTTTTTCGCCCGTCTTGGCATCTTTTGTAATCGCCTCTCTGAGTAGTGAGAGTCAAATCGGTACAGAAGAAAAATCAGTCTTGAGTTTGTCAAATTAGAAAATAAACAAGCATTGGGTCAGTCTTACACCTGTCAGTAATTGTTGGATCTCGGTTAACGTGTACATAAGAGATTAGCTCATGCACAAATAAATAAAATATATTTTATATGAATGTAGGATACACGATGAGTACGAAATATGTTTTCGCGAAGAAGACATACACATGAAAGTCACAAAAGAATGCTAAGAAGAAATCTCAACACCGAAGAGAATATCGTGGATGGACATCACTTCAGACCCAGACTCGGACGAGGTAAAAGAACAAAAACCAACAGAGGACCCAAAGGTGGATGAGGAGTGCAACGACAAGGACAAAAATGCGTTACACCAGTCGACACAACAGACCCAATAATAAACACCAGCGCTAGCTCGGGTGTAACCTTAACAGCAGAAGCAACGACAACTCTCTGAAAAGCGCATGAGCTGAAGATGAGCGGGCTAGAGAAAAATAATGAAAACCTCGAACAGAAGAACCGTAACATGAGATATAGAAGACCTGGAAAATATATCATCTACTTTTTTGAGGACGATGAGTCTCACGACCACGAACAAACACTTGGAAAAAAGGCACAGAACACCTCATGATGACGAGTCTGAAAGGGTCAATTGCAAGCTCAGAGAGCAGTCACTAATAGACATAATGAAAGAAATATACAAAGAAATGTGAGGCATCAAACAAGGCTATCGACTATCTGAGGTCATGACAGAAGCGACACGAACTAAATTTGTAAAACAACTGATGCATACACCGTTTTCTCCAATACGTTCGACGCCCACATTCACGACAATCTTTGATGGATCGAGAAACACGGTCCAGTACATCCGAGCCTACCGACGAGCCTTACTCCAATAGAGCGAACACAATGTAATCATATGCAAATTTCCCCTCTCAAGTTTGAAGGATGAAGCTCTATCATGGTTCGACGCGCTACCAAGACGCTCCATAACCACATTCGAAGAGTTATCAGAGATTTTTTTTTTTTGATCGGCAAAGAAAGGAGAATATTGATCAAAAAGGAGAGGGTATAAAAGGATTATACCACCCTTATCCAAGTACAAAAGAAAAAAAGGAAAACAAAGATAAACAAAGAGCAAAACCCACAGACAGGTTGAGCTCAAAGAAAGTGGTCTACAAACAGACCAAAAACCAAACCAAACTACTGAAGATTAAATAAAGTAGAATGCTATTTGCTCATAACATCTATGCAAGAGATAGCTTCAAAATCTTTGATAGCTAAATACCAAGAGTACATGCAATAAATATCCTTATTGATAACTGCCATTTCATTGTAGGGTTTTCCATTAAAAATTCTGGCATTCCTCTCTTGCCATATGCACCGGAGAATTGCTGCAGGGATTAAATTCCATATAGCAGTTATAGTTGAAGAAGATTGAGTCAAATTCCAAGATTGAATAGTAATAGCAGTATGTTGTGGAATTGAGAAAAACCACTTGAGCTTCTCCACAAAGGAACTCCAAATTTTCTTAGCAAAGACACAATGCAGCAGAAGATAAGATGTAGTTTCATGTTCAGCACAAAAAGGACACCCAGGAGGGACATACATACCTTTTCTTCGTAAAAAATCTCTAGTGAGCAGTCTATCATGAGCAATTGTCCAGAGAAAGAAGCCAATCTTAGGTGGATACTTTTGTTTCCAGATAAAAGTGAAAACTGCATTGTCTTGAACATTTGAATCTAAAGTAGTGAGAAAATCATATAAAGACTTCACTGTGTAGATTTTTGTTGAGCTAAAAGACCATTGTAGTTCATTCCCCAAACAAAAATTGAAATTAAAAGACCTCAAATCTGCAAGAAGAATAATATGTTCTACAACAGCTTCTCCAAATAATCTTCTAGGAGCTCTAATATTCCAAGTAACACCATTATCACCTGTACATCCAACATCTGCAATATTCAAATTCTGTAACCTTGAAATGTTAAATAGATGAGGATAAAAATCTTTAATTGGCTTGTCATACAACCAACTATCCTCCAAAAACCTTGCAATTGTGCCAGAATTCACGTTAAACTTAATATGCTTTAGGAAGAAATTATTGCAGTTCATAATAGCTCTCCAAACTGAGTTTCCATAAGTGCATTTAGGAATTTTTTCCAACCAATCTACTACTCCTACCCCATATTTCTCAGTTATAATTTTCCTCCAAAGAGCATCTTTTTCATTTGCTAATCTCCAGGACCATTTACAAGGAAGAGCCTGACTCATCTTCTTCAAAAAATTTACCCCCAAACCTCCAAATTTCTTTCTTCTACAAAGTGTAGGCCACTTAACAAGATATAAATTTTTTTCTCCCAATATTATCATGCCACAAAAAATCTCTCATTATCTTCTCAAGCTTCTTACATACTGCCATTGGCATTTCAAACAAACTCATATATTATACAGGCAAACTAGCTGAAAAGGCGAGGGTACCCCAAATATACCTCAAGCTATTACTCTTCCTTCCTATAAGTCCTTTCCCCGAAAGTGATTGTCTATGGACTGAGTTGAGATAATACAACAAATTGGTTCACACTTTGTGTGATCGTCTATGGATACGATATCGAGACAATACAACAACAAAGTGTGTTTACTTGATACAAAGGTTAGGATTTAACCAAACTCAATAGGATTCACGTATCAAGTAAATAGGAATTAACATTTGTGCAATTTACTTTAATTATAATAAAACAATTATAATGCGGAAATATAAAGTAAATGACACGGAAAGATTTTGTTAACGAGGAAACCGCAAATGCAGAAAAACCCAGGGACCTAGTCCAGAATTGAATACTCTCAGGATTAAGCCGCTATACAAAATAAACCAACTTCGTATAATTGAGACCAAGCAACTAAACCTATAGTTCACCTAGTTCCATCTGTATTCTCACGCCTCCAACTTGTAAACAAGTCACGTACTTGGACCAATTCCTTTGGATCGTATTCCAAACAGTAAATGAACAACAAATCTGTTTGGTATCAACTCTCCTCAACCAAGTGATATGAGTTGCGAAAAGGTTCCCTTGTTTATCTTAACATAAACTCCTTTTCCAGGTTCCAATATCTATCTTATGTTCAATCACCCAAAGGCAATCGTTAAGATTAAGCCAATCAATACCTTTAATCACAAGGAAATATATTGATGTCGATCTTCCTCAACTATTCTATCAAAATACCCAAAAGGATAAATCAATTATAGTCAGATCCTATTTTTCCCAAACAAGTATTGTGCACACCAAAGATTGTAAAAACCAAGACAGAAATCTTTAATATCTTCTTTGTCTTCAAATCTTCTTAGATCTTCAATAAACACATGCACACAACTACTTGAATCTCTTGTGATCAATCACACACAAAACGAAGTCTGTTAACAATGGATTATCACAAGATCGTCTTTAGATCTAACAACAGTCTAAAGATCCCTGTCGAAACCTTGAACTAGTTTGAGTGAATCTTATACCAGAAGAGAAGATTCTCAGGCATAAACAAACTAGGTGCAATCAAAGTTCAACCATCGTTAGTCAATCAAATCAATACGAAAACTAAAGATAAACCGCAATATCTAGTTTCCCACCAACGGGTCGCGCTAGAGCTTCTCAATCCCAAAGAAAACTTTAAATTGAGCGGCCGTAAGAGATTTCACCTAATTAGATTACTCTTCTCTCCGATAAACGGCTTCACCAGTAACAAAGACAAAATAGTAAGTCTAATGTTACGCAGGATTAGTTTGCTAGAAATGCAAACTCAAAGTATTTATAGACAAGGAAGTTTGGACACCAAGGAATTTCCAAAACCGAAAATATACTCAAGATATTTTTCCATATTAACCCAAATTCGGTTTTTATAATTCCTATGAATGCATTGTCCAAAAATATGATCGAAATCTCCATGGAAAATCATTAACTAGTAAATGCACATTACTAATTCTTATTTTCCATATATAATTAAAAACAATTAATTAAAAAGATTCTTAACTTATTTAAATTTGATCTTGGGATTTACTTCCTTCTTAGCCATTAAGGAAAATCTTTGAACAATATAGAATAAGCATTAATGCACCGTGTTCAAAGTGTGACGACATCTTACTCTTGTAAGTCTTTTCCATGCTTGCTCACTTGAAACCGATTTACCACACTTCCAAACAAGTTTAGAATTGGTTCATCTGACTTTCAAGAACTATGTGATTGATCAAGTACCACTCAATCAAAACTCATGGGTTTACGGTTCTACCAAAACAAGTTTCGGTTCTACCTCCATGTGAGTATTGAGCATAGTTACACTAGCTTACCAAAGATACGGCTGACTAGGTACTAGGATCGGTTCCCCATATATATTTGGTATCTAACTTGTATGCACTGCACATGTCCATAGGATCGGTCCCCCCTTCCCAAAAAAGTGTTTCACGTGTTCATAGGATCGGTTCCCCTTTCTTCCATAAACCTTGCTGCACCTCATACAAGGATCGGTTACTCTTATAATGCACTACACCTCTTACTAGGATCGGTTCCCCCTTCTCCCAGTATTAAGTTCAGACACTCACAACCCGATCATACCCCAAGTGATTACTTAAGATCAGTTTCACTAATAAAAGTCATACTAATAAATAAGTCAGGCCTCATGTGAATAGTTTTACCAAGAACACAAACAAGTCATAAGCGGTTATACTAATCACACATATTGGTCGTTCATAATATATGCAATGAAGAACATCCCCAATAACGCCTGGCGATTTCCTTTTCGGTTCACAATAATATCATGAACTTACTTCCTTAAAACACATGTAAAAACATTATTTCCTAGGTGTTGATGGTGTTTTTTAACTTAGGGGTAAAATCATAAAACCCTAGTCAGACAGTGACGTCACAGAACTTGAGTAATAATGTCCAAATCCAAGCAAATTTATTGAACCCTTTAATTTGTCTGCGAGGAAATTACCAGGGTACCTTTTTTTTTAATGCTAATTAGGTTTTCGACAGGACAAAACCCTAATTCTCACACCGCATGTGCCAATGGAAAACCATGGAAGCCATACCTACCCCGCCAAGGCATGCCAACCATGCTAGCTGCACCCCTGTGCCAATGGCTAACCATGCCAGTGATGGTATTTATCAATGATGTTATAGTAATAAGGTTCTTGAGACTTGTGAAAGCAATAGAATTCTAGACCTAAAATAAGATAAAAATATATACAAAAATTGTCACAAGATGAAGAGATGTGCTGGGACTCAGGATTCAGCCAAACTCACAACAAAAGGTTCAAAAATTAATTCTTTTAACAATTATCGCTCAACAAATAAAAACATGGACTCTTATTTTGCCAAAGTAGATCCTCAAAACATTAATTGTATCCCCTAAGCATAGATTACCTAAACAAAGCATAACCTATCTAATTGAATCACAACTAATTTTATCGAATCATAAATCAATTTAAAATAGTGCAAAAGTCATAAAAAGAATTAAATAATTTTACCCATGTATGAAATTCGTCTTCATCCGTCATCCCAGTGATGGGGTCTAGCTCATCATATTGGAAACACGCTCAAAGTATGATTTCATTGCTCAAAAATGTGCTTACGAGGATGAAAATTAATAAAACAGAGGTTTGCAACGGTGAATGGGAATTACAGAACCTCGTGTTACAAAGAACGATACAAGCTCTGTGTCGCTAACACTGTAGCGATACGACCCTTTTCTGATTGTCGTTGTTACTGTTGGAAAAACGACTGCGTCTGGTGGTCTTTTGTTCTTCGTCCTCTCTTTCAATGGCAGCAGCAGAGACAAGCTCTGCAACTCTGATTCTCTGCTATCTTCTAACTTCTAACTCTCCATACCCCCTAAATGAGTTCCGTAACACCCTTTTATACTCTCATCACCACCAAAATCCCTGTAATAACTCCTTAATATTCTTTTTTATTTTTCATGCATGCTACGGGAATAATTCCCATTTTTATCTGTTTCTCGTGTTGAGTTGATACGAACACGCTCCTGATATGTTGAATCACGTCTCTGCATATTTCAGTTGGAGCCAAACTGCCTAAGGCCACAAGCAATCCAAAAAATCCCGTGAATATCTCCCTTTTAAACGTGACTTGTTGTTTTCATAGACCGACGAGTATATCTCAATTTATTCGAATCCAAAGTCATTATCTTCCCTGTTTTATCAAAATAGGTTATTTCCAATCAATCTGTTGAATAAAATCACAAGAAAATCTCTCCAAAATCAAGACGAAATATTTCGCAGTTGAAAACGATTTGAAACTGAATTTCCCGCCATTCTTTTCTTTTAAACTTGTGAAGGAGGGTTTCCCATTAACCAAATCCGCGGGTGCCGAATAACCAGTGGAGTGTAAATAGTAGAGAAGGTGCCCCTTATCCAAAGTGAGGGTGCCTTTAGTAATTTCTCCGGGGGTCCAAAAACCACTTTTTGAGCAATTTTTTCCGCATAAGTGTAATTCTCCAATAACACCTGAACAAACATAAAAATACCAAAATTAGTACAAAATTCGAGACTAACAATAGAGATACTGAGGACAATTCAGACACAAAAATGTGTCTATCAAATACCCCCAAACTTATTATTTGCTAGTCCCGAGCAAATCTAATAAAATGACTACACGTAGCATGTGCAGCAAGCCGTTAAACCGCTAGGTGTCCCTAGCGGCGGAGTGTTGTCTCCGGAGGATTTACAATAGGTGTACCCACAAAACATGTACTTCTAATTGGTCACAAGTATCCAAAGAGCTATGAGGACATACAAATTCTCAACCTATCTCCAAGTGACTAGAATGCCTGAGAAATTAAAGGTGTCATCTCTAAAGCTGACTGAAGAAAAGGGGAGACACATCCGCAACACTGCTAGATAAAGAGATATCCGTTACACAGCTAGATAAACATTGTAAGATGCGTCCGCTGATTTACAAATGGATAAGATTAGGAGAGAGATAAAAATGAGAGGGACATCTGCTACACAGATGGACTAATTACGTGTGATGAGTTGAACCAGTGCTAGAAAGATCTTGTGCCAGATTGAAAGCGGACTAACAAATCAACCAAATGCATCTCTCTTCGACTCTCTCATAGTGCTCAGTAGAAACAACGTCTTCTTCGGTCTTCAAATGTTGATGATAAATTCTTGAAACTCGTAGAACCTTGACAATTAACTTTTCTCTTTGATTTCTTGCTTGACATAAAAATTTCTACTTCCCTATGGCCTTATTAAAAAAAACAAAACGTAATGATGATTTTTTCTATTTCTATTTTCTTTTCTTTTCATTTTTTTTTTTTTTTTTGAACACAAAAATTACAAGACAAAAATTTACATGGCCATGAGAGAAGGACTTTAACACTTGGTCTCAGTATCATGAACTTCAACAACTTATATCGTTTGATTTTTCTTGCTCTTATAACTTCTTGTAACCCTTGATTTTGAATTATAATTTTCTATTGTTGCTTCTAAATATTAAACGTATTTCACTTTCTTCATAGATTTTGATATCGCTCTGTTTGTTGATGATGATAAGTTTCTACTGAGAGAGAGTTGTAATCCAGTAACTAAGACTACATTGTGAGGTTGCTCTGTCTTTCTGGCATTTCCTGACCTACTTGTCTTTCCATCATGGATGGTTAGGTCCATCACGGTTACCCTCTAAAAGGAACAAGTTCTCTCCTGAATTTCAAGGATCTCAATGTCTTTTTCTCTAATGTCTCAATAGGTTGTTATCCATAGAATTCCAATTTCTATCTTTTCGGTGAGAAACAGTATGTAAACTTAGCTAACCGGATACCATGTGATGCTAGAAGTTTCAAAAATGCAACTAAAAAGTTTCTCCCATACCCCCAAACTTAAATCTAACATTGTCCTCAATGTTCTAAAGATGAAATTAAAAGCATGAACAAGGAAAAACTGTTACCACTTGAAGAAGAGAGTAAGGAAAGATATTACCGTGTTGCAAGAATATTGGGTTACCTTCCAAGAAGTGCTAAGTTTAAAGTCTTCAGCCAGACATCATAAGGAATTAGTCACCTCGAAGAATCATATAGTAGCAGCCGGAATAACTGCGAGTCATCTGGATCGAAAAGTGCTAACCACAAGAAAAGGAAACTGCAACAGACCAGGAAGATATCCAACACATCCTTATCTATATTTTTGTTTAAGACAACTACATCTAGTTGTGGTTCGGGTTCAGGCTCTATAAAAGGGTCTAGATAAAAAGGTTTCATCGGCTGGATTTCATCAAAGGCAGGATCCTGATGATCAGGTTCTAGAGTCTGGAAATACTCAATTAAGAACTTAGAAGCACATAACAATAACCTGAATAGCTGGGGATCCTATAAGTCAATCATAATTGACTCACACAGTGGACCACAGTAGTGGTCATTCTTAAGAAAATGTGTCGACCCTAATTTTCTAAAGTAATTAGGTTTAGTCTCAAAACTTAATAATTGACACATCTAAAATTCATATGTTCCCACAATTGGAAGGAAGGTTTTTGGTGGGAAAACAAAGTCAATCTTGGTATCATAGCCTAGGTTAACCACATCAACCAGAGGATGGGTTTCTAACAACTGAACTTATTTATGGACACAACTAGGTTCAGGAAAAAGTGTATGAAGATAATCTTTTAAAATGGTTGAGGCACATATGTCAAGTCCCAAGTTAGGGACCTTTATAAGAGTTAAGGCACATGGAGAATGATAATCACCCCCAAACTTAGAGTTCTTAGTGTCTCTAGAAAGACTAGTCACAACTTCCCTAATTTCAAGGCTATCTGATTCCTGAAAATGGTCAATTGATTCTTCTAAGTCAGGTACATCCTCACTCATATCTACGAGTTCATTTTCTTTTTCTAAGTCTATTGTTTCTAAATCGCTAGCCTCAAAATATACTCGTTCCTCTAAACCATCATTGGCTTCACAATCAAAAGGAAATACTACATCGTCTAAAACGATGGTATCTCTAGTCAAATCCTCGTCCTTTTGAATAGGTGAATAATTATTAAAATTATTTGGATTTGAACTAGAAATAATATTATCATTGTAAAGCTCAATTGGAGTAGCAAATTCCTGATCACTATGCCTACTTATTTCAAATTATTCATCAACACTATCCTCATCATAATCATCACTATAATAACATGAAACTTGTTGAACCTCATCTACACAAGTAGTGTTACCAATTCTATCCTCGTCATCTTGATAAAAATTATCCTTATTTTCACGGGTAATACTGGAAAGAATGTATTGGAAATTATGTGTAATTCGAGCAATTCTTTCTTCCGTCTCTAACTCAAGCCTACGTGTCGACTCAGCAAACTCATGTGTTGACTCAGTTAACTTACATGTTGACTCAGCTAACTTCCTGAGGTTATCTTCTAAAGAAGGTTCAATCATTGTTACAGTTCTTTCATCCATAACTAAGTCATTAGTGTCCGCTAACTTATGTGTCGACGACTCAAGTAACTTACGCGTTGACTCAAGTATCCTACGTGCTTCATCTAGCGAAGAGGAATTATAATAATTTTGCTCGTATGACCGGTGGGCATGTGGATAGTAATTGGGCTCACTATGGTATGGGCCATAACCTTCAAAAGATTGGCGTTCCCAACCACTATTCACACTATGGTCATAAAAAGAGTGATGTCCATATTGTTCAGTTGGATATTCATATTCATTTTGATGGCTATTATAATACCAGTTTGACATCCTAACTGCAAGGGAATTCTACACAAACACAAACAAGGCTGACTCGACCACAACAAACCTACTGATTTCTAGCAAACAAAAATCATGATGGCTCCACTTAGATTATTTCTAGACCAGCTTCTATTCATTCGAAAGGGAATTCGTTACAATCTGAGTAAACCCCTCTGGAATCAATCCGAGTTTAAGTAAGTTGAATAAAGGAGAGGGAAGCTGATGGAGCTTTGATACCCAAGGCCTCACCGCATTACAAGGCGGCGCAGTCACGCATTCAACTTTCAGAAACCATCATGAACTTCAAAGCATGCTCAAAATAGTAACCAATATTTTTCGAACGACTTTCCTATTAAGCTCGTTACCCTATCGGTCTTGTTCTATTCCAAATTTTAAGCTTAGGTTCGCGTTTGGTATTGTTTTCCTAAGGAGGGCAAGAAGAGAACGGTGATGAAATCCGAACTCTTATATTGTATGGCCAGTCCTTGCCCTTTACTAGGAATTTAAAATAGCCGTTTTCAAAACCTCAACATATATACATACAAAATCATCCAGTACACCCACTGACAGGGGATTCACGGGTGTTTAGAATTCTTACCTCCCATTCCAGATGGGGGATGAACCGTTGAAGTCGACTCGGGCCACGACTCCTATGTCGTGTACGAACCCGAGGGACCGAGGTGATATCGTAATCACCGTCCTTCCCTGTGCAGTTTATATTTAAATAACCCTTCCGTAGGTTTTTTTTTTTAAAAAAAGAATGTCCAAATGTCCAAGTCCAAAGTCCAAAAAGTAAAGTGCAAAAGAAAAAAAAAAGAAAATTACAAGAATAAAGAAATCCTAATACAATCAAACATAAAAAAATAAATAAACTCTCTTTTTTTTTTCTCTTTTTTTTTATAATAAAAAAAAAATCTTCTTCTTTAGCTCCTTTCGCTTTGTCTTTAACTCCAAACTTTAAGTATTCACCAAAAGCTTTGGCAAATTTTTCTTTCGCTCCAAATTCCAAAATCTGTAGTAAAAACAAAAACGTAAAGAAGAACAAATAAAAAAAAAAAAAAAAAAACCTAAAATAAAAAAAAAAAAAAATCTAAAAACTCTAGCTTAAAGACAAGATCCCCGGCATCGGCGCCAAAAATTGATGGTATTTATCAATGATGTTGTAGTAATAAGGTTCTTGAGACTTGTGAAAGCAATAGAATTCTAGACCTAAAATAAGATAAAAATATATACAAAAATTTTCACAAGATGAAGAGATGTGCTGGGACTCAGGATTCAGCCAAACTCACAACAAAAGGTTCAAAAATTAATTCTTTTAACAATTATCGCTCAACAAATAAAAACATGGACTCTTATTTTGCCAAAGTAGATCCTCAAAACATTAATTGTATCCCCTAAGCATAGATTATCTAAACAAAGCATAACCTATCTAATTGAATCACAACTAATTTTATCCAATCATAAATCAATTTAAAATAGTGCAAAAGTCATAAAAAGAATTAAATAATTTTACCCATGTATGAAATTCGTCTTCATCCGTCGTCCCAGTGATGGGGTCTAGCTCATCATATTGGAAACACGCTCAAAGTATGATTTCATTGCTCAAAAATGTGCTTACAAGGATGAAAAGTAATAAAACAGAGGTTTGCAACGGTGAATGGGCGTTACAGAACCTCGTGTTACAAATACAGCGCTGTTTCAAAGAACGATACAAGCTCTGTGTCGCTAACACTGTAGCGATACGACCCTTTTCTGATTGTCATTGTATTGTTGGAAAAACGACTGCGTCTGGTGGTATTTTGTTCTTCGTCCTCTCGTTCAATGGCAGCAGCAGAGACAAGCTCTGCAACTCTGATTCTCTGCTATCTTCTAACCCATAACTCTCCATACCCCCTATATGAGTTCCGTAACACCCTTTTATACTCTCAGCACCACCAAAATCCTTGTAATAACTCCTTAATATTCTCTTTTATTTTTCATGCATGCTACGGGAATAATTCCCATTTTTATATGTTTCTCATGTTGAGTTGATACGAACACGCTCCTGATATGTTGAATCACGTCTCTGCATATTTCAGTTGGACCCAAACTGCTTAAGGCCACAAGCAATCCAAAAAATCCCGTGAATATCTCCCTTTTAAACGTGACTTGCTGTTTTCATAGACCGACGAGTATATCTCAATTTATTCGAATCCAAAGTCATTATCTTCCATGTTTTATCGAAACAGGTTATTTCCAATCAATCTGTTGAAGAAAATCACAAGAAAATCTCTCCAAAATCAAGACGAAATATTTCGCAGTTGAAAACAATTTGAAACTGAATTTCCCGCCATTCTTTTCTTTTAAACTTGTGAAGGAGGGTTGCCCCTTAACCAAATCCGCGGGTGCCGAATAACCAGTGGAGTGTAAATAGTAGAGAAGGTGTCCCTTATCCAAAGTGAGGGTGCCTTTAGTAATTTCTCTGGGGGGGGGGGTTCCAAAAACCACTTTTTGAGCAATTTTTTCTGCATAAGTGTAATTCTCCAATAACACCTGAACAAACATAAAAATACCAAAATTCGAGACTAACAATAGAGACACTGAGGACAATTCAGACACAAAAATGTGTCTATCAGCCAGCCACACCTACCGCGCCAAGGCATGCCAACCATGCTAGCCGTACCCCTGTGCCAATGTCAAACCATGACAACCACACTTATCGCGCCAAGACATGCCAACCATGCTGGCCGCTCCCCTGTGCCAATGGCAAACCATGCCAGACTCTCTTACCGCGCCATGCAAAACGTACCTTGCCATGGCCCCATGCCAACCTAGCCGCGCCACCATGCTGGACTTCCCTATACGGCTACCAAAGTGAAGGCGTGCAACATTCAACTGTTTCCCTTCAATCCTAGGAGAAAATCCTAGCCGTCCAAGGTTACCAGACAACACGTGGTAACCTTTGACCCAGAACCCTAGCTTGGTCATGCCAAACCCTTGGCCCCACCATTCACCCATGCCAAACCCTTGGACGCACCTTGCCTTGAACGTAGACAAGTTAGCTGCACCATGCGCCCATGCCAAACGCACCTAACCACGCCACCATGCTGGCCTTTCCTATGCGGCTACCAAAACGAAGGCGTGCGACAATCGATGCTCGCCCTTCAATCCCAGGAGCAAATCCTATCCATCCAAGGTTACCAGACGACACATGGTAACCTTTGGCCCGAATTTCAAAAATTCCACACAACATTTGATCCACTTTCTCCACTTTTCTCCATACCTCATAAACTTAAGAATTTCATCCAAGAAGTCCCAATTGACATGATCAAAAGCCTTCTCAAAGTCCACCTTACATAAAAGACCTGGCTTCCCACATTTTAATCTTGAATCAATGAGTTCATTTGATATTAACACCCCATCTAAAATCTGTTTTTTCTTGATAAAAGCAGTTTGATGCTGAGAGATAATAGAAGGAAGAGTGTCTTTAAACCTTTCAGCCAACATTTTGGAAATAATTTTGTAAGCACCATGAACCAAGCTGATAGGCCTTAACTCCTTTATTTCTTCAATTGAAATAGGAATGAGAACTATAAAAGTGTTTTTGAGCCTTCAATCAAGAAATAATATAACCTGTAAATCCTTCACCACCAACATGAAATCATGCTTAATAATGTCCCAGCAAAATAGGTAAAAACTCACTGGAAAGCTATCTGGCCCAAGAGCGTTATTCTGGACAAGCAATTTAATAGCTTTTAAACATTCATCTTCATCAAAATACTTTTCCAAATTAGCACAAACATCCTCAGAAATTTTATTGAAATGCATTCCTTCCATAGTAACATGTCTGTGAGAGTTAGCTTTGAAGATATTTTGGAAATAATCAACAATACCATTCTTGATTTCATATTCTTTATCTGTTTGAACCCCATTCACCTTTATAGAGCCAATGCAACTACTTCTTCTATTATCATTTGACATCCTGTGAAAATATTTGATATTTTTTTTAATTATTATTCATATCATTTGCTCTAGCTCTGCATCTCCACTTCTATGCTCTCACCAAAGTAAGCCTACCCCATTCTTGTCTAGCTGTAACTCTTTCATCCCACTGATCAACTGAAAGACCATTATGAAGATCTTCTTTAATATCTAAAATTGTAAAAATCTCCTCTAGCTCCTACAACTTTCTATCAAGCTCTTCATACTCTTTATTGCTCCAATACCTGAGTTTAGGTTTTAACATTTGATTTTTTTTTACAGAAAACAAAACCTGCATTACCTGAAACAACAAAAGACTCCCAATAATTTTTAATTAATGAAAACAAATCAGGGTGAGTGAACCAATAATACTCACAACGAAATGGAGGAGGACCACGTTTCAAACCATCAAAAATAAGAGCAACATGACTATGATTAGAGACAGGTCTAGGGAGAGCTTGCTGAATTGCATTAGGATATTCCAAATCCCATGGAATGAAGATTAAGATTCTATCAATACGACTTCTCACACTTTAAACTTGATTATTGGTCCATGTTTAAGAAGCACCAATGATAGGAAGATCAATAAGTTGATGCTTTGAGATAAATTTGTTCAATTTCTTCATGCCAATAGTTGTATTACTACTAGTATATCTTTCATGACCAAACCGAATTTCATTGAAATCTCCACCAATAACCCAAGGGTAATTCCAGAAACTGCGCACCTCTTCTAATTCTCTCCATAAAAGTTTAACTTCTTCATTGTAAGAAGCACAGGGAGCATAAATTCCAGTAAACATCCAATCAAAAAAGGAACCAATAGTTTTACACAAAAGAGTGATTAAAAAAGGACCCATAAAGAAATCTGAATCATCAAATTTTGATGAATCCCAAAGATAAATAATACCTCCAGAGCTTCCTTGAGAAGGAAATCAATCCATTTAACATGTTTATTACCACAGCATTTCCAAGCAATTAGGTCAGTGCAAAGTTGCAATTTGGTATTTTGAAAAAGCAAAATTGTAGGTTTCCAATCTCTGACTTTCTTCTTCACAATATCTCTTCTGTTTAAATCATTTAACCCTCGAATATTCTGGCAAACAATCTTCATAAAAAAGAATACCAATAAAAACCACAACAAAACCAAATTAATAGGAAATCAAGTTAACACGGTTTTTATCAATTTTTTTGAGATGATCTCTAATAGCGTCCATCATTGCATCATTGATTTCATCATTTGAACCCTGATAATTAAGACCTATTCTTGGTCCCAAATTAAATATTTGAGTTAAAATATCCTCAAATTGATTTATCAGGTCAGGACATACCTTATGTCTGAGAGAGCTCAATTTCTCAGTTGTTTGATGAAGCATTACAAATTTCTCCAAGTTTTGAGTTGGGTTAACAGACAAAATCGGAATAGGTTCCTCCAAACACTCTCCATCTAGCTTCTGAAGATAAGGAATTAAAACTGCATTCTACAAATAATCATTTACCTCGTCCTCATTATGAAAAGTAAGAGACAATACCATTGAAGAATTAAAATTCAAATTATTCTCCAATGTAGCCATTGTACCCAGATTTGAATTCTATGAATCCGAATCCGATCCGGAAAAGTCCACACCCGAAGAATTTGAATTTGAATTCAAATTTACCTCTATCTTTTTAGCCGGTTGAGAAAATCTTCTGAATAATTCTATTCGCCATGAATCATGCGGACGTAAAATTGGTTTAGGTATTTTTGGCAAAAGAATATTGACTGAAACTTTCTCCGATATATCCACTGGCTGAATTACCGGAATAATTGCTGAGTCAAAATTTATTTTTGGTACACTGACTTTTTTGAACATGAGCTCTGGTTTGCCATTAATGAGTTTCAAAGTTTGATGTTAATAGTAAAGGAAACACCATTAAAATGAAACAATAAACTTGTAGATAATTGAATAACATCTTTTACCTTAATATAAATTCCAGAAACATCATCCCAACATAATGTGGACGAATGCACCTCCAAAGACATTTCCTAGCGATCTGTATAGAGTATTACCCCAAAGATTGAACGGAATACCTTTGACTTCAATATAGGAATTATCATGAGCATTGTTTATCTGAGAAACTGCATTAACAGAATCCACCATGGTAAAAGTCTAATTGAAGTCACATTAAAAATCCAAAACCTCTTCTGACTAAATATTGTTTGATCTCCTCAGTAACAAAGAAAAAAGCTCTTTTATCAGCAAAAGTAAATAAATCAAAATTATTTTTGAATTCAAATATCCTAGCAAGTTTATGACCAACCTGATCCCAAATTTTGGTCGCATCAGAGCATCTGCAGTGGACGACCAAGAGTAAAAATTTGGTCTGCAGCATAGGCGTAGTGGGACGGAGTAAAGACTAAATCGAAGACCATACCAAATTTCCAGACCAAATTTGGTCTGCGACCAAGACTAAACTTAAATTTAGTCGGGCGTTTATATAAACTACGCTTCTCAACATGCATTTGTAAAGTCTCCGCTTGACGTCAAGCGTTGGTAATGTCTGCGTCCCGCACTCGGGCATAGATAAAAAGTACGCCCCAATTGGGCGTTTGTATAACGTGCGCTTCATCGGGCGTAGGTGAAGATAACGCCTCTCATGGGGCGTACATATAATGTGCGCGCGGGTCAGGCGGTTTTATAGTCCACGCCTATTGAGAGGCGTTATTATAATTTACGCCCACTAAAAGGCGTTGATAAACTCCACGCCTACTGAGAGGCGTTGATAAAGACCACGCCTACTAAGAGGCGTTGATAAAGTTAACGCAGCATTTTTTTTTTGGTGGTTGAGCTTCAGATACATAACATGGAGATAGTAATGGTTTGCTGCCATTGACGAGCAGAGAAGGGAGAAGTATGTCCGAGTTTGAGAAGGAAATGAAGAAGTTGGACGGTGTACTCAAGCTTGGCAGTGAAGACGATGGCCATTGATGTTTTTGCTCGAGTTTGTTGGTTGCGGCCATGGGAAGAGATGGAGCTGCAGATAATGGCAGCAATGAAAGAAAAGTAGAGCGTCGAGAAGAACCGGACTTGGGTACTGGCTTAGAGCTTACGGTGTTGATGAAGCTCGAGAATGGATGGAGTTGTGAGAAGTGATGAGAACTCGAGAACATGCAGTTGAATGAGACTCTATAATGGACTTGATGGTTTCTGCCGTTGGTTAACAGGGAAGTGATGAGACAGAGTGTCGGAGTTTGAATGTTTGGAGGTAGTGTTTGATGCAGCTGGGGTTAAATGAAGGAGACAGCTCGAGTTAGTGTAAGTGAAGAAAAAGAGCTAGTAATGTTCAACTTAAGCTTAAAATGGAGTTGATAGTTTGGTTGTTGAATATGGAAGAAATTGACGATGTTGCCGTAGTAGTGATGAAGCTGTATGGGTTGGCAGTGACGACAAGTCGAGTATGGAAGCAGAGTTAGCATGATGAAAGTAATATAAACAAATTAAAAACCAACAAATTTAAAAAAATAACATAACCCAGGCATTAAGTATATGAACGCCCCATGAGGCGTTGAGTTTATATGCGCTTGACCAGGCGTTTGGTTAAGTGAACGCGCCATCTCCAGGCGTTGAGTTTACGTGCGCCCGTCGTCAAGCGTATTCTATAACACCGCACCACGTCGCGCGTTATCTTTATCCACGCTAGAACGGGGCGCAATTTATATCAACGCTCACATAACAGGCGTAGAGTATATGTACGCTTGACAAAATTAGTCTTCCACCACTACGTCTAAACCCATACTAAACCCATTTATGATCTTTTTTTTTAGTCTTTGGTCGTGAGATTTACTCGCCCCGCTGCAGACGCTAAGAGACCTCAACAATCAAAGCCAAATCCCAGTTGCTTGGAGAAGTTTTAACCTCCGATGAAGTTTTATTGATAACCGATGATGTTTGAGATTCATCTTGAGCAACTTTTGGTTTTGACTCAACAATATTTGAGAAAGCTGTAGTAAAATGAGACCATCTAAAATCAGTAGAATCATCTGGGAAGCACATTGATTGTCTCTTTTTATTTGAAGAAAAAAAAGCTCTGAAAAATTCACCATATTTATTTTCATTCCTTGAGAACAAGATGTGTTCATCATCTCTATGAAACCTCCAATACCATTGCCCATAAAAAAAATTCTTTGATTCATTTCTCATGATATTCTTCATCCAAACAATATCCTCTCTACTCACCGATATCTGAATGACATCCTTAGTATTTCTTGTTTTTTCCTCCAGCAAAAATCCATTTGAAACCCTAGTGACAATAAAAGATTTGTATTTGCAGTCGATCGATACTTGATTGACCGATTGTTTTTTGTTTTTTGATCTTTTGTTTGTGACCATCTGCCAAGCATTACCTTTCTCCTGATCTGCAATTGATGGATTCCTAACAAAAAAACTGTCACCTCTTACAATTTCAACCCACTTGTTAGTATTATTTGAATAAGATTGTAAACCCTGCAAGCTCTTCCCTAAACTCTGATCTAACCCCATAATCCTTTCTCTGAACTGAATCGATGATGATCCAATCTCTATTGTAGTCGCGTGAAAATCGAACACTCTCTCTCCTCTATTTAGAAAAATTGTATATCTGGACCAAAACAAAGGAAAGTCCTTTGTTTTTAAATCTATTTAACAATGAGCGCTATGAGAAATCCAAGAACATTACACTACACTAGAGGAATTCTTGGCTTCGCATTTACCTAAAAATATACATGCGAAACTTGTATCACCTGACCCGAGCGTACCAATCCCCCCTCCCCCACCCACCCACAACTCGAGTAACGAATGAACAAAGATCCTCCGAGCATCAAAGGTTCATAGGCAGAAGAAGCCGTGGCCCTCCCCATAAGAGACAACGCTTCGAAAACAAAGTTAATTTTTAACCCTATCAACGTACCTCTTGCAGAAATTCTTTAGGAAATGGAAAAAAGAAGCGATGTCACTTATCCTTACAACCATGAACTGTCCCACCGACACCTGGGGTCGACCGTGGATGGTGCGAATTCCATATAAATGTAGGGCATGCTACCAACAACTGCAGGAATTTAAAAGAATCCATATAACAAACTATTTATTGATGACGGACAGCTGCAGCAGTTCGTCAAAAAAAAAAACCTACAGCAGAACCAAGTGCACCATGTTATCATGGGGCATGATACACCCTGCTTTGGTTGTAATATAATTACACATTCAGAAATGACCCGACCTACACTTGAAACCAACTATTCGCAAGAATAACATCATGCATAAAATAACATAAGAGATAGCATAAACCACTTACCGTGAACACGTAAATTACGCTGGCACCTACGTGTCCACAAACAAGGTTCGTACATACTGAAATTCATAGATTAGATGCAACGTGTGCAAAGCGTAGTGAATCAACCGATTCATCGACTCTGAGTCTTTAAACTCGTCATTGTCTTATCGTGCAGTTATCACTGAGGGTTTGTATAATAAGGTGGAAAATAATCCGCGGATTTGCACAGGGGTAACCACGGATCAAAGGAAAGATATAATGCGGAATGTAAATGCGTAATGTAAGTGCGGAATATAAGTGCATAATGTAAATACGGAATGTAAGTGCGGAATATAAGTGCATAATGTAAATAAGACAAATAGTTACGTGGTTCAGCACTGAGGCCTACAACCACGGGGTAAAAGAGGGGTTTCATTATATGTAGATTGGTTACAAATAGTCAAATGAATTTTGGTACTCACTGAGGAAGCGGGATTAGGGGTTTACTTACTCTTCCTAATTCTCTCTCCTCTCTGTGTTTCGAATCGACTTGCCCCTCTCTCTTAGGGAGGAGGGGTATTTATAGGAGTTCTGTTGTGGGGTCCACGGAAAGAGCCGTTGAAATCTTATCGTCTTGTGCTTTGTGCCGATACGCGGACATCTTCGGTTCCTATGATGCCCCCATCGTTCCCTTCATTATTTCCGAAGAGGTAGGGTCTTCTCTTCCGTTGGTTGGTTGACACGTGCCGTCTCAGGTGTTTAATGCGGGTGGTTGGGCCTTCTGCACGTGCCAGACCACGGTATTCTGTTCCTATCACGTTCGTGTCATCTAGTTGTTCCCTGATTGTTAATCTTCGGTCTCTCTTGAGATGGGATAAAGCAGATCCGAGGGCGTATCTGGTCCTTCGCAGTGATGCTTTATCTCGGTGCCCCTTGACTTGTGGCCCTTGGATGTGTGAGATTAGGGTCCCTTCCTGCTGGTACACGTCATTTGGCTATACCTAGATGGCATCATCTTTTGATGCCCCGCGTCACATTCCATCCACGTGTTTATCCGAAGACACGTGGCGAGTGGTGGAAATATGTACTTACAATTTGCCTCTTTTCTTCTGACTTAATGTCAGTTGAAGTGAGAGGAAAACCGTCACATATTCCCCACTTGCCCAATAACTTCCCCTTGATTTTAGGGAACATTTACCGCTATGCATTAACTTCTTGCAATAACTTCTCCTTGGGAGACGGGGCGGTTTCAAATTCCTTGGATGTTTATAAGGAGGGAGATAATGTGAAATAAATTTCATTCTCTTCTGTCGGTCCTTCTTTCCTCCTGAAAATTCTTCCCTTTTGTTTGGACGCCATTAACTGCTGCTGCTACTATTTCCTCCTGCTGCTGTCTTAAATTCGACCCGTCCTTGATTCCTTGTGCTCATCTGTTGATGTTGCTCGTTCTTTATTGGCCACGTTTTTACTCCTGATACAGGTAAGCTTTTAACCTTTGGTCTTGTTCTCCCTAATTGTTCATCTTCTGCTGCTGTTCCGTTACCCTTGCGGTGAAGAACACATATACAAAGTATATATACTTGCCCCTGTTCTTTATCGCAAGGGTTACGAGTTCATAGTTGGACAGCTAGCCGGAGAGTTTCTCCCTGCGCCGTAAGTCGGCTAGGGTTTTTGTCTTGTTTTTTGTTGAATTTTCAGAAAGTTCAGATTTTTGATCTTCAGTTGTGATTCTTCGAGATCCAAAACTTGTTTGTGTAGGTATGGCAGATCGTCCGCGGGTTCCTTACCAGACTCAGCCGCCTAGCCCTCCTAGATCTCCTCTGCATAGAGACACAGATATAACTCCTTCAGGAGGTTCTCTGGCTCCGTAGGTAGACCTTCATCTGCAAAGGGTTTCTTCTTCTTCTTCTTCTTCTTCCGGTCATAGACATTCTTCCAGGAGAGGAGATCCTCCGTGGGATCCCCCCGGATCTAGGTATGATGCTACCCGCACATCATCCCGTCCACGTGATGAACACAGAACCCGCGTGATGAACATAGAAACGATGTTCTGGACGCTACTCCCCTTCGTTCTTCGGTTCCATTGGTAACTCCGCAGAATCCACTACCTGCTCCTCCGGCGATTCTTTCCATAGGAAAATCTGTTAGGGGTACTTCTTCTAAGGCTGAACCATCCAAGAATGCGCCTCTGAAAAGGAAAGTCCTGGATACGATCCCTTCAAAAGACTCCGCGCAGGACCCTTTTGATGATGACGCTGCATTGGTTATCCGAAGCGTCCCGGTTGGTAAGAAGAAAGTTACCTTAAAACATATTGACCTGGAGGCGTTCAAGGAGAAACATGAACTTCAGGCTTTCGAGGTCCGCTTTTATGCCCCTGATGATGACCTTACTTATGATCTCATCTCGGGGTATCAGTTTGATGACCGTCACTTGTTGACTATTGTGGGGGCCTTCGAAGCGGGTCTTATGCTACCTTTGTATAATTCGGGTGATTCTTTCTATTAAGATGTGTTGGCTGGTCGCGAGGATTCTTCGATGAACACCCATAGTCGTTCTGTATCATAGCTGCATGGGAATTATCTCCGTTCTTTGAAGGAGTGCTATCTTCGTAGTAAGGGAAAGACGTCGATGACCTGTTACACCCCCAATCCTGCTGAGAGGGAATGGTATACCCATGAGAATTTCAACAGTTCTTTTGGGGATTATGTCAACAGCAGGAATCCTAAGCCGTGGTGTGTGAGTCTTAGTAATATTGCTGCTTCTCATGGTGAGGTTCTCCTTTTGAGTGAGGTTAGTGATGCCAAGCTGAAGTACGTTCCTGGTACTGAGGGGTCTGCTAACAAGAATCTTTTTCCTTCTCGTGATAGGATCAAGCGCGATCATGATTATGAGTGGCATGCCACCGTCATCGAGATTATCGGTCCGTGGGATTGGGGTTGGATTCTCGGCCCCACGGATGGCGTCCTACTGCTGACAGCGTCCCTCGTGATGTTCCTCTTGTTTGTTACGGAGATTTCATCCCTTGGCGTCTGAATTTTGAAGGTATGAATTTTCCTTACGATTTTGATGTTGTTGATGCTGATGAGGAAGATAGTTCGGGTGCTGCCCTTCCCTTGAAGAGTATTGCGGTTTCGAAGGTACGGGTCCTTCATTTGCCCTTTTTTTTCTTTACTCAAAGATTAGTGTTTGAGTAAAGGAAAGAATGTTGACCTGTTCTCTTATTGCTCTGTAGGTGACGAAGAGAAGAAAGATTGTTCCCAAGCGTTCTTCTACCATCGTTGCTGACGAAGCCGAGATCCAAGAAGAGGTTACCAGTCCTGCTAATGAGGATTTTGAGGAAGATGAGTATATGTCCGACGGGGAAGAACGTACTGAAACTTCTCCTCCTCTTCATGAAGATGTTGGTGTTGTTAATGGTTCAAAGGGTATTCCTGGTGCCGAGGGTGTTACCGCCACTGGTGAGGATGGTGGTTCGAAGGATATCCCCGGTGCTGAGGACGTTACCGCTTCTAGTGTTGGTGATGGCCCGCGGGGTACCTTTGGTGGTCATGCTGCTGCGGATACTACCTCTGCTGGTGGTGATATTGGTGCTGGTGGGGACCCGGTTGTCCAGGAATTCTCTTTCGGTCGAGTCCACTCTGCAGGGCCTCCTTTTGTTGTGAATGCTGCCATGGGTTTTGCTGATGAGTTTTCTATGCTTTACCCGAACGATGATTGGGACGTACTGGATACCTATGGTAAGGGAAAATCTTCAGAGAAGACTTCCTCGTATGTTGATGCCCCGGAGAAGACTTCCTCACCTATTGAGTCTTCGGAGAAGGTGCCCGCTGTTGGGGAATCTTCTACTCGGTCCTCTTCAGATGATTTCCCACAGTCTTTGATATTGGAGGGTGATTATGCTATCCTCGCTTGGTTGAAGAAGAAAAATTTGATGTTCTTCCCCAACCCTGCCCCAGTTGTTGAAGGGGAGAAAAATTCCGATGCATATACCCGTAAGATGATGTAATTATCTGCTGAAGATCAAGTCGCGGAGGTGTGGGACAGGAATCTGAGGTCGCTGGAGGCTACCTTAGTGGTTGACCCTCCCGCAACCATTGTTGACATGATGGCCATAGCTGACGGATATTAGTATGGTTATCCTCATCAGCGCATGTTGGAGGTATGTCGTGCTTTGTTTTCTTTTCTGTGTCCACTCTGCGGTATTCTGACATTGTGTTCTTCGTAGGTGATGAGGAGCGAATACTGCAATCACAACTTATACCAGTTTTTCAAGGCCAAGTCTCTTAAGTTAGAGGGTAAGCTCCGTCACAGAGAGGAGGAGCTAGCCGCGACCGAGGCTGTTATATCTTCCAGGGATAAGGATATATGTGAGCTGAAGGACCGTCTCAAGGGGAAGGAGCGTCTGGGTGATGCAGAAGAGGGGCTTCGCTTGGAGATTGCTATGGTGCGTAGCGAGTTGGAGACTGTTCGGAAAACTGCTTCATCTTTCACAGGTTTGTCCCTTGTTCTTGCTACTCTTCGTTTTCTTCTTAAAAACTCATGTTCCGTCTGAGTATCCCCACCCTATCTTTAGTGGGTGGAGTTCCCGAGTTGATATGGCTTCGGAATGAGAGAGACCGACAAAAGACTTGTATTGCCGAGTTAGTGGAACAACTTAAAAGTGAGGCCGTGAGGTGGGATGCCAAGGCCGAGTCGTGGCATCTAAGGCATACTCAGATAGTTGATATGCAAAATAAGTATAACGCGGATCGTCGTCTCTTTAATGGCACTTTGTTGTGGACGCGTTATAATCTTCGTGTAGCCCGCGAGATGGCTTCGTCCTTGTCGGCTAAGATGAATCTTCTGGAGGAAGAGCTAAGGCATGCTCGCTCCTCTTCGGATTCCGATGTACGGGGGTACATACATCATCTTTCCAAAGAAAGAGATGATGCTATGGCCGAGGCCTATGCTCTTGGCCAAGCCTTAGCCGCGTCCCGGGCCGACGTGGATCGTCAAGCTGAGTCTGAGAGAAATCTTGAAGTTAATATGTATCGTCTTAATAAGGGAATAGAGGATATAAATAACGAAGTCAATCATCTTCGTCATTTAGATTCAATGAATCAGGTAGAGTTAGACGAGAGTCAATTCGATCTTTCCCTTCTTCAAAAGGATTATAAGAAAATATCCGACGAGTATGAATTTCTTGACGAGGCTCATGATGCGGTTGTTAACGAATATGAAATAGCTTCTGCTAGGGTCAAAGGTATATATTTGCTTTGCCAGGTGTGATTGTGGTTATTCGTGGACCTAACTCTTCGTTTTTATTTTTCAGAGCTCCAAGGACAGCTTCACGCTGCAAATTATAAGCTTGACAAGGCTCAATCTGAATTAGAGCAATCTCGGACTGCCTTCGTGCAACAGGAGGGTCAGACCTCATATTTCAGTGGCTTGGCTACGTTTCATGAGCAAGATGCTCACTTGGCCTCTTCGGAAGTGAATCGTTTGACTACCCTGTTGTCCCAGGATGAGATGCGAAACGCTGCTATCACGTTCAAGGATCGATGTCAGCTATCAGAAGAGATAAACAAGGTGTTGGACAGAATAGAGCATGACCTCCTGACCGAGCATGGTATTGAAAAGCATTATCCTCGTCGTCCTAAACCTTCGGCCCCGTCTGGCTCTTCGGGTCCCTCTTCGGGTGGGAGCGTTCCTTCGCTGCAGAGGGAAGGTCCTACTGATGGCACTGAATCATCCAAGTAGTTTCTTCTGCTAGTTATAGAGAATTGATCCTTGTTGATTACATAGTTTTGGCTGCATCTGTCAGACTTCTTTGCTTTTCTCTTGCTTTGTTTGTTCGAACTTCTTTTATTTTGTCGAGCTTGTAATCAAATTTTATGGAATGGATCATCGTTTGTTTGCTAGATCTGTGAACATCTCGAGACCTGTCTCCCTGCTGGCTAATCCCTTAGTAAGAAGATTCCCAAACGGTGGGGGTCGAGGCATCGTTCTAGGTTATGGGGTGTCGCTATGTACATGTCCCTCATTCTGTCGACCCACTGACTTTATTTTTGAGTATGATGCCGAAGGTTGTACCTTCGTGAACATATTTGGATATGTTACCCCTCTGGATAATCCTTGGCCAGAGGATTCCCAGACGGTGGGGGTGGTGCAACGTTCTAGGATATGGGGTGTCACTATGTACATGTCCCTCATTCCGTCGACCCGTTGACCTAATGCGATGCCGAGGGTATATACCTTCGTGAACATCTTGAGACCTATTACCCCACTGGCTAATACTTGATCAGAGGATTCCCAGATGGTGGGGGTCGATGCAGCGTTCTAGGATATGGGGTGTCACTATGTACATGTCCCTCATTCCGTCGACCCGCTGACTTAGAATAGTTCTAGAAATAGTAGGAGATTTCTTTACCCTTGTATTAGCTGCTTCTCATAGATACACTTCAAAATTTATTTCACTGATTAGTTGAGGCCTGATACTCCTCGTCCAGAGATAGAAACATATCGAAAAGTATCGTCTTCTTTTTCTAGTATTTTTTGCGCAGTTGCAATGCTGCGTTGTGATCTAAGGATGGTATGGCTTGAGATATTTGGCGTTCCACGGATGGCATAGGACTTCCCCTTTTAGGTTGCGCAGGTAATAGGATCCGTTCCCTACTATATCTTGTATGACAAAAGGTCCACCCCATGTTGGTGCCAGCTTGCCCCACTTCTTTTCCCTTTGGTATTGTGGTATGGTTCTCAGCACATACTGTCCTTTTACGAAATTCCTAAGTTTAACCTTTTTATTGTACTCCCTTGCTAATCTTCTTTAGTAATTCTCCATATTTTGTAGCACTACTTCTCTTCTTTCTTCGAGATCATCGAGTGTTTCCAGCATCATGTCCGTTGTGAGGTTCTTTTCCCATGCTTCTGTCTTCGTGGTTGGCATGATGATTTCTGTGGGTATGATAGCTTCGGCTCCGTAGGTCAGCAATAAAGGGGATTCCCATGTGTCTGATCTTCGGGTTGTTCGATATGCTCATAATATATTATGTAGTTGCTCACACCATCGTCCTTTGTGCTCGTCTAATTTCTTTTTGAGAATAAGGGCGAGGGTGTTGTTTGTAGCTTCTGCTTGGCCATTGCTTTGAGGGTATATTGGTGTCGACTTGTTTGTTCGGATTTTGAAGGTATCAAATAGTAAATCGATGTTTTTACCTTGTAATTGGCTACCGTTGTCAGAGACAATTTCTGCCGGGATTCCAAACCTGCAGATTATGTTCTGAAAGATGAATGTGAAGACATCTGAGTCGCGGATTCTTGCCAAAGATTTAGCTTCTACCCATTTACTGAAATAGTCTGTGGCCACTATCAAAAATCTTCTTTTCCCTTACCCTTCGATCAGGGGTCCTACGATGTCTATGCCCCATTTTTAAAATGGCAAAGGACTATCTACTGAGTTTAGCATCGTTGCTGGAGCATGGATTCGTCTGGAGAACCGCTGACATTCTTCGCACCTTGTTGACATTCTTGCAGCATCTCGTATCATTGTTGGCCAATAGTACCCTTGGGTTTTTGCCTTTTCCGCTAAGGATCTCATCCCACTGTGGTTCCCCGCGTCCCCTCTATGGATATATTTTAGTACTAGGTGGCCTTCTGATATGGACAAGCATCGTAACAAAGGTCCGAGGAAAGATTTTCTGTACAAAATCTCTCCCCTTAAATCGTACATTCTTGCTTTTGATTGTATCTTTCTGGCCTGCTTTAGGTCTTGGGGTAATGTTCCTTCCTTGAGAAATTGCTGGATGCCCCTCCTCCAGTCTTCTTCTTTGCTGAAATCTTCGTCTTCATCCGCTCTTGTCATGATGTCATCCTCTTGGAAGTCATCCGCGATGTGTTCTCCCACATCGTCGTTTGTCATGTCTCCTTCCGCGCTATGCTTCTTGCTTGCAGCGCATGTCTCCGGGGGAGGGAATGATGGCTCGTAAACCCTGGAGATTTTAATTGCTTCTATATCTTTTTTTTTCAACATAGATGAGATGTATGCCAAGGCATCCACGTGCCTGAGCTCTTTCCTGCTTAAGTGTTGGAATGTAATGTTTGGTATTTGATGTGCCAGTGTCTGAACTAGTGTCATGTATGCCGACAAGGTTTCGTCATATACATTATATTCCAGCTATATTTGCCTGATGACCAGTTGTGAGTCACTGGTCAAGCGCACATTTGTTATGCCCATTTCTATTATCAGACACAGAGCATGTACAACAGCTTCGTACTCGACGATGCTATTGGTGTGTTCTTTGAACTCTAGTCTGAACGCATGGATGATTCGCTCTCCCGTGGGGGTAGTAATTACGATGCCAATGCCTGCGCCTTCTTTGTTCCTTGAGCCATCGACAAAGATTTCCCATTGCCTTGGGTTTTCCGGCTCGAGGATATCGACGAGATCTTGGCTTCCACTGCCTTCTGGTAATCCCGCCATGTTGAGGCCTTCAATAAGGATTTCTTCGTCGTCATCCAGTTGTAGGTATGCCAGGAAATCTTCTAAGACTTGTGACTTCTGGGAGTGCTGGAGCTCGTGTACGATGTTGTACTAGTCGAGATGAGTGTTCCATTTTGAGATTCTCCACGTATTTCCCGCGCTTTTGAGGACAGCCTCTAGCGGGGCCTTGCAGGGAACGCAGATGTAGTGTGTTAAGAAATATGTCCTTAGCTTTTGGGTAGCCCATACTAAGGCAAGGATGAGCTGCTCAATCTTTGTGTAGTTCCTTTCCGCTGCATTGAGAGTCTTGCTGACATAGTAGATGAGCTGCTCTATCTTTGTATTGGTTTTAACTAACACCGCGCTGACTGCATTCTTCGTTGCCGTTATGTATAGGGCTAGGACCTCGTAGGGGTCTGGTTTTTGCTAGATTGGTATTCCAGCAAGGTAATCTTTGATTTCTTTGAATGCTTCCTCGCACTCTTCCGTCCATTGAAATTTGGTCCCCTTTTTAAGGATGTTAAAAAAGAGCTTGCATCTGTCTGAGGACCTGGATATGAACCTCCCTAGCATTGCTAGGGAGCCGTTGAGCCTTTGGACTTCCTTCGGGTTCCTTGGAGAGGGAATTTCTGCAATAGCCTGAATTTTGGCTGGGTCTACTTCGATGCCTCGATTTGTTACCAGATATCCGAGGAACTTCCCCGAAGTAACACCGAAGGTGCATTTTTCTAGATTTACCTTCATGTTATGTTCCCTTATTGCCTGAAAGATATCTTTCAGATCTTGATGATGATCTTGTCGCAGCTTACTTTTAACCAGCATATCATCTACGTAGACCTCCAGAGTATTTCCTATCCATGGATTAAAAATGGCGTCAACTATCCTTTGGTACGTTGCCCCTGCGTTTCTAAGTCCGAAGGGCATTCTCACGTAGCAGTAGAGGCCATGCGGTGTGTAGAATGCTGTATGATGTTGGTCTTCTTCTGATAGAAACACCTGGTTGTACCCGGAGTATCCGTCCATAAATGACATCTCTTCGTACCCTTCAACCGCTTCCACTAGTTGATCGATACTTGGCAAAGGGTAGATGTCCTTGGGGCATGCTTTGTTAAGGTTGGTGAAGTCGATGCATATTCTTACCCCTCCGTTCTTTTTAGGTACGATGACCATGTTTGAAATCCATGTTGGATATTTGACTCCCTTGATGAATCCGGCTTCTAGTAGCTTACAAAGCTCCGTCTCGACAACTTTGTGGTATTCTGAGGCAACTTTTCGTACCTTATGCCTGAAATGTGGTGTGCCCTGCTTTATGCGAAGCTCATGCTGGATAGTCTTCGGATTGATTCCAGGAATGTCTCCTAGTTTCCATGTGAAGATGTCCGCGTACTCCGTGAGTAGCTTTATTAACGCTGCCTCGCGCTCCTTATCCATCAGCGTTCCAATATTGATCATCCTCGGTTCTTCTTCAGTTCCTACGTTTACCTCTTTCACAGCTTCCATAGGTGTAAACGTGGGAGTTGATTCCCCAAGGAGAGGAACCTTCTTTAATTGCTATTTGATAAACTCCTCGCTTCCCTTGGTGGCCGAGGTGCTTTCCTCCGTGTTCCCAGTCATATGCCCCTTGGGAATGCTTTTCCCGGAGATCTCTTCTAGGTAAGCATTGATGGCTTTTTACTTTGCGTCCTCCTTGTTTCGGGATCTTCGGCTCTTTCTCAGCTCATCTTGTTCGTTGTTCAGCTTGTTTTGTAGAGTTTGACACTCTCGTGCCAAGGCTTGATCGCCTTTTATCTCCATTACCCCCTGGGGGGTTGGAAACCTGAGGTACTAATGGTAGGTAGCGGCCACCCCTTTGAGTTTATGCACCCATCTTCATTCGATTATAGCATTGTATGGTGAGGGTGCGTCCACCACGCTGAACCGGGTGTCGACCTTCATTGGTCCCACGTCAACTTGTAGGATAATGTCCCCTAAGGGATTTGTGGCTGCTCCATTGAATCCATAGATGGTGTAGTACGAAGATAACAGCTGTTCATCATTGAGTTCCATTCGTTTGAATGTATCATAGAATAGAACGTTGACCGAGCTTCCCCCGTCGAAGAGGATTTTCTTGATATTGCATCATGAGATCGGTAGTGTGAGAACAAGGGGACCGTTGTGATCTTCCATGTCCTCGCCTATATCGTCCATGTCGAAAGCCAGGGGTGCGTCCATCCATTTTTTATGCTCGCCCACTTCTTCCCCGTCGATTTTATAAAGCTCGCAGCAGCCTTCAAATTGTTTCCTTAATCTCTTACCTATCTGAGCCGTTAAGGAGGGTCCCACGGACTCGGAACAGGAGATGAAGTTAAGGGTGCGGTTTCCTTCAGGTAATTAGACTTGCTTACTTCGTTTAGCTTTATCTTCCTCGCCCATCTTTTGTACATACTGTTGAAGGTCCCCCGCGTCTACCAACTTCTGAATCATTATCTTCAGATTTTTTCACTTCTCCGTCCAGTGACCATTGAAACAATGGTATTCACAGTACTCTTTAGCATGTTGTGATCTAGGTGGTTGTTTCCCCTTAGTCCATGGACACTCCAATTTTCGCGGCCCTTGATTTCTCTCAAGATGCGCGAGTAACTGGCATTCATCTTTGTATAGACTTGATCTTCGAAATTTCTGATATCTCCGCGGCGATCGTCCCTGCGCTCTCTCCTATCTTTGTTGGGTTTCCCATCTAAATTGCTCCCCATAGGTCTGCTGGATTGTTCCGCCGAGTTGGTTCATGGTGGACGCTGGGTCTGAGCTCTGGGGTTCTCCCATTGTATTTCTTCTAGTCTGGCGTGCTTTTCAATGATCACTCGGAGATCTCATTCGGTTGCAGGGACGATTCCGTGGATCTCGACAAAAAGTGGGCTCATCCTATCGAGCCCACACTTGTAGCAGTTGACGCTGACCACTGGATCTATATTTCCGATGGCTTGGAAAATCTTGTGCCACCTGTCTGTGTATTCCCTGATTGTTTCCTTGTACTGGACTGCTAGTGAGAAAAGCTTATCCATCCCGGTTTTTACCACCTTGTTATACATGTAAGTTGTTAAGAACTTCTCGGTAGGTTGATCGTACGAGTTAATGGAGTTTGGCGGCAAGTTTTCGAACCATGAGAGCGCGGATCCCTTTAAACTTGAAGGGAAGTATCTGCACAGTATGGCTTCATCATAATTCCATCGTCCCATCATTCGATTATAATATCGAAGATGGGCGACGGGGTCGCTAGATCCGTCGTATAATTCGAATGCCAGAAATGGGCATTTATGCGGAATGAGAGCCTTGGATAGGTGTGGTGTCAGGGGCGTAGTGCTTTCTTCCTTCATTATTTTCTCCAATATTCCTCCTCCTTGCCTAGTCTTTAGTTGTTTGATCTCCGCCATCATCTCGGCGCGGAGATATTCCATTGCTCGCTGGTGTTCTTCCTTGGCAGAGGGTTGCTCCGAACGCGGGGGATAGCTGTCAAAGTAGTCCGAGTCACGAGGGCTGTAATCTGGGTCAGATCTTCGTCCTCCTATCGTGTCTCTTTATTTCAATAGGGCTGGGTTGTTTGCCAGCACCATTCTTCGATCCCGATTTGGTCTTGGCGCCATTGAGCTGGCCTCGTCGCGCTGGACTCCCGTGTCCTTACTATGGGTAGATCTGAGTTGCTTATTTTCCTGTGCCAACAGAGCTACTGCCTCCGCGTATGTCTTTTGAGTTCTCCTCAATTCTTCTAATTCTACCCTCATCTGGGCAGATTGGTTCGACTCCTGATTAGGAGTCCCTCCCGGCAATTGCTCCTCCGCGGCTATCATTTGATCTTCGTCGATGATTTGAATCAGGGGCTCAGGTGGATCTGGCTGCGGTTGTAGCTGCTGCACAGGCTGCGGGAGTAGCTGCTGCACAGGCTGTGGGACGTGTATGCTTGCTGTTAGGAGCGGCTGGTTCATTTGGAGGGGTACGTTCTGCTCATTGGTGCGAGGCATCCCGTAGAGTGGCTGTTGTACTCCTGACTCTGCCATTCCTTCACGCGGTTCGTGCAGTCAGGTGGCTGCGGTTACTTTGGAGGCCGCTCCTTTGGATACCCCGTTCTTTGATGCTGTGGCTTTGGCAACCGCGACCTTTAGGGCTTCCGCTGCAATAGCGGTTGCATCCAAAAGCCTCGAGCTTTCCGCTCCGTTTTGCGTTTTGTCTACGCCTTTAAGCTTTTCGCCCTTTTGCTTGCTCCTAGTTATTACTGGTGTTGTCCGCGGGGTATCTTTTGATGAGGCTTTTGTCTTTCCTGTATCTTTGTTCTTCTCCATTTTTGATATCTTTCTAAAAAAGTTACCATGTACAAAAGAAAAGAGTGATCCATGGGGAATCCGTTAGTAGGGTCCGGGAAATCAGATTCCGGAGGTTTGAACAGATTATCCAGCTATGATTCCCCTTTTCAGGGGTATCAGATCTCTTGATTCCTTCGGATTGTGTCGCAAGATAAGACTACGAGCAGGTGTAATTAAAAGTAGCGTAGATATGACCAGAAAGTATATCCGCGCATAGGGTTATTTGTTTAAAACGTTTTCGAGGGTATGTCTACTGAAACATACGCGGATATGTCCATACGTTTGATTTTTCAAAGATCAAAACTTGGAATCTATTTCGAAGGTGTAGATCTACTGAAATACCCGTGGATACGTCCACATGCTTGATTTTTCAAAGATAAAAACTTGAAAACTATTTCGGTGATGTAGATCTACTGAAATATACGTGGATATGTCCACACACTTGATTTTTCAAAGATAAAAACTTGAAAACTATTTTCGGAGATGTAGATCTACTGAAATATACGTGGATATGTCCACACGCTTGATTTTTCAAAGATAAAAACTTGAAAACTATTTCGGAGATGTAGATCTACTGAAATATACGTGGATATGTCCACACGCTTGATTTTTCAAAGATAAAAACTTGAAAACTTTTTCGAAGATGTAGATCTACTGAAATATACGTGGATATGTCCACACGCTTGATTTTTCAAAGATAAAAAATTGAAAACTATTTCGAAGATGTAGATCTACTGAAATATACGTGGATATGTCCACACGCTTGATTTTTCAAAGATAAAAAATTGAAAACTATTTCGAAGATGTAGATCTACTGAAATATACGTGGATATGTCCACACACTTGATTTTTCAAAGATAAAAACTTGAAAACTATTTTCGGAGATGTAAATCTACTGAAATATACGTGGATATGTCCACACGCTTGATTTTTCAAAGATAAAAACTTGAAAACTATTTTCGGAGATGTAGATCTACTGAAATATACGTGGATATGGCCACACGCTTGATTTTTCAAATATAAAAACTTGAAAACTATTTCGAAGATGTAGATATACTGAAATATACGTGGATATGTCCACATAAAATGCTCCAAGCATTGCTATTATCAGGGAGAAATGCTAGGAATAGCCAGAGTGTTAAAATCACAGGATAAGATAAATCTTTTACCTGGAAAAATCCTTATTTCTAGCGCCAGATTGTGAACACGTAAATTACGCTGACACCTACGTGTCCACAAACAAGGTTCGTACATACTGAAATTCATAGATTAGATGCAATGTGTGCAAAACGAAGTGAATCAACCGATTCATCGACTCTGAGTCTTCAGACTCGTCATTATCTTATCGTGCAGTTATCACTGAGGGTTTGTATAATAAGGTGGAAAACAATCCGCTGATTTGCACAGGGGTAACCACGGATCAAAGGAAAGATATAATGCGGAATGTAAATGCGTAATGTAAATACGGAATGTAAGTGAGGAATATAAGTGCATAATGTAAATACGGAATGTAAGTGCGGAATATAAGTGCATAATGTAAATGAGACAAATAGTTACGTGGTTCAGCACTGAGGCCTACATCCACGGGGTAAAAGAGGGGTTTCATTATATGTAGATTGGTTACAAACAGTCAAATGACTTTTGGTACTCACTGAGGCAACAAGATTAGGGGTTTACTTACTCTTCCTAATTCTCTCTCCTCTTTGTGTTTCGAATCGACTTGCCCCTCTCTCTTAGGGAGGAGGGGTATTTATAGGAGTTCTGTTATGGGGTCCACGTAAGGAGCCGTTGAAATCTTATCGTCTTGTGCTTTGTACCGATACGCGGACATCTTCGGTTCCTACGATCCCCCCATCGTTCCCTTCGTTATTGCCGAAGAGGTAGGGTCTTCTCTTCCGTTGGTTGGTTGACACGTGCCGTCTCAGGTGTTTAATGCGGGTGGTTGGGCCTTCTGCACGCGCCAGACCACGGTCTTCTGTTCCTGTCACGTCCATATCAGCTAGTTGTTCCATGACCGTTGATCTTCGGTCTCTCTTGAGATGGGATAAAGCAGATCCGAGGGCGTATCTGGTCCTTCGCAGTGATGCTTTATCTCGGTGCCCCTTGACTTGTGGCCCTTGGATGTGTGAGATGAGGGTCCCTTCCTGCTGGTACACGTATCTTGGCTATACCCAGGTGGCATCATCTTTTGATGCCCCGCGTCACATGCCATCCACGTGTTTATCCGAAGATATGTAGCGAGTGGTGGAAATATGTACTTACACTTACCATGCGTGTTCTCCACATCTTCTTGAATTTGATAGTTCTTCATACCCAATGACTATACGCGTTCGCTTGCTTCGTCGGCACCTATCATCAGTGATCGCATAAAGTTCTATACCCGGGGAATTACACAACAAGCGTTAGCATCAACTCCATACGAAGAAAATATCATCATGGGCACCAAAATACTCACCAACATCTGCAAATTCTCAAAAATTACTTCTTTCGTTCGATGAACTCTCCTCAGAACTTCCTTTCGAGACAAATTATCAAAATAAGGATTTGCTAGATGTATACAAATAAATCAACAATCAACCACGTGTCAAGAAGAAGACATGTGTATTCCATTAGGTGGAAGAGAATCAAGACAATGATGCCACGTTGCAATATCCCGAGGGGATGCACCATCATCATTTACCACGTTCATCAAACAAATCCGATGACAAGGGATCAAGGAGTACCTGATGGGTAAGACACCGCGAAGCACCATAGGAAATCCAAAAATCTACTTTACCCTATCCCAAGATAGATCCGAAATGAATGGTGCAGATGAGTTCCACATACAAGGAAGTGACAGCTGTCTGACGCATGCGGACTGCCCAACCACCCACCTTAAATGTTATAAACTCAGGATACGTGTCGAACATATAGTGGAGAAGGAGAAGGTGCACTATCGTTGTAGCACATTACCGTTGGAGGCATCAGAGAATAACGAAGGTATTCATCAGGTCGGTACATTGACCAAGATGATAAGCATCAAAGGTGTTAGTAAAGAGAGGCCCACACAGAAGAATCTATAAATACCCTGCTCAACCAAAGGAGAAGGGGTCGACCAAATTTAGAGATAGAGAACTATAGTTAATGAGAGAGAAATTATAATAGTAAGTATAAGTTTTATCTACATTCCATTATCATCGTTCCCTACTCAGAGTCATTTGACTACCTTTTGTAACCTTATATGATACATAGTGAAAAACTGAACCCCCCGTGGATGTAGACCTTAGTGCTGAACCACGTAAATCATTGTCTCATTTACATTCCGCACTTATAGTTTTCGTATACCTATATTATGCATCAGTTGAGTCATCATACACGCATCTATGATACGAGACAAGGACGAGACCAAAGGCTCAGAGTTTCCAATATCATTATTATATGTTGTTTTGTATGTATCTAAATTTTTATAGTGGTTTTATCGATACTGCGAACATTGATTGTGAACATGATGCTATCTTCGTTACTTCTGTGTTCACAATTTGGAGCTAGACACAGGGACTCTTACGTCCCGGTAAAATATTTATCTTTCCCTGTGAACTCTTTTTATCACCCAACATTGTTCTTCCATGCAGACTTTGGGCGACAAACCAGCAAAAAAGACCAGATTTAAAATATTTTTACATGAAACAAAACTTTTTCGCTACAAAATACGCAGATTTGAGAGATCGGCTCAAAATGCAAAAATAATTGGATTTATTATAGGAAAAAAAATCTTCGGATCCATGCCTTTGCTTACAAAAACCCTTGGATCTATCTTTTCTCGAAAAATGTTTTTAGATCTATGTTTTCTCTTGCAAAAATCTTTGGATCCATGTTCTCGCTTATGAAAACCCTTGGATCTATTTTCTCTCATAAAGTACCCTTAGATTTATCTCCGGATCTATGTTTTCTCTTGCAAAAATAATGATTTATACATCCCATATCAAAATAACCTTCACCTTGGCAGATCTGTGATATGGTTTTATTTTGGCTCACGTCTAACAAAAATACGAAACTTCGTTCTTTATTACATTACCATTACCCTTATGACTAACAAAACCTTTGTGGATATGTATTCTCTACCAATAATTTACTTTTGCAGAAATATGGACAAAACAAAAGGACGCAGGAAAAGCTAAGGCAGCGTCAAAGGAAACCCCAAGGACCACACCAGTTGTAACCCGTAGCAAATAGAAGGGTGAAAATCTCAAAGAATAAAGAAAAAGACAAGATAGAGCGGAATGTACCACACCCCTAGATGCCAATACGATAGCAGCGACATCCCTCAAAGTTGCAGTGACCAAAGCCGATGCTACAAAAGTAGCAGCAACAACCAGAATGAACGAACAACGAGAGGAAATTGCGGACTCAATGATGCATCAACCTATCTATGGGATGCCACACACTTATGAGCGGAACCAACCACTACTGGCTGTCCAACCCCTATTAGTAACGAACCAGCCGACAAAAAAACCTATGGAACTTCAGATCTTACCCACCGATTCGCAGATCCCTCTGATTTAGACTTAGATGAAGATCATATTATAGACGTTGGTAGACAAGCGTATATAAAAACTCCAAACCAAGGATCAAACCATTCTATCCAGCTAGCAGCAGAGCTCGAAGAGTTGAAAAGGAATCAGAAGATATATGCAGATGCTATAGTGCTACTTGCACGAGAGAACCAAGAGCTCAAGGATAAGATCGCCCACAACGCTGAAGTAGAGAACCAAAACGATGAGGTGAATTCTAAGGCACCACAACCGAACCATGATCGAAGGATGGTAGTGTAGATGGGGAAAAATGATTTGCTGGTTTTTTAAGGAAATGAAGAGACGAGCGTGTGGGCGAGACTCCTCAACTGAGAAAACTGCTTAACCCCACACAGATGCACTGCAAAGGGAGTGCTTAGATTCGAGAAATCAATCTGTAGGACTCTAGCTTAGACCAAGTCAATGGTCGTTCCAGGGTCAATTCGATCACAAAAAGGGAGATGGGTTGATCTGTAGGAGGGAAGCTGAGAATTGTGTGGGATCAATGATGATCAAGGATTGTGGATTTGTTGTGGGTTTCTGCAAGTTTTCTGTGAACTGATGAGTTTAAATAAGTTCTGGTAGATTGATGAATTCTTGAGAGTAATTGCTCGAGAAAATTTGTGTAGACGAAAAATGTTGTCTATTTCAATCATGGATTCAGAGACTTATTTATATTGTCAGAGTAATGAACACATTGATCCCTATAAGTATGACGGTTTATTTAGTGAAAGAGCGGGAGATCGTGGTGAAACCAGTTCCAGGTCATGCGGAGAGTTGGTTAATCGTTCACCCACTACTTTACTAACTCCTTCAACTGTTTGCATGACTTACTCACATTTCTCATTGTGGATGAATCCACATGCCGTAGGCCACCATACCAAAACCCTAATTGATATCCCCCCATGTGACGTGATTGATGTCTCACGAATCATGGAGTCTGCAAGGAAGACATGTATTTAATTAGTCAGTTGTTGACTGATTATATAATGAGTCTAGGTTTTGTTGAATTGAGCATGATTGAACAATACTCAGTGATTCATGAATGTTAACGTTGCTCGTCTGAACAAATATTGTAAATTCGATGAGTTGTTGAATATTGAATTGCAATCAATATTCGAGTTGCCCAATTCGGCGAATTACTGGATATTGATAAGTTACTGAATATTGATAGCTGGATCAATATTCGAGAAACTGAGCAAGTATTTGCTCAATTCGACTAATTATTCATGGGTGACATGACCTAATAAAATATTAATTAAAATATTGGTAGACTACAAAATATTAAATAATTAATCCAGATGTTGATTACTGGATCAACATAAATTTATTAGTGTTTGAACTTTCTCAAAATGATGATTTTGTGGAGCGTTTGCTCGAAACCCTAATATTTGAGCAATTGTTCGTCAATTGATGAATTGCTGAAAATAGGTCATGAGTGACGGAGGGACCGACCACATGGGATGATGGATGACCATGTGCACCAGGGTCCTTGGTTGATCTGTTGGTGAAAGAATGATGATAAAATGTCGATTTCATTTATTATTAAAATAGTGCTCGTCTGAGCATTAGGTAATAAAACCTAATTTATCGAGAAGTGAGGGACCGAAAAAAAGGGCATGAAACCGGCCCTTAGTGGTCGTGGGACCAGCTGATGGTTGTTTGAGAAAATTCCAAGTTGTTGGAAAGAGTTTGGACCCAAATATGAGCAATTGAGCAAATTAGGTCAAAATTATAAAAATATGTGGGACCGAATCCTTGCAAGCCTTAGGTATGGACTTGGTCGGTCAAGGAAGCATGCCCGTGTCACCATAATTCTTGTGCCTAAGTCCTGGGAGTTTTGGCACTTTCTAATGTGTGTTTGAGCAATATCTTGAATTTTCAGAAGAGCTCGATCTTTGACTGAAATTCTCGATTTTGCTCGAATGAGCAAGTAGAACTTTGCTCGTTTGATCAAAATTTAGAAAATATTAAAATAATGATATTTTAATATTTGGCGTGAGTAGCCTAGTCGGTCATGTGACCATTTGAGTTTTTGGCTTTTTCATAGTTCGAGCAATATTTGAGAAAATATGAAGAAACCATGATTTTTGCTCAAACTGAGGAGTTTTATGAGATGAGGGAGATAATAATTATGAAAGACTAGGGATTGTAAGGTATGGGACCGGCCACGGATAGGGCATGTTCAGCATGCCAGGTAGCCCGGTCCCACGACACCTTTCCTTTCCTTATTTTATATATTTTTTTTCATGAAACCGTGAAACTATGGAGAAACCATAAGTTTTGTTGAAACATAGGAGTTTCATGAGATTAGGGAAATAACAATTATGAAAGACAAGGGATTGTAAGGTGTGGGACAGGCCACATCCAGGGCATGGCCGGCCGGCTAGGTTTCCCGGTCCCGCAACACCTTTCCCTATTTTATATTACTATTTCTCATAAAACCATGAAAATATGGAAAAACCGTAAGTTTTGCTCAAATAAGGAAACTTGCTAGAATGAATGAGTTTTCATGAGTTCATGAAAATAATAAAATAATAAAAAATAATGGGAGAGGCATGGGACCGGCCACGGCTAGGGCATGGCCGGCCGGCCCGGTCCATGAGCGCGCGCCTCTTTATTATTTTCTCTCTCCTGTCTTGTGTAGGATTCCTCATTTGTCCATGTTTTAGAATGTTCGTTCTTGCATCCGGGTGCTCGTTCGGGCATCATTGTCGAGTAGACTTGCACTATTTTCTTGGGGATTACTCAGTGATGGTCCAAATGCCCGGTTATTGAGTATTTATTATTAATTCATGAAATTCAGTGGAGAATGATTCTCGAAACCAAGTAATAAAAGTGAGTAGTTTATTATTATCAATCCATAGGATCATCCGTGAATTAGGAATAATAAAATGAGCATTACCATCCTATGGGATCGTGGATTCGACCATAGAATCCGAGTAATTCATTATTACCATTCCATGAGATCAGCCGTGGATTCGACCATGAAATCGGAGTAATGAGATTATCTATTACCATTCTATGAGATCAGTCGTGGATTAGATCATGAAATCGAAGTAATGAGATAAAAAAAGATTATCTTCTAGGAATTCAGTAGTGAATGTCACGGTAGAATTAATCTATTGCAGAAAGGATATTAGCTAGTTAAAGCGTCATACCCGTTCTGAAAGGTGAATAGTTAGAAGACAACGAGTGTTTCCAATGTCCTCAAGGCATTTTCTCTCAATATTACGGAGAACCGCCTGGATCTATACATGGTATCTCTACATAGTCAGGGAAAAATGAGTGTCACCGACGTCCTGAAGGCATTATTGCTCTCAATCTTACGGAGAACCGCCCAATCGTTCTTCTATGTAGAGGTGGGTCTCTCTATGTAGTCAGGGAACAATGAGTGTCACCGATTTCCTGAAGGCGTCATTGCTCTCAATCATACGGAGAACCGCCCAATTATGTTATTATACATAGAGGTCATGATGAAATGCGAGGAATTTAATGCTCAGCTAGTGGAGGCCTTTTGAGGAACATGTTCATCGTGGCTCGTAAAATATAAATCGTCACATGCCTGAAAGTCGTGTCAGAAACATGCAGTATCATGATTTTACGATTTTGACCTTTGTTGAAAATCCACCATCTACATTAAGTCCACTGCTTAGTGGGGGACAGTCATGTTCCGCAGTAAGCATTAAATGGTGATTTTTAGTCGACGAGATCAGTGGTTGAACTTAGTAGTACAAAGGTATTTTCAGAACCCCGGTTTGCTTCAATGGTGTCATGTACGAGTAAATGTTCAGGTGAGACCCTAATAGTATGATAGAATGTCATCCCGTGAGCACGAAGAGGTGAGGCACTGCTAATTTGGACGCACGGAGGCTCAATTCTGGTCGGTTTAGGTCTTACGGGTCGATCCCAAAAGGAAATCCTTGTTTTATTAGGTTTTTGGAAATAAAATTGATATAAAAGGGAAGTAACCCTAAAAAAAGTTATATTTTTGATTAACCGACCAAGCACCTACCTCTCTTCACCATCTTCACGCAAGTAGCAGCAGGAGAATAAAATTTTCTCCAGACATCAGTCGCCACCGACCGACGCTGATCACCGTACGACCAAACTCCGGTTGACGCCTACTAGGTAAGTCCGACCCTTTTTTTTACTGCGAGTTCATGAGTTTTCCATGAGTTTTTCAAAACAAAATTTTATAGTTGCATGAGTGCATAGGTTTTATGAAGAATTTGTATAAAAAAACGTATGTATGGTCGTTCGTTAGTTTCAGAAACGAGCCAAAATCCCTAATATGAGACAAATGCATAAATTATCGAGTATACATGGTTTAATTGCGGTAGATAATTTTTTTATGAGGTTTCATGACAACTAAAATTAATTTTCAAAGCATGAATTTTTACACAAATACCTATAGGTTTGTACATACGTTCGTAGTTAAAGTAATAAACAGTAATCCTAAGATATTTTGAAATAGACCAGCACTTCATGACAAAAATTTGCATGTGAACTTTCAAAATTTTATTTGGAAATATGTGGACTTTTCAAAATAGAAAAGACCTTCGTTCGATAGACAAACGATCGTTTGAGCAAGAATAAGGTTTTTTTTTATTAACTCACGTAAAAGAGATTTATTTTTATTTTTATGATTTTATGAATAAGGTACTCAAATATCAAATTTTGAGTAATTATTAGAGGTAAACAATTGTATTTTATGATTTTATGATGTGTGTTTGTGACATAAAATCATGGAACATTCACATGAAGAGTTTATTGAATTGTTCATAGTTTTGTGAAAAGTCAGCGTCGACTCTCAAATGATAGATTTTGCTCATCTTCGCGGGTTTGAAGGAGTGAGAAAGTTTTCAAAGTTTTACGTTATTATCATTAAGTTCGTGAAACCGTAAATAGGTAAGAGTTGAGGATTACCATTTTTGTGGACGATGATGTGAGCATCATAATCATTCTTCTGCTTTAATTCCATTGTGTTGACAAAATTTTGTTGTATGGATGTCACAGCAACTTCCATAGATGACTGATTCCCGAGATAGTGCTTCTGAAGATGATGCCTCTAAAAGGGAACTTCCAGAGAGGATGTTTGTACAGATGTGTCTTCCTCCAGACATGATGATTCTTCCAGTAATTATGATTCTGGAACTTCCAAGGAGAAAGAGAAAACTCCCAAAACTAAGAATATTCCAAATATTGAGGACAAATTCTTTGTGTATCTATATAGACCTGAAAAGTGTCCTTCAGGTTCCTCATTTCGGCTGCTTATAAATCCCAGAAGTACTAGTCAAAATAAGTTAGTATCTCCTCAAGCAATAATTCGGCTCTGTTTGCAAGGGAGACACTATTTGGATTCACATGTGGAACTCAAGCTTTCCCGAAATCCCCTGACACACTTCTTTGGGTGGGCGAGACACATGCTGGGTCATAGCCGTGTAAGGACCATGCTGGATCGTGCACAGGTGACACGAGCCATTCAAGCTTCTGGAGATTTAATCATTCATCATGATATACCAGGTATGACGGCTCTACTTTCTCGTTGCTGCATTCCTACCCATACTTTCATATGCAGATGGGGAGAATTCACCATTACTTTGGAAGATGTAGTCGCTTTATTGCATCTCCCAATTAATGGTAATTTTCCTGAAAAGCTCTCAGTAGAGGAGGAAGTAATTTATGATACGTTGGAAGCTAAAATGCATGAATTCAACAAGTCACCAAAAATTTGTTATGCTCAATGGTTGAAATACTGGTGGCCAAGATATGGAGTTCCTGAAGAACCTGTTGATGGTACCTTAACCATTGCTGCCTTCTTATGCTTGTGGATTTCGAGAGACATTCTTGAGGATAATGGACATTTGTTGAAGCCATTTGTGATTCCTTTTGCCATAAGGATGGCTAAAGGTGAGAAACTCCCCATTGGTAGTCTGTTTTTGGGTTCACTGTTTTCCAATTTAGACTCCTTAGTCATAGACTCCAGTGTATCCAACGGCTTCATGAAAATTGAAACATATGTTTATACTATGTTCCTCCAAGCTTTGATATGGGAACACCTTGAGAATTATGCTCCAATTCCTCGCAGCATCTTACAAGGACCCAATGTTGATACTCGTCATGGTTTCCTCAAGACAAATAATGCTAGGATCATGCGTTGGTCTACCCAGCATCCATAATACAAGATATGCCTCACTGACATTTTAGACATCGAGTCCGAATTCAAATTTCGCCCCTAGGTGTTAGTTCCTTCTCTATTCTCACAATCTATCACTTTCAATACTGATGAAGAAAATGTCATATTGAAGTCTGGCATCGGTCTGAGTGATGGAGAGAAATATTTCATATTGAGTTGCATCCCTGGTTATTTGGTATCAGTAATGCACGGAAAATTCCAGGTAGAAGAATACAACATCGAAAGAGAAGCTCGACAAATGGGTCTCGACCAGTGTGCTTTAGGTCATCGAATGAACAAACCCTCAGTTGAGCATCTGAAGGCTCACTTAGATTGCACATATGTGGATGGAAACAATTATTTATTCTACTTTGATAGAGCTACCTACGTAACTCCGGGTGTGACACTCCGTGCCATTTTTTGGGTTCGGTTCAAATCATTTAATTTTGTAGTGTTTAAGAATCCTTAGTCAAGATGCTTCCATAATAGTATGAGTCTGCCCAAATCCAAAATGTAGATTTTAGAGGGGCAGCTAATGACTCTAATCATAAACTTGGGTTCCTAGAAGGCTGTACACGCAGTTAGACATGTGTCATTTTTAAGAGAAAAGAAATCAGAGAGAACGAGGTGAAGGGGGAGATTGGTCTCTTCTTTCTTTTCTCCTCCTCCCTTTCTAGGTGCGACTGAAAAATTGGGGAGAGCTCTATTTTTTTCTTTTTCTTGTCTTCTCTGTCTCGACTGAGAATGAGAAAGGATATGTTTTGTTTGATCTCATCATTCGATGCATGTGTTGATTTTAAACTCAAAATCTTCTTATCCTGAATTGACGAGAAAATGGAAATTTAGATTTCATATAAAGAGGGAATACAAGGAGAGAATTTACTGGTATGATTGGTGGGTTGATAGAGAGGGGAGATCAGAGAAAGGAAAATGAGAAGTTTTTCTTGGTTTCCATTTTCTTTTCCTTTCTCTTCTTCTTCTCTGGTGATTTTTGCTTCCCGTTGGATAATTAAGAGACCGTGATAGAAATCACACAAATAAGTAAGAAATTGAGATATGGGTTTGTATGTCATGCAGGGTGCATGTTTGATTGGGTAACTATTATACCTACTTCCTTTAATTTATTTTGTTTTGTTGTAAAACAGAAAGTTAGGGTGTTAAGAAGTTAGAACTAGGGTTCTTCAACTTAAAATTTGGGGCTTTTCCCCAAATTTGGTGGCAATGTCTAACTTTTTTCAAACTGCTTGTGTGAGTTTGTTTTTAGGAGTTTCACTTTATATATGATCAGTGGTGCAGTGCATGTTTGAACTAAATACTTTGTTAACTTATAAAATTTGGCAAAATGTATGGTTAAGTGTTGCTTACTGGTAGATGTGAACCTTGGTTAATTAATTATCCTGAGTATGTAAGTGACATCAAGTCTAATGTAATTTAAAGTGCTAATATTGGTGATTTACTGGTTGGTTGGGGACGGATGGTTTCCATCACTTGGACTAAGTAATGTGATGTCCACTTTTGTTTCTCCGTTGATGTTATGGATGCATTAGCACAAAAAGTGTTTGAATTGAATGGTGATGATGCTTTGGAAACTGTTTTAACTACATCCATGGATAATGGTGTAAAGTGTGGTAATGAAGTCAAGGAAGCCCTTGGTGATCTTGACTCACTACAAGGATGTCCGGAAACTTATAATATCTCTTTTATTTCTTTACCATGCAGTGATGAAAAGCTTTTACCTTCTATTATTAAATCTCCAAAGTTGGAATTGAAACCTCTTCCAAGTCACTTAAAGTACTTATACTTGGGTGACAATAAAGAGTTACCTGTGATTGTTTCTAACGACATTAGTGAATTACATGAGCAAAAACTTCTAAGGGTGCTAAGGAAGCACAAGACGGCCATAGGATGGACAATCGCCGATATCAAGGGTATAAGCCCTGCCGTTTGTATGCATAAGATTCATTTGGAGGACGATGCAAAGCCTACAAGGGAAGCACAACGTCGTTTGAACCCTCCCATGATGGAAGTTGTGAAAAAGGAGATACTCAAGCTTTTAAAAGTGGGTGTTATCTACCCAATATCTGATAGCAAGTGGGTGAGCCCGGTACAAGTTGTACCAAATAAATCAGGTGTAACAGTGGTAGAGAATGATAAGAACGAACTTTTCCCAACTCGTGTGCAAACCAGTTGGAGGGTTTGTATTAATTATAGGAAGTTGAATGCCACTACTAGGAAGGATCATTTTCCTTTACCCTTTATTGATCAAATGCTTGAACGTTTAGCTGGACACTCTTATTATTGTTTCCTTGATGGTTATTCATGTTACAATCAGATTGTGATAGCACCGGAGGATCAAGAGAAAACCACTTTCACTTGTCCTTTCGGTACTTTTGCTAATAGAAGGATGCCTTTTGGCTTATGCAATGCTCCATCTACCTTTCAAAGGTGTATGGTAAGTATCTTTTCCGAGTATGTTGAAAACATCATTGAAGTTTTTATGGATGACTTTAGTGTATTTGGTGATTCATTTGACCTTTGTTTGAATAACTTGTCATTAATCCTTGGATGATGTATTGAAACAAACCTTGTGATTAATTGGGAGAAGTGCCATTTCATGGTAACTCATGGCATAGTTTTAGGCCATATAATATCTTCTAAAGGCTTGGAAGTTGATAAATCTAAGATAAACCTTATTCGTGCTCTAACCCCTCCCACTACGGTGAGGGAGATACGCTCTTTTCTTGGTCATGCAGGTTTCTATCGTAGATTTATCAAGGATTTTTCCCAGATAGCATCACCACTTTGCAACTTATTGCAAAAAGATGTGGTTTATAACTTTGATGAAAAGTGTATGGCGGCATTCAATCGTTTGAAAGAACTTTTGATTTCAGCCCCTATCATTAAACCACCGGATTGGAGCAAGCCTTTTGAGCTCATGTATGATGCAAGTGACTATGCGGTTGGTGCGATGCATGGGCAACGTGTGGGGAAGATACATCATGCTATTTATTATGCTTCTAGAACGTTAAATGAGGCCCAACAAAACTACACAACCACTGAAAAAGAGTTGTTAGCTATTGTATTTGCATTGGAGAAATTTCGCTCTTATCTAATTGGTACAAAAGTTGTTGTCTTTTCTGACCATGCACCACTTAGGTACTTGCTAATGAAGAAAGAAGCGAAACCGAGGCTCATACGATGGATTCTACTCTCGCAATAGTTTGATATTGAAATCAAGGATAAGAAAGGAATTGAGAACACCATTACGGATCACTTAAGACGTCTTGCTGTAGACAAAGAAGCTATCCCATTGCGTGAAAGTTTCCCGGATGAGCAACTATTCTCAATTGCTTGTGGAGAACCATGGTATGCTGATATTGTGAATTACTTGGTAACTAAACAAATCCCAAAGAACTTGTCTCGTGCTGAGAGGGACAAACTTAAAAGGTTAGGGAACCAATATATATGGGATGATCCATACTTATGAAAACATGGCAGCGACCAAGTAATAAGAAGGTGCATTCCCGAATCTGAGTTTAATTCTATCTTGTCATTTTGTCACTCTTATGCTTGCGGAGGACATTTTGGAAGTAAGAGAACCGCTCACAAGGTACTTGAAAGCGGTTTCTATTTGCCAACCTTGTTTAAGGATGCATACACATTTTGTACAACTTGTGATAGGTGCCAAAGAACAGGCAATCTAGGTGCCCGAAATCAAATGCCACAAACTTTTATTCAATTTATTGAAGTTTTTGATGTATGGGGTGTTGATTTTATGGGCCCTTTTGTCAACTCTCATGTAAAATTTTACATCTTACTTGTTGTTGATTATGTCTCTAAATGGGTGGAAGCTAAGGCCACCCCAACTAATGATTCCAAGGTTGTTTCAGATTTTGTGCAAGCTAACATTTTTGCAAGGTTTGGAATTCCAAGAGCCATAATTAGCGATGGGGGTTCTCACTTCAAAAACAGGATTTTGCAAAGCTTATTGAAGAAGTACAATGTGTCGCACAAGGTTGCAACACCTTATCATCCCCAAATAAATGGCAAGTCGATGTTTCTAACCGGGAGGTGAAATCTATTCTAGAAAAGACGGTGAATCCAACAAGGAAATATTGGAGCATGCGACTAAATGATGCTTTGTGGGCTTATAGAACCGCATACAAGACACCTATCGGGATGTATCCCTTTAGGCTTGTGTATGGTAAACCTTGTCATTTACCCATGGAGATTGAGCATAAGGCGTTTTGGGTGATTAAGCAATGCAATATGGAGATGGATGGTGCTGGAAAGCAAAGGAAGATACAACTCCAAGAGCTAGAAGAGCTTCGGAATGATGCATTTGAAAGCTCTCTCATTTATAAGGAGAAAACGAAAGCCTTTCATGATACTATGATTTCTAGAAAATAATTTTGTGTTGGGCAGAAAGTGCTTTTGTTTAATTCTCGCTTGCATTTATTTCCGGGTAAATTAAGGTCACGTTGGATTGGACCTTTCATTGTTACTAATGTGTTTTCTCATGGTGCAGTAGAAATTCGTAGTATAGCTACAAGCAAGGAACTTAAAGTTAATGGGCACCGGTTGAAACCGTATTATGAGAATTTCACTTCCGAAGTGGTGGAAGGAGATAATTTTGTGGATGCACTCCCTCTAGAGGATTCATAGAAAGCAAGGAGCAAGTCGGGCTGACGACTTTAAACCAAGCGCTAAGTGGGAGGCAACCCACCGGTTTTGTATCTTTATCTTTTATTTTTAAGCATTTGTTTTTGTCTTTATTTTCTTTGTTTTTGCATATCATTTGCGGAATTTCCCACCTTGAACTTTCTTTGGACGATTCAATTTTACATTAAGGACAATGTAAAGTTTAAATGTGGGGTAGCATTTATATGTTTGCATAGTTTTTTTTATGCCTTTAAAAAAAAATCAGAAAAAATAGAAAAACCAAGAAAACAAAATTGTGCTTTTTGAACTCCGAAATCTAGAAACTTGTGCCTTTAGGATGACACTATAAGTGGATGGAACCATTTTGATTGCAGGAGTTGAGGAACCAATTAACTAAAAAGACGGACATAACTCAAAAATTATAAATAACATGATAGTTGTTACTATATCTCGGAATATCACCATATCACATTCTATTTTTACTTTTCCATTTTTATCTATTGTTCTCTAAGTGCTTTGGTGGGTCACTAAACATCGACTTGTTATTACTGCTAGGATGAAATAGAATGATTGAGTTGCTAAAAAAGAAAAAAGAAAAAAAAGAGACAGACCAATTAGACCAAACGGAATAAAAATGACACTTGGATAGCAATATGTGTGTGTTCTCCCTGTCTCCGTCGCCTAAACAAGCGTGGAATGCAGGATCCAAGGGAACTATCATGTAATCTGCTGACAAGAAGCATGCGCTTGGATCCAAAATATCTAATCATGCTGTCTAAAAAAAAGTGAAAAAGAAAAGAAAAATATTATTATTGTTGAATAAAGTCGACTCCTGGTTTTCTTGTATATGCCTGTTGAGTTGATGTAGAATTAAGATTGTTGACCACTGGTTCCCTTGTATATGCCAGTGTGTTGACACTAGAATTCAGACCAGTATCTCAATCCAATAGGATGCATAGGTTCATCTTGGTGGTGACCTTCAGACAGATATGGGAACCACCGATCACTTGTCAACATTTGCAAACATCTACCTCTTTATCCATCTTCTTAATCTTTTCATTGTGATTGTGGTTAGTTGGATTCTGAGTATTATGGTTTGTTCGACTATCTAATTAGAGCTTTATTTACTTATATATGAATTGAATTTGCATCAAGGTACCTTCTCCTGTAGTCATTTTGGATTCGTTCATTGATTGGTCACAAATAGACGGAGTTGGAAATATAGGTTTTGTAGGCAGACCTCTTGTAAACCTTCACGAGACTAAAAATCATCCACTAGGGACACCTAGAGGTTTAAAGGCTTGTTATTTATGCTAAAAGTGACCGTAGCCTCGACGATACGGAGTTGTATGTATGTTCTATAATTATTTTGTTTGATTTGCTCGAGGACTAGCAAAGTCTAAGTGTGGGGGAATTTGATAGGTGTCTAAAACACCTTTCTATTTATCTATTGTTTATGCTTTCTCTACAAGTTTTCTTGTAAATTATGTATCTTATGTTTTTTTTTTGAGTATTAAGGTACTTTGGAGTCATTTGGAACAAAAGAAGAAAAAATAGGGCAAAAGCGTCATCTCAAGTGCAACTGCGGTTGGAGGCAAATTATTTCTCATTATTTAATTTTATTTCTTCATCTCTGACTGAAAATCACGTCGGCTTTAGTGATGCATATTTTGTCTGAAAAGCACGACATCTTTAGTGATGTATATAAATTGAAGAGAAGAAGTGAATCTGAGAAATAAGAAGCGTCTGTTGCTGATGAAAGAATTCAAAGAGGGATGAAAGCGTCATTTCATACACCAACAATATTGGGAGCCAAGTCAAGTTTAAGGGGTAACTTTCTATAAGGACCCCAGTTTGGGGTGGTTTCTCAATATGTTGGGTGTATCAATCCAATCCACCTCACAGCCCTAAATCGAGAAACAAGTTTTCTCATTCATCACTTGTCTGAAATTGAGGAGAAAGAAAAGCAGTTGTGACTACTATTGGTTCCAAGTACCCAGATCGAAAAATAATAAAGAAATGAGGGTTTATCTCTGTAATTGAAGAGAAGACACAGTATGTAATGGTCTGGTGATGCTGTTAAAATGATGTTGAAATTGTTATCAATCTCAGAGGTGGTGAATGTTGATTTGTTATAGAAGATGAGTTCATTTTGTTGTTGATCGGGAATTGGCCAGGGTTTTGATTCAATTACAAAGGATACTGGATGATTTGGTAATGAAGATGAATTCAGGCATAGATGAGATATAGAACTCATAGAAATAAAGAAATGGATGCAGAAGCAAGAGTTTTGATTTGGGTCTGAAATTGAAGAACGAGTTTGTTAAATCACTTAAGTTGGGAGAAGGAATGGAAGAAGTTAAACAGGGTTTGAGGTGAATTTGTAGCTGGTAAATATGTAATGTTCTGGTGTTGTTCTGAATTAGAGAAGGCTATTGTTGGTTTGTTGGTGGTCATGGATAAGTATATAAAATGGGTTCTACTGTGAATTTATGATTATGAAGCTGTGAAAGAGATGGGTTTTGAGTTTGGTAGCCTCTGAACAAGATAAAGCAATCAGGGAAGAAGAGGAACTGAAATTGTGGCTTGAGCTAGAATGGGTATGCTGCTGCTGTGTGATATGAGTTACAGGGATTGATTGGCAGTTGTAGGTGAATGAGGCTTTGAGAAGCTGGTGGTAGTGTTTGATTTGAACTGAGATGTGCATGCTAGGCTAGATGTTGTGGGTAATTTTCACAAGTTGGTTGTTCTGAAGTAGGGATTGCACCATGAGATGATCGTGGGGTGTGATATTGATATGGAATTGCAGTTGGTGGTTCTAGAGCATTGCTGTTGAAGCTGAGAAGCTACTGGTGGTTCAAATGGAAAGAAGGAGCTACAACTGATGTTAATGGGAATTGCAGGGGAGTAAATCAATGATGCAGCTGGAACTGGTTCAATGAGGTGCTTTGTTAGATGGATATTTACTAGTAAAATTACAGGTAAGGCTGGAATGAAACTAGCTGTTGTTGTGGTGTTGAACTGCAATTAGGGCATGGTGTTGTAGCTAGGCAAGCAGTCACAGGGAGTATGATGTGGCTTGAGCAAGTGTTACTGCAAAGAATACAATGAGAAGAAGTTGTTGTTGTTGTCTCAGTGGCACTGGTGGTTTGGTTTGCAGTGTTGGCTGTGACAACATTGGTGGTGCTAAGCTTGGAGATTGCATGCTAACTAGCTGGTGCTGCTGGATCTAAAGAAATTCTGGGAAGAAGTTAGAGGAGAGATTGGAGATGCAACTGGGGAATTGTAGAGTTAGATGAATGTTAGGACAGGTGGGATGCAGTACAGGGTTGCCTGGAGTTGGTACTTCAATGCAGAGCTACAAGGCAATGTTGTGAGGTTGTGTTTGAGTTGAAGTTCTGCTGAGAACTGGGTATTGGAGTTGTGCTACAGAAACTGAGAATTGCAGAGTAAGCTGTGCAGCCGGATATTGTAAGAGAAAGCCAAGCAGTTGCAGGGGATTGGAGTACAGACTGGGGATGAATGGATTTGTGAAAGAAGAGGTGATGTGCTGGAGCTGAGGAGTTTGCAGCTATTACAGAGTTGATGATTGTAGGCTTGCACTAGCCAAATGAAATAAGTTGAGAAGGAGCTATGTTTTTGGTGGTTTGATTGAGCATATGACAAGGTTATGGAAGTGATTGCGGGTTATGAACTGCAGTTGCAAGGAAGGCACATATATCATGGCTGGCAGTGAAACAGTGAAGCTGCAATGATGGTGCATCACATCAGTGGCATATGGCCTGCAAAATGGCTTAGGCCATGACCAGTCAGTGAGTTGACTCGGTATGACTCGGTGCTTGACCCGAGTTCACTCAGTTGACCCGACCGTGCTGACTCATTGACCGGTGACCAGGCGGACTTTGCCGTTCACCTGAGATATTTTCAGGCGCCAGATTCTGGTCAATTTCCGGCATGTGACTCCAGTTTTCCGGCGACTCGTTTTGGCAAGATTTTTACTTGGGTTTCTCCCACTTGTGGGCTTGGTGGACTTTTATCTAATGGACTTTGAAGACTAAACCTAATTTTGGAACAAGAAGAGCTATAAAAAGGAAGTTTTCTACAACTTTTGGGATCACACATTTTTTTACTGGAGTTTTGGAGGAGAGCGGCAACTAGGGTTTGATTTCATTTATTTTTCATTTTATTTTTGATTATAATTATGATGAACTCAAAAACTATGAGTAGCTAAATTTCATTTATTGGTTATGGGATATAAAGTGGATTTCACAAATAAGATTTGATTCAATGCATTAGTTTTGTCTCAACTTTATTGTTTATGATTCATTATTAATATTTTTGTATGATTTGATTGTTTGTTTGGTTGAGTCCGGAATCAATACGATTTGCATTCATTTCTAAAGCTAAATTAGGGTTTTCAATACAACGTTTGAAAACGTTGTTTATCCCTGATTCTAAGTAGCATAATTGTGGGTAGTGCTTGTAGTGATATATCATACTAGTCACATATGAATCATAACTTGGGTTAAATCGATTTAGTGCTTTTACACATTTTGATTGCCTTGATTAGTCTTATTCCATAGAACTTATTGCTTTTATGGAGTTAAACTTAATTGTTCTTTTACACTTTAGGTTGCTTTCTAGGAAGAATTCACATATGCATCTTTTAATGTGGTTGTGATGAAATCAGGGAATTAGCGGGATATACTTGCAACCAAGGTATCCTAGGACTTTTAGTAAATGAGAGATTAAAATTTCAATTCTAGTCATTGTTGAGAATTCAAGTTTGTGAATGAAACTATCCCGTGACCAATATCTTCTCCTTATTGATTACTTTTATTATTACTTTGCTTCCAATTTATTTTTATTTCTTTAAAATATCAACACCCCCCATTGGTTACTAAGAAACTGAAATTTGCATAACAACAAAAAGCCTCTCTGTGGATACGAACTCTTTATTATCGCATACTACTATTATTTTAGTTAAGTAAGAAAGTGAAATTATTTTTGACGCATACGACTGCGATCAAATTTTGGCGACGTTGCCGGGGAGGCAAACAACTTGTTTTCTCTTGATCCTCCGGTGCTATCACAATCTGATTGTAACTTGAATAACCATCAAGGAAACAATAATAAGAGTGTCCCGCTAAACGTTCAAGCATTTGATCAATAAAGGGTAAAGGAAAATGATCCTTCCTAGTAGTGGCATTAAACTTCCTATAATCAATACAAACCCTCCAACCGGTTTGCACACAAGTTGGGACAAGTTCGTTCTTATCATTCTCTACCACTGTTACACCTGATTTCTTTGGTAAAACTTGTACCGGGCTCACCCACTTGCTATCGGATATGGGGTATATAACACCCACTTCCAAAAGCTTGAGTATCTCCTTTTTCACAACTTCCATCATGGGAGGGTTCAAACGACGTTGCGCTTCCCTTGTAGGCTTTGCATCGTCCTCCAAACGAATCTTATGCATACAAACGGCAGGGCTTATACCCTTGATATCGGCGATTGTCCATCATATGGTCGTCTTGTGCTTCCTTAGCACCCTTAGAAGTTTTTGCTCCTGTAATTCACTAAGCTCGTTAGAAACAATCACAGGTAACTCTTCATTGTCACCCATGTACAAGTACTTTAAGTGACTTGGAAGAGGTTTCAATTCCAACTTTGGAGATTTAACAATAGAAGGTAAAAGCTTTTCATCACTGCATGATAAAGAAATAAAAGAGATATTATGAGTTTTCAGACATCGTTGTAGTGAGTTAAGATCACCAAGGGCTTCCTTGACTTCGTTACCACACTCTACACCATCATCCATGGATGTAGTTAAAACAGTTTCCAAAGCATCATCACCATTCAATTCAAACACTTTTTGTGCTAATGCATCCATAACATCAACGGAGAAACAGGAGTGGACATCACTAGGATATCTCATCGTCTCGAAAATGTTGAAATGTATTATTTCTCCATCAAACTCCATAGTCAACGTTCCCTTGTCTACATCAATGATGGTTTTAGCCGTCTTCATGAAGGGACGCCCAAGTAGCAATGGAAGAGACGAGTCCGGTGAACCTTCATCCTTCTCTAATACACAAAAGTCAGCTGGAAATACAAGTTGATTAACCTGCACGAGAACATATTCAATAATACCCATTAGGTAGATATTAGAACGATCATCTAATTGAAACACAATTCCAGCCTTTTTCACAGGACCTAGATTAAGTGAATTATACATGGATGCCGGCATAACATTAACGGATGCACCTAAGTCTAACATTGCTTTGTTAAAAGTGGTGTTACCAATTGTGACGGGAATGTCAAAGCTACCGGGATCCTTGCATTTCAGTGGGAGTTTGTGTTGTAAGATTTCCGAAGCATTCTCCCCCACACTTAGCACTTCATTTCCTTTAAGCCTTTGATTATTGGTACATAAGTCCTTCAACACTTTTTCATACTTGGGAACTTGCTTGATAGCATCAATGAGCGGTATGTTCACATGAATCTTCTTGAGAACGTCTAAAATCTCCTTTTCTAATTCCTCCTTCTTAAAACTTGCAAATCTTCGAGGAAAAGGTATAGGAGGAACATAAGTAGAAACCGGAGTTTTAGAGTTATGAATAGGTACCTCAGGTGTTTGGGGAATTTCATACCTCTTTTCCTCCAAAACCGGCTCCTTTGGAGCTTCCTCTTCACCCAAATCAACAGCTTTTGGTTGCTCAAGTTGTGTACCACTTCTCAACGTAATATCATTGACACCCTCTTTTGGGTTAATGGGTTGAGAAGGGAGTCTTCGACTATTTTTTGCCTTCAATTTGTTGATATCAATCGCCATGGAACCCACTTGTGTCTGCAACTCCTTGATAGAACTCTTAGTTTCTTGTTGGCTTTCCTTGAACATGGTAGAAATACCTTGCATCATTGTTTGTAACTTTGCATCGATATCGGAACCTTGGTTTTGAACCGGTTGTTGTGGTTGCTGAAATTATTGTTGTTGAGGTTGGAATTGTTGTGGTTGTGGTTGAAATCCCCTGGACGATTGAAAGTAGGTTGTTGAACTGCACCTTGCTTGTTGGCATAGCTGAAATTTGGATGATCTCTCCATCCCGGATTGTAGGTGTTGGAATAGGGATCGTACCGTCTTTGTTGATTTGGAAAAACCGCATTAGCTTGCTCCAACTCTTCACCATACGAAGGTAATATAACCACAGCCATCTCTTGCATCATGTGCTCCATATTGTCCATCCTTTGATTACGGTATGATGATGATGAATCACTAACTTCATGCACTCACCTAACCATTGGCTCACTTCTTGTGTAGAATAATTGCGAGTTTGCAGCCATGATTTCAATCAACTTAGCATCTTGGGCCACCGTCTTGTTCACTAGTGCACCACCACCCGCTGCATCAAGAAGATATCTATCACTTGATTGAAGACCTTCATAGAAATATTGGATTATCATAGTGTCACTGAATTTGTGGTGTGTACAGCTTGCCACCAATCTCTTGTATCGCTCCCAACATTCATACAATGATTCTCCCATATTTTGCTTTATCCCACATATCTCTTTGCGAATTTGAGTAACCTTTGACGCAGGAAAATACCTCTCTAGAAAGAGTTTCTTCAACCCGTTCCATGTAGTGACACTTCCAGATGGCAAACAATACAACCAATCCTTAGCGCTGTCCACCATAGAAAATGGAAAAACTTTCAACATTGCACCATCGGCATCAGTCTCCACTGGAAGCATGGCCTTGACAATGGTATGAAACTCCATGAGATGCTTGTTTGGGTCTTCATTCACCATTCCATGGAACTTTGGTAACTCTCTAAGAAACCCCGTCTTGATCTCGAAAGTTGAGTTTGTTTGGATACACCATTGTTGTGCATCAAGCCTATGAGAAGCCAAATCCTTGAGTGTACGATTTGCATCACCCATTGCTTCTTCTTCTTCTAGTAGTTCTTCTACGAATGGAACCTCTTGTTCTTCTTCTAGTTGTAACTCTTCTTCCACTTCTAACTCTTGTGCTTCCGTTGTGTCTTGACTTGGTTGGAGTATTGTGCCTCTTCGAGTAGCTATCCCGCACCTTGGATAGTTCCAATCTTTAGAATCCAGGGTTTAGGTACCTGAAAAAAATTCTCTCAAACAAGTAAGAAACAAGACAAGAAAACAAAAAGCAAGATAAGAGAAGAAATTATAAAAAGAAACTAAAAACTAAAAAACAAGTCGTTTGCCTCCCCGGCAACGGCGCCAAAATTTGATCGCAGTCGTATGCGTCAAAAATAATTTCACTTTCTTACTTAACTAAAATAACAGTAGTATGCGATAATAAAGAGTTCGTATCCACAGAGAGGCTTTTTGTTGTTATGTAAATTTCAGTTTCTTAGTAACCAATGGGGGGTGTTGATATTTCAAAGCAATAAAAATAAATTGGAAGCAAAGTAATAATAAAAGTAATCAATAAGGAGAAGATATTGGTCACGGGATAGTTTCATTCACAAACTTGAATTCTCAACAATGACTAGAATTGAAATTTTAATCTCTCATTTACTAAAAGTCTTAGGATACCTTGGTTGTAAGTATATCCCGTTAATTCCCTGATTTCATCACAACCACATTAAAAGATGCATATGTGAATTCTTCCTAGAAAGCAACCTAAAGTGTAAAAGCACAATTAAGTTTAACTCCCTAAAAGCAATAAGTTCAATGGAATAAGACTAATCAAGGAAATAAAAATGTGTAAAAGCACTAAATCGATTTAACCCAAGTTATGATTCATATGTGACTAGTAGGATATATCACTACAAGCACTACCCACAATTATGCTACTTAGAATCAGGGATAAACAACGTTTTCGTATTGAAAACCCTAATTTAGCTTTAGAAATAAATGCTAATCGTATTGATTCCGGACTCAATCAAACAAACAATCAAATCATACAACAATATTAATAATGAATCATAAACAATAAAGTTGAGACAAAACTAATGCATTGAATCAAATCTTATTTGTGAAATCCACTTTATATCCCATAACCAATAAATGAAATTTAGCTACTCATAGTTTTTGAGTTCATCATAATTATAATCAAAAATAAAATGAAAAATATGAAAAATAAATGAAATCAAACCCTAGTTGCCGCTCTCCTCCAAAACTCCAGTAGAAAAATGTGTGATCCCAAAAGTTGTAGAAAACTTCCTTTTTATAGCTCTTCTTATTCCAAAATTAGGTTTAGTCTTCAAAGTCTATTAGATAGAAGTCCACCAAGCCCACAAGTGGGAGAAACCCAAGTAAAAATCTTGCCAAAACGAGCGGAAAACTGGGGTCACGTGCCGAAAATTGGCCGGAATCCGGCGCCTGAAAATATCTCAGGTGACCGGCAAAGTCCGCCCGGTCAACGAGTCAGCACGATTGGGTCAACTAAGTGAACTCGGGTCAACTGAGTGAACTCGGGTCAAGCACCGAGTCAACTCACTGACTGGTCATGGCGTACGCCATTTTACAGGCCATATGCCACTGTTGCGCTGCATCATCATTGCAGCTTCACTGTTTCACTGCCATCCATGATGGCTGTGCCTTCCCTGCAACTGCAGTTCATAACCTGCAATCACTTCCATAACCTTGTCATATGCTCAATCAAACCACCAAAAACATAGCTCCTTCTCAACTTATTTCATTTGGCTAGTGCAATCCTACAATCATCAACTCTGTAATAGCTGCAAACTCCTCAGCTCCAGCACATCACCTCTTCTTTCACAGATCCATTCATCCCCAGTCTGTACTCAAATCCCCTGCAACTGCTTGGGTTTCTCTTATAATATCCAGCTGCATAACTTACTCTGCAATTCTCAATTTCTGCAGCACAACTCCAATACCCAGTTCTCAGCAGAACTTCAACTCAAACACAACCTCACAACATTGCCTTGTATCTCTGCATTGAAGTACCAACTCCAGGCAACCCTGTACTGCATCCCACATGTGCTAACATTCATCTAACTCCACAATTCTCCCGCTGCAGCTTCAATCTCTCCTCTAACTTCTTCTCAGATTTTCTTTAGCTCCAGCAGCACCAGCTAGTTAGCCTGGAATCTCCAAGCTTAGCACCACCAATGCTGTCACAGCCAACACTGCAAACCAAACCACCAGAGCCACTGAGACAACAACAACAACTTCTTCTTATTGAATTCTTTGCAGCAACACTTGCTCAAGCCACATAATACTCCATGTGACTGCTTGCACAGCTACAACATCATGCCCTAATTGCAGTTCAACACCACAACAAAAACTAGTTTCATTCCAGCCTTACCTGTAATTTTACCAGTAAATATCCATCTAACAAAGCACCTCATTGAACCAGTTCCATCTGAATCATTGATTTACTCCCCTGCAATTCCCATTAATATCAGTTGTAGCTCATTCTCTCCATTTGAACCACCAGTAGCTTCTCAGCTTCAACAGCAATGCTCTAGAACCACCAGCTGCAATTCCAGCTCAATATCACACCCCACCATCATCTCATGGTGCAATCCCCACTTCATAATAACCAACTTGTGAAAATTACCCACAACATCTAGCCTAGCCTGCACATCTCAGTTCAAATCAAGCACTACCACCAGATGCTCAAAGCCTCATTCACCTACAGCTGCCAATCAATCCTTGTAACTTATATCACACAGCAGCAGCATACCCATTCTAGCTCAAGCCACAGCTTCAGTTCCTCTTCTTCCCTGATTGCTTTATCTTGTTCAGAGGCTACCAAACTCAAAACCCATCTCTTTCACAGCTTCATAATCAGAAATTCACAGTAGAACCCATTTTATATCCTTGTCCATGACCACCAACAAACCAACAATACCCTTCTCTCACTCATAACAACACCAGAACATCACAGATTTACCAGCTACAAATTCACCTCAAACCCTGTTTAACTTCTTCCATTCCTTCTCCCAACTCGAGTGATTCAACAAACTCGTTCTTCAATTTCAGACCCTAATCAAAACCCTAGCTTCTGCATTCATTTTTTTTCTTTCTCTGAGTTCTACATCTCATCTGTGCCTGAATTCATCTTCATTACCAAATCATCCAGTATCCTTTGTAATTGAATCAAAACCCTGGCCAATTCTCGATCAACAGCAAAATGAACTCATCTTCTATAACAAATCAACATTCACCACCTCTGAGATTAATAACAATTTCAACATCATTTTAACAGCATCACTAGACCATTACATAATGTGTCTTCTCTTCAATTACAGAGATAAACCCTCATTTCTTCATTGTTTCTCGATCTGGGTACTTGAACCAACAGCAGTCACAGCTGCTTTTCTTTCTCCTCAATTTTAGACAAGTGATGAATGGGAAAACTTGTTTCTCGATTTAGGGTTATGAGGTGGATTGGATTGATACACCCAACATATTGAGAAACCACCCCAAACTGGGCTCCTTATAGAAAGTTACCCCTTAACCTTGACTTGGCTCCCAATATTGTTGGTGTATGAAATGACGCTTTCATCCCTCTTTGAATTCTTTCATCAACAACAGACGCTTCTTATTTCTCAGATTCACTTCTTCTCTTCAATTTATATACATCACTAACGCTGTCGTGCTTTTCAGACAAAATATGCATCACTAAAGCCGACGTGCTTTTCAGTCAGAGATGAAGAAATAAAAGTAAATAATGAGAAATAATTAAGCCTCCAACCGGAATTGCACTTGAGATGACGCTTTTGCCCTGTTTCTTCTTCTTTTGTTCCAAATGACTCCAAAGTACCTAAATAATCAAAAACAAAACATAAAATACATAATTTACAAGAAAACTAGCAGAGAAAGTATAAACAATAGATAAATAGAATGGTGTTTTAGACACCTATCAGAATGGACATACGGTGTTTATAGTATTGCTGCTACCATTTCTTAATTATTAATTCAAGGGGGATTTTGCGTTTCCCCCTCAAAAAAGATAGTTAATTTGCAATACCCCTAGAGATTGATAATAGGCAAAACCCCCTTTAACTTGGATGTGCCGTAACAAAACAGTTAAAAAATACGTGAAGTGCACGTGTATGTCAGAATAAAATATTAAAATGATAAAACCCAAAATTACCCTTTAATAAAATATAAGAAATCGACGCATGTTATAAGATCTGAGATAATCTTATTAATTAACGGTGAGAAATCTAACACGTCCTTAAATTTCATTTCACTCTCTCTCACTGGAGTCTCAAATACTATCTTCTTTTCGTGTAGAATCCATTTTCGCCATTAATAAACCACTGGGGATCATACAAACAGATCCCATTTTCTCGATTGGGAAAACCCCAATTGAAACCCCTAAACCATAGAAACATTTTTCCAACAATATCATGTCTTCTTCTTTTACTTTGTGTTCGTCAATTGCATCTTCATAAGAAAGAAACTAAACGAATTTCACCCAAAATTGATCCCTTTTCTTTATTAGGAAAAGCCCAATTGAAACGGAGAATCACCAATTTCTTATTTACGTTTTTTTTTTCTTCAACTGGAGAAAAAGAAGCAGCGGCGATTTAGCCGGTGGCGGCGGTTGTAAACAAGGAGAAAGAAGGTGGGTATTTTGAAATTGGTTTTAACAATTGGTTTTTGATTATTGATCAGATACACCTTAATTCTGCTGGTGACAACAAGAATTATATCAATTGTTGAGTCGTCGGTACTTAGGATAACACGGTTAGAACTGGTGAAACTTTGCCTTCATTGTATCAATGTTTTTATACTGTAACATTAAAGAGCCACGAATTAAGATATTTTTTTCAATTTTTGTTTGTGAATTGGATGAATAATTTGTGCCCAAGATTGATTACTAGCCATTGTTTGGGACCGTAAAGAAGAATGGAGTTTTAGGGATTTTAAGCTTGGATTTAATGGCGGCTCTTTAATCTCCATAAAGAAGATTGTATTTCTTTAGATAGACTACACGTCTACACCTGCGTCCTGTTTTGGATATGGACTTAAGGGTATTTTTGGGTTTTACTACATTTTAAATTTTATATTATATGCATGTGCACTGCACGTGCACTGTTAACTGAGTGGTCACGGTGGTTAGGAAAGGGGGTTTTGCCTATTATCAATCTCTGGGGGAGTATTGCAAATTAACTATCTTTTTTGAGGGGGAAACGCAAAATCCCCCTTAATTCAATTTGAGAATCTGTTTCATTGTCATTGTGGTCTATGTGTTTGTGATTTTGTTTATGTTAACATTTAAAATGGGTTTACTTTTTAGGATCTGTTTAGGTTACCAGGTGTTTGTTCTGTTGTCTGGAAGAATTCTGCTGATGCAACTAAAGACAATTTTGGTTTCCATTTTATGTTGTTGGACTAGTTGACGCATTTCCACGTTTTAAACAATAATGGGTAATGCTCCTTGTACATTTTGTTAACTATTTTCGAAAGGCACGGTTTCACTCCATTGGATGGTGAAACAAATGGAAGTTAAAGATTCATTTGGAGTCTAACTGTGCATTCAATTTAGTTCTAGTAGTGTGGTTTCAAAACATGTAGTACCACTGGTGACTTATTCCTTTGCCAAAGGTGAATATCATTTTAATCTATTTTTGTCGCATTTTGGTGTCTATACATGCCATGGTTTGATGCAAGGCCATTTGGATTTTTATAAGACTTACTTCTTGGTTTGGATTGAGTTTCAATGTCATAATTACTTGGGAACTTAGTCTAGATGATAAAACCTTAGCCCGACCGACAAATCTCTTTTTGTGATATCTGGAACGTACATACTGATGGAGGCATATATTAAAATCTAACCGTTAGAACTCTGTGAATTTTTGATATATTATTCTTATAAACGTCAGGCAGACTCGGTAAAAATTTCAGGAAGATCGGACATGGGGAAGTGGTAGAAACCTCTGTAGAACAAAGGATAGCTTGTATTGAGTTTTTTTTTTAACTGCCCATCTAAAAAGATGTGGTTTAAGTAGAATAAATGAATGTGATGTTTTCCATTTCATAACTAAATGGCTTCTTTGAAAATATAGATGACACACATATACTTAGCTGGTACATGAATGCATATGAGTATGGAACCTTAAAATTTTGTGACTTAATTAATCGATACGTTCTTTTTTATAGTTGTGTGTTGGAATTACGGCAAGCTAGTAGTGACTTGAATAATTGTTGCTGATGATTTGATACATGTATCGTTGTGTACAGTATACCATATCCGGGTACGTTCTCTTTATCTTTAAATACATATTTTCATAGCTCTATATTTCCATCTCCTAGCCGAGGCCTTAGCGGTTGATATAATGGCTGTGCTAATGGTGTAAAATATGTCTTTGTGCTTAGTTATTGGTAGTGATGCTAAAGGAGTTATATAGTCTTTTTAATTATCGGCTAAGAATGTAGTCAGGTCTATCCATTGTATTTTGGATATGTTAGCTCCATTTTTGACTATGACACTTGCTGTTGCAGTTAATGTCGAACCATGGTGGTATTAAGGTTATAATAGGGTGTTCCTACTTGTATGTAGAACTGCAGTTGGCGGTAATGATAATGGTGGGATGTAATGTTTTTGGTCATCGGTTTGTTTGGCATATAGGGCTAAACGGCATTGAGACAAGTCCTAAATTGTTGCTGCTGTACACTTGGTCAACCTCTATTTAGGCAATTCTTTTAGCTATACAAATAATGGTGCGAGTTTCCAACTGTATTGTAAAGTATGGTCTTGTCAATTGGTTTCCTATTTATAGATTTGGGGTTCATGTTGTTACTGATTCGCTTTCGAAATCTGTTACTAGTATAAAATTGATAATCTTGTTTGATAAAGATGTAAAGATTAGAAAAGGATATATGGCAGAATGTATATACTTGTTGTAGTTAGTGTTAGAATCTTCCATGGTCTATGTTGATGACTAAATGTATTATTTGTATGGGCAATGGAAATGAATTGCTTAGCCTGTAAATACCTTATGTGTAGAATACAGAACATTGTGAATATTTCAGGGACATGGGTCTTGGGTAAGCCTTGAAGTGGAGATATGGTCGTGCGCTCTTGGTCGTGGGATCGATGGTATTAAGTCAGGGATAATAACCACTATGCAGTTCAAACTATCCACGATATCTAATGTTAAATATAGTTACTGCTACGGTAAGCAATTCATACTATCTATTGCAAGGGATGATTGCTACTTAAACAAAGTAGTTCATATCATCTAAAAAAAAGAGATAGTTGATGTTATAGTCGATTCATCTCCCCCCTTTTCGCCTCCCGCACGTATCTTTCGTGTACCGCCGAATGTTTCGTACACCAAACGAATTTTTCAAAAACACGGATTCAATATCTACGGTTGGATTATCTTAATCTCCACCCCAGTCGTCGATACAAAACTACACAAAAGCGCATCTTATTATTAACACTGAACAATTCGTTTCCGTTCTCTTCCATCCTCATCTCCTCTTTTGATTTCATTCATCTTCTCCCCCAAATCGACAAAAGCACATCTCAACAGTGTCAATGATTAGTTCACTTGATTTTGATTTCATCTTCTCCCCCGAATCTCCCCCCTTTTAATTGATTTCATTTTCACCCAAAATTATTCTAGGGCAGCAATAAATCCGTTGATGATTTTGATCACCACCCAAATCTTCCAATTTCAACTCATTCATTCATCAGGTTAGTGTGGAAAAGTTGCAAATTGATTAATTTTTTTAGTAAATTGTAATGGGATATGCATGTTGTATTTGATAGTTCAGTTGATGATTTGTTAATTAGTAAAATGTGTTTATTGTTTGGGGAAATCAAAGTGGTTTTTTTAGGTCACTCATTGATTTATTATTAGGTTTAAAATCTGTCTTTTGGAATTGTGGAATTGTTTTGATTATTTTGAAATTTGGGGTGATGATTTTTATTAAGGAATTGTTTTCAGAACTTTATGAAGTAAAGCTTCCGGCCATAAAATATTTGAGAAATCGTTCTAAAGCAAAATCTGTAAAGCATATCATGATTTTGTTGATTTGAGCAAGTTTATGTGCTCCATGCCAAACTTAAGTTTGATGTCTCTGGTAACAAAATCATGATATGATTTATTTTTATTTGCAATGGAAGACCAACAAGCTACCGATATAGATATGGGTCGTGTTCCCAATAGACAACGGCAGAGGAGGAGAAATTGCTACAAAATGAGTGTAGGCGAAATCAGTGTAGAGCTAGGCAGCCACATGGTAGTAATGATTAGTTGATAGTAGCATGATCATGGTTTCCGTCACATAATCTCTCCTCATCCTGTTTGTTGCAAATGAATTGATTTGGCTTTTGTTAGGCATTCTCTGTTCATATAACGATTCCATCTGAATGAAGCACCAGCTTCACAAAGAGATCTTACTCAATTTGTAACACATTCTGCGTTTTTTTTTTACACTTAAAGACATGAATGCTTATACCTGACAAGATTCAACATATGTGGTTTTGCATCATTTTATGTAAAACTTGAGTTGTTCCTCGCACTGAATGTCCATTACTTGCTGCAAATAGGAAGCATGGGCTCTGCATTGTACAGTGCTAAAACACTTCAAAACTGAGACTAAACAAAGGGAAACAAGCCAATTAAATATATCAACTAATGTTTTTGACAAATATTTTTTTTTCTTCCTTCGCTTTATCTTACTGCTTGATTTGTAATTGTATCTAATTTTTATGCAGGGTAGTCAACTCCATTAGAAACGACCACAGATCTATATTCTTCATTGATGGTAATTCAGGGTAGAGATTACCACGTGTTGGTGTCTATCTACCGGAACCACTGTTCAGTCACGGAAAACTATTTGTTGCTTTGTCTAGGGAGTTTTGAGAACTATAACAGAAGTACTAGTTGGGGTTTTTCCGGATATCTCTGCAATGGGTTTCTAGAAATATCCTTTTGCCAAGATGTCCTAGGTCATCTGATATTTTTGGGTAATAGATTATTGATAGATTAACTTCTAAATAGCTTTTCTTTTTCTTACTTTGGTTAATTTGAATTCGAAAATGCAAATATGTGTGAAAAAACTATTGTTTGCCGACGTGCAATGCACGTGCACTCGACTAGTACTATTTAAAGGAAAGACGACGAACTACGGTCGTGCTTGATCCCTTTGAGCAACGGAGAGGGTACGTAGGCATCCGTTATGTGGTTCAGCACAATTCCACTAGATTGTTCATATCATCTGAAAGTGCGTGTTGCTGCTTCGGCAATTTGTACCACCTATTCGGAGATGATTGCAATCTTGGCATATATCATAGGCAACTGGCCAATGATGGCTGGTAACCAAAACTACCTTAATTTTGGCAATTGGCCGTCCGTTAATTTTTGGCAATTGGCCGTCTGTTAATTTTTGGCAATTGGCCGTCTGTTAATTCTGGGCAATTGGCCTCTGTTTATTCTGGGCAATTGGCCTCTGTTTATTTTGGCAATTGGCCATCTGTTTATTTTGGCAATTGGCTTCTGTTAGTTTTGGGAAATTGGCCTCTCTATTAATTTTGGCAACTGGTCATCTGTTTGGAAATTGGAACTTTTGTGGAATTTTATGAGGATTATGGTATGGGACATATGCTCATAGAATTCTAACCTTGAGACCAATGAAATTTCTATTCAACAGGATCTCAAGTTTGTGGTTCGGTAAGAAACGATTGTTACCGACTGCGATAGGGATTATCTATGAACGTAATTTTTTATTTTTTTTTACTTGAGTGGCATTTTAGGGAGTCGGAGCTTGCCTAGAAGGCTAAAATCTGGTTCGTTGGAAGTCAATATTCACCGATCCGTGGAAGTCAAGATTCACCGATCCGTCACACCGGGTTACATAGACTTCTGGCAACAACAACTTGAGCGTTTGTACAAGTTCGCGATGGATGTTACGTCTCCAATGCGAGAGTTTCCTTCCCCTAACATGATTGATTATCGACCGAGATTGAAATATCTTTCTAGTGGTGATAAGAGAAAAACGCCTCCGGCCTGTTCACATGTAAGTATTCTCCTTATGATTTTGGTGAATCCATGATAACTTCATCTTAATTTTTTATTAATTTTATTGTACGACGATCGTGTCGTGATACCTCGAATTCAGTTAGACTTCTCAGAAGTGCAAGAAAGTCCCCTGAATGGAGAAGGCAGAAGTAAGAGGAGTTACAGGATGATACCGAATAATGTGAAGTCCCCAGTAGTTTCTTTGGTGAGTTATTACTATTCCTTCATGACCTTTTCTTTGTCCGCATAATTAGGATCATGAGACCAATGTTTGTTGTTGCTCCAGAATTTCGCTCCATCAAGTATTGACGGTCTTCGTCTCGCTCAGCTAATAATTCATGAGTTCAACGATGAGGATGAAGTTGATGTAAGTATTCCTTCGTATAATCAACCATGATACTTCTCGAAATAAATAATAATAATTGTGCTGATATGTCCAGGAGAACATTGTCGTGGAAAATCAACATGGCCAGGATGTTCATTCGTCTTCAAATGGTGGTGAGAAAGAGAACCCTCAAGAATTGGGACCGAATGGAGGTAATGATGCTCCCACTGTTGATGCCGACCATATTAATCCTTCGAATGGCTTGGAAACTCCACAAGTAAGTATTCATCTCATATTATCTTCATAGAAGTATAATATTGCTGATTTGTGAATGAATGAATGAGAATCCACACGAATGAATGAAAATTGTTAGCGAACTACGTCACCAGAAAATTCAGAACTCAGTTTTTAGCAAAAACGACATAAAATCTTCATCCGATGTTGGATTTTCGCGATCTACCTATGTATCCTTATGCCCAGGAAATTTCCAAGCTTTATTAAAGAAGCTTTTAGAGTTTTGAGCACGTTTAGGGGCCGAAATCCACGAAATAGTAAACTTCTTGGAGACTTTCAGAAAATTTTCAGCTGACATGAAATTGCTATGAAATTTTGATATGTTGTATAAAAAATACATACAAAGAGAACAGTATATGACTCAACCTTAGATTCCTCACCAATTGCTCCCAGTTTGTCGTCTTATACAAGGCAGTATAATATCTCTTCAGTTGAGCTTATTGAAAAACGTGTTTTATGGCTTCTACACTAATTTGCCTGTGTCTTGGATGCATAATAAAGAACTTAAATAGTGTTAGTTGACTCACATGCTGGATTTCATGATTTCCTTTGGTATCCATGCTCGAATTGCTCTAATCTCACCTAATCTTCGTATTAGGTACCAAATACTGAAGTTGAGAATAATGGAGCAAATGATGATTCGAATCGTATGGTGAATCAAGTTGATGATGTTACGATCTCTGCACCTCAATGTCATGAGAATATTACTACTGTAGTTTTCGAGGAAACTGGTTAATATTGCTCCGATGGAAGAAACCGGGCCAAGGGCAGAAGAGACCGTGCCAGAAGAAGCTGTTACCATGACTATGGAAGTTGCTCCGGTAATTGAGAATCACATAGTGATACACCAATATCCTAATACAGAGATTGTTTGTGAACCTCCATTTGCGTATCTGTGGGCGGATTCAGCGTTCCCACTGGGTGTGCCAATATGTATGAGAAGTTGTGGAAATGTATGGCCATATTGTCGTTACAAGAGATCCTGAATGCAACTACTTCTTGATTATGCAATTAGGAAACATATTGCGTGTCATAGATGATATTCGTACCAGGGCCAGAAGTACTGTCACTCGAGATGTACTCTTTGATAGGGAGTACAACTTGGAGAAATCTTAAGAATTTGGTTTTGACTTGAAATGGCTTCGTCAGAAGATCAACACCATCAAGGATGCAGTAGTGAAGAATATACCCTTTACCAGTGTTGTTGTGGTGGATAAAATGGTTAAGATTGCTGAATTAACTGAAAAGATGGAGCTGGAGAAAGCGGCCTTGCAAGTTTTGGAGAATGCAGAGAAGCAGAAATCTTACTTTGCCGGATTCCTTTAGTTCTCCTTTCCATAATCTCTTGAATCTTGAACTTTTGAGAGATGTGAGGTTTTATTTTGGCTTTGAATTTTTGATTGGTTTTGAGTTAGTGAGTGATTGAGGATTTTCTTTTTGGAATTGATAGAGATTTTTCTTAAAATAAAGAACTTTGATAAATTGCTGAATTCAAATACTGAATGCAAGAATTGCAAACTCCTGGAGAAATTGAAAATACATGTAAAAGAAAATCCTAGAATGAAAACATTAGGTGTTTTGAGAATTCATACCTTGAACACAAAACATCTTGGGACGCTGAATTTTTCATGCGTCAAAAGCCTTAGGCAATTTTTGTGAATCACTGGCACACTTGTCTTGCCCTTCATATCAGCCAGTTTGTAATATCCTCCAACTACTGACTTAGCAATCATGAAAGGTCCTTCCCAGTTAGAACTTCTTGTGGTATGGAGATTACGCTTAGTTGCCTTGAGAACAAAATCTCCTTCATGAAATTTGTTAGGCTTGGTTGTTCGTGCCCTGAATATCTTATGTTGGTTTGGAATTCCTCGTATAGTGGGGTTCCACGCTTGTGAAGATTTCCAATTCTGCGGCACATGTGGACACTCGTGCATGGGAGAATATTTAGGATATTGATTATGAAACTCGGTCATTATTCCATCAATGACTGTGTTAGTGAGACGATTCATTCGGAGAGGTTCTGCATCCAACCATTTGGTGAAGTATTGCTGAGGTGAGACCAACCACTCATAATGTTTGGTGATAGCTGAGTTATGAGTAAGATCAAGTCCCCTGACCAGAGAAGCATATTTGAAAGTTGGTAATATAGATACATGAGGGACAATGAGACTTTCCTGAGTGCGGAACCTCTTGACGAATTCATGTGCGTTCTCTCCAGGTTTTTGCGTGAGTTCCATCAAGGATTCGACTTTCCCCAGATGTTCGAACGGTGGATCATCTTCCGCTTCTTCCAAGTCAGAGCTTTCTTCAACGGAAAAATGTGCAATTGAAGGTGTTACAATTACCTTTTTTACCATGAATCCATGTCCGTCCAAGAATCATATCATACTCTGGATATTCTCTGATTATGTGAAACTTGGTCTCTGACCTGGTTTCCCCAATTTTTATTCTGAGGATGATGTAACCATATGCGTCTCTGGATATTCCTTCGTGATCTCTGACTGAGGCGGGAGCATGAGTGGCTTCTTGTCGAGTGATTCCTGCGGCTCTGAGAGTCTTCGGAGGAATGATATTAACAGCAGTGCCAACGTCGACCAACGCTTGCTTGAATTTATTTCCTTTGAGGTGGACTATGGTGACAAGTCCCCAGTCGTACATCTCCTTGTCTGTTATTGGAGGCTTGGGGAACGCCTCTTGAATTGCTAATCGTTTTCCTGACACGATGTGATTCAATGCAGCAAACATATCATTTCTTTGAGCTTTTGACAAGTACAGAAACTTACAGATATGCTCAATTAAGGATTGAACTGCTTCTTTGACCGGCTGCTCAGAGAGTGTAAATGTTCTGATTGGGAGAGAATTTATGTGCACTCATTCAGTCCCCAGTTCTCCTGAATCAACTTTTTCTTTGAATATGCGCTTCAAAGTTCTGCACTCACTTGTTGGATGGCTGACATATCTATGGAAACGGCAGTAGCGTGGATTTTTCATTTGCTCCTCAGTTGGTTCCCTTTTGACGGGAGGTAGTTTGATCGCACCGTCTTGAATCCAGACTTCCAATAATTCGACCACTTTTTCAATGGGAAAAGGGAAGTCAGGATCTTCTTGGTCAGTCTGTTGATGCGGTTGTGTGTTTCCATCCTGTTTGTCCTTCCTTGGCGCTTTTGGAGGGTGAGACGTTGGAAGATTATTTTTATGTTGCTGCGCTTCAGCTTTTCTCTTTCTCCCTTTAGCAACATTCATGGAAGCATCATCATCATATTTTTTCTAAATTAAATGCCTGGAGGCGTTGTTTCGAGTGTCTCTTGGCTCCTCGACTTTGACGGTTTTTGTTCTTTCTAGCAAGGCTAGAACAGTAGTTGTTGATCGCTTGGCTGCTTCATGAAGTTCTGAGAAAGTCTGAAACCTGAGATTTTCCAGCAAGTCCCTATAGACTGGGATCATCCCGTTGATGCATAATTCCACCAGTTGTTGCTCAATAACATTAGGATCATGACAATCCAAAGCCTGGGTTCTGAACCTTTTCACATATTCGTTAGGATTTTCAATGTTCTTCTGAGCCATCCTTCCTAAGTTAGAGAGAGTAACCTACTCGGAAACAAAGAAGTATTTCCTGTAGAAGGCATTAATCATTTCTCCCCAATTAGCTATGCTTCCTGACGCAATGTTGTTGTACCAAGTATATTCTCTGCTTGTCAGAGATTTTGAGAGCTCCTTCAAACAGACAACATGGTTATGTTCATGCTCTCCTAATGATTCTAAGAATAGAGAGACGTGTTCTCGAGCATTCCATGTTCTATTGTACAACGTGAATATTGGAGAGGTGTAGCCTTTTGGGAGAGGGATCCTTTGCGTAGCAGCAAGATATGGAGGTTGATGACGATGTACCGATGGTGCATTTCCCTTTCCTCGATCCTCTATAAATCTTTCCAGATCTTCACGATTGATGAAATTGGTAGGCTCCTTTGTCGGTGGGTTTTCCACAGTTTTTTGGACTTCGTCATCGTCGACTACATGGATTGGAACAACCTCGGGATCAACAGTTTCTTTATCTTTCCCTTTCTCTTGAGTCATATTATCAGTGAGGGTCTTGAGGTAATTGCACAACTCCTTTTGCGTCGCAGCCATGTCAGTTTGATTTTTGGCAATAGTTTCTTACACCATCATGAGATCGGATATGGTAGGCGTATTTTCTATGACTTCATAGGGATGCCGACCGAAGAGAGGATGGCCTCCAGTGTTGGTTTTAGGAGGAGTTGTATTGCCAGTGCCGTTGTTGGAAACAAGATTAGTTTCCGGAGTACCACCATTGTTGCTAGTGCTAGCGTTGTTTGGGTTAGGATTTGTGACTAAACCTGACCTAAGATCAACCATTTTGTGAAAGCTTGAGATTGCAACCGAGATATTAATCTCCCACCGTGGTCGCCAATCTGTAGATGGGAAAAACGATTTGCTGGGTTTTTAAGGAAATGAAGAGACGAGCGTGTGGGCGAGACTCCTCAACCGAGAAAACTGCTTAACCTCACACAGATACACTGCAAAGGGAGTGCTTAGATTCGAGAGATCAATCTATAGGACTCCGGCCTAAACCAAGTCAATGGCCGTTCCAGAGTCAATTCGGTTACAAAAAGGGAGATGGGTTGATCTGTAGGAAGGAAGCTGAGAATTGTGTGGGATCAATGATGATTAAGGATTGTGGATGTGTTGTGGGTTTTCGTAAGTTTTATGCGAACTGATGAGTTCAAATAAGCTCTGGTAGATTGATGAATTCTTGAGAGTAATTGTTCGAGAAAATCTGTGTAGACGAAAAATGTTGTTTATTTCAATCATGGATTCAGAGACTTATTTACATTTTCAGAGTAATGAACACATTGATCCCTGTAAGTGTGACAGTTTATTGAATAAAAGAGTGGGAAAGTGGGATATCGTGGTGAAACCAGTTCCAAGTCGTGCGGAGACTTGGTTAATCGTCCACCCATTACTTTACTAACTCCTTCAACCGTTTGCACGACTTACTTACATTTCTCGTCGTGGATGAATCCACGTGCCGTAGGCCGCCAGACCAAAACCCTAATTGATATCCCCCATGTGACGTGATTGATGTCTCACGAATCGTGGAGTCTGCAAGGTAGACGTGTATTTAATTAGTTAGTTGTTGACTGATTAGACAATGAGTCTAGGTTTTGTTGAATTAAGCATGATTGACGAATACTCAGTGATTCATGAATGTTAATATTTTTTGTCTGAACAAATATTATAAATTAGTTGAGTTATTGAATATTGAGTTGCGATCAATATTCGAGTTTCCCAATATTGATAAGTTACTGAATATTGATAGCTGGATAAATATTCGAGCAACTGAGCAAGTGTTTGCTCAATTCGATGAATTATTAATTGGTGACGTGACCCAATAAAATATTAGTTAAAATATTGGTAGACTACCAAATATTACATAATTAATCCAGATGTTGATTGCTGGATCAACATAAATTTATTAATGTTTGAAATTGCTTAGAATGATGATTTTGTGGAGCGTTTGTTCGAAATCCTAATTTTTGAGCAATTGTTCGTCAATTGATGAATTGCTGAAAATAGGTCATGAGTGAGGGAGGGACCGACCACATGGGATGATGGTCAACCATGTGATGCCCGAGTGCTCGAGTGAGCGTGCACCGGATTCCTTGGTTGACCGATTGGTGAAAAAATGGTGTTAAAATGCCGATTTCATCATTTATTAAAATAGTGCTCGTCTGAGCATTAGGTAATAAAACCTAATTTATGGAGAAGTGATGGACTGACCAAGAGGGCATGAAACCGTCCCTTGGTGGTCGTGGGACCAGCTGATGGTCGTTTGAGCAAATTCCAAGTTGTTGGAAAGAGTTTGGACCCAAATATGAGCAATTGAGCAAATTAGGTCAAAATTATAAGAATGTGAGGGACCGATTCCTTGAAAGACTTAGGGACGGCCTTGGTAGGTCAAGGAAGCATGCCCGTGTCACCATAATTCCCGTGTCTCAGTCCTGAGAGTTTTGGCACTTTCTGATGTGCGTTTGAGCAATATCTTGGATTTTCAGAAGAGCTCGATCTTTGACTGAAATTCTCGATTTTGCTCGAATGAGCAAGTAGAACTTTGCTCGTTTGATCAAAATTTGGAAAATATTAAAATAATGATATTTTAATATTTAGCGTGAGTAGCCTAGTCGGTCATATGACCATTTGAGTTTTTGGCTTTTTCATGGTTCGAGCAATATTGGAGAAAATATGAAGAAACCATGATTTTTGCTCAAACGGAGGAGTTTCATGAGATGAGGGAAATAATAATTATGAAAGACTAGGGATTGTAAGGTGTGGTACCGGCCATGGCTATGGCATAGCTAGCAGGCCAGGTAGCCCGGTCCCACGACACCTTTCCCTATTATCAATCATGAAATTCAGTGGAGAATGATTCACGAAACCTAGTAATAAAAGTGAGTAGTTTTTTATTATCAATCCATATGATCAGCAGTGAATTCGACCATGAATTTGGAATAATAAAATGAGCATTACCATCCTATGGGATCGTGGATTCGACCATAAAATCGGAGTAATTCATTATTTCCATTCCATTAGATCAGTCGTGGATTCGACCATGAAATCAGAGTAATGAGGTTATCTATTACCATTCCATGAGATCAGTCGTGGATTCGATCATGAAATCGGAGTAATGAGATAAAAAAGATTATCTTCTAGGAATTCAGTAGTGAATGTCATGGTAGAATTAATCTATTGCAGAAGGGATATTATCCAGTTAAAGCGTCATACCCGTTTTGAAAGGTGCATAGTCAGGAGTCAACGAGTGTTTCCAATGTCCTGAAGGAGGTTTTATCTCAATCTTATGGAGAACCGCCTGGATCTATACATGGTCTCTCTACATAATCAGGGAACAGTGAGTGTCACCGACGTCCTGAAGGCGTTATTGCTCTCAATCTTACGAAGAACCGCCCAATCGTTCTTCTATGTAGAGATGGGTCTCTCTATGTAAATGTGGGTCTCTCTATGTACTCAGGTAACAGTGAGTGGCACCGACGTCCTGAAGGCGTTATTTATCGCAATCATACGGAGAACCGCCTAATTATTTTATTCTACATAGAGATCATGATGAAATGCGAGGCATCGAATGCTCATCTAGTTGAGGCATTTCGAGAGACATGTTCATCGTGGCTCGTAAAATATAAATCGTCACATGCCTGAAAGACGTGTCAGAAACATGCAGTATCATGATTTTACAATTTTGACCTTTGTTGAAAATCCACCATCTACAGGTAGTGTCCAACATCAACAACCCCGAATCACTGAACCGACGTATGACACAAAGGAACAGATTTTCGGATCCCGATTACGCGCCCGAAGATTCAGACTACTTCGATAGTAATACCCGAAGATCCGGATGATCATCCATGAGAGACAAGCGTTTTCTCGCAATGGAGAGTCTTCGTGCCAAAATGATGGCGGAAATTAAGCAATTAAAGACGAGGCAAGGAGGAGTAAGATTAGAGGAAGTAATGAGAAAAGATATCACCACACCGCTGACCAAGCGACTGGAAAGATCGCTCATTCCCCTAAAGTGTCCCATCCCAGCGTTTGAATGTTATGAAGGATCCAGCGACCCTGCAGCTCACCTTCGGTACTACAACCGAACTATGTACCGATGGGACCGAGACGATGTGGTCCTCTGTAAATACTTCCCCTCAAGCTTGAAAGGATCGGCATTATCCCGGTTTGACAACCTGCCGCTTAATTCCATCGATTCCTACAGTCGGCTCACATAGATATTCTTGGAAACTTACATGTACAACAAGACAGTCAATGCAAGAATGGACAAGCTCTTCTCACTAGCGGTCTCTTTCAAAGAAACGATCAGAGAGTATACAGATAGGTGGTACAAGATCTATCAAGCAATAAGGAACGTAGACCCAGTAGTTATCATCAACTATTACAAGTGGGGATTGTATAGGATGAGCCCATTGTTCGTTGAGATTCATGGAAGTATTCCCACTGCCGAAGAAGATCACTGGGTAATCTTCGAAAAGCACGCCAGGCTTGAGGAGATCCAGCGGGACAACCCTAGAGCACAAATACAGAAATCTCATCGTACAAATTCGGTAGAGCAAGCCAGCGGCTCCAAAATGACGAATTTAACCGAGTGCCTTAACAAAGATAAGAGAAGATGAAGAGATGATTATCGACGCAACGATCAAAAGTTCGAATATCAAGTTTACACGAAGCTCAACACAAGCTATGTTCGTCTTTTGAGAGAAATCAAGGACCACACCAATCTCGAATATCCATTGTCAAAGGGAAAACAACCACCACGATCGGTGAAATCAAGGGATTACTGTGAATACCATTGCTCCAACAATCACCAGACAGAGAAGTACAAAAATGTCAAAATAATGATCCAAAACCTGATAGATACTGGAGATCTCAAATAATAGGTTCTAAAGCCAGCAAACGAAAAAAAGATACATCGGAACAAGCAAGTCCGCCTACTAGAAAATGATCGAACGATCAATACCATTTCTTTCTCGGAGCCTTGTGGCCCATCACTGACTGAACAGATCGGGAAGTGGTTGAGAAAATAATTCGAATACTATTGCGAGCTATACAAGATCGATGGAGAGGAGGTAGATGGACACGAATATTGGATGAATACACCAATAACTTTTTCTTCCGATGACGTTGAAGAAGATATGGAAGACCACAACGACCCTCTGGTACTCACACTACCTGTCTCAGGGTGGAATATAAAGAAGAGTTTGATCGACGAAGGGAGTTTAGTCAATGTTTTGTTCTATGATACCTTTAAGCGAATGAAATTAAATGACGAGCAGCTGATGTCTTCTTATTACACTATTTATGGATTCAACGGGGTAGCCACGAAGCCCTTAGGGGATATTGTCTTGGAAGTTAAAGCCGGACCAATAAAGGTCAGCACCAGGTTCAGCGTAGTAGATGCACCGTCCCCCTATAATGCCATCATCAGATGAAGATGGGTGCACAAACTCAAAGGAGTAGCTTCCACGTACCACCAATACCTTAGATTTCCAACACCCGAAGGGGAAATGGAGATCAAAGGCGATCAGGTTACATCACGAGAATGTCAGGCTCTGGAAAATCAACTCAACGATGAGCAGGGAGAGCGACACAATTCTTGAAGGGGAAAAAACAAAGCAATGGCCAAAGATAAGGTGATCGAACTGTATCTTGAATAAACCTTGGGGAAAAGCCTAACTAAGAGTAGCACCATTCTAACTACCGAAGCAGGCACTTCAGGGAAAATAGAGGCGAAAGAATCCACCAAATAGCAATTAAAAAGCGTTCCTCTTCCAGGGGAACCAAAGCCTACATTCACGCCGGTAGAGCCCGCCAAAGAGATAAACATAGGAACAAAAGAAGATCCTAAGATGATTAAGATAGGGACTCTGATGGATAAAGACCGAGAAGAAGCACCAATCAAACTGCTCAAGGAGTACGCGGACATTTTCTCATGGAAGTTAAGAGATATGTCAGGAATCGATCCCAAGATAATATAACACGAACTTCGGATAAAGCCAGGCACAAGCCCCTTCAGGAAGAAATTTCGTAAGGTAGCATCAGAATATCATCAAGCAGTCGAAAAAGAGCTTAACAAACTTATGGAAGCAGGATTCATAAGATAATTTAGGTACCCCACATGGATTTCGAACATGGTCATTGTTCCAAATAAAAACAGTGGGGTAAGGATATGCATCGACTTCACAAATCTCAACAAAGCATGCCCGAAGGATAGCTACCCGCTCCCAAGCATCGATCAATTGGTGGACGTCATTGAAGGACACAAAGAACTATTATTCATGGATGGATACTCTGGTTACAATCAGATAGACTTGGAAGAAGAAGATCAACAACACAAAGTATTCTTCAATCCACACAGACTCTACTGCTACATTCGCATGCCCTTCGGACTGAGGAATGCATGGGAAACATATCATAGGATGGTTGATGCAATCTTCAAGCCATGAATTGGGAAAACCTTAGAGGTCTATGTTGATGATATGATCGTAAAAAAGTAAGCTACGCAAGGATCACCTCCAGGACTTAAAAGATATCTTCAGTACAATGAGGAAATATAACATGAAAGTAAACCCAAAAAAGTGCACCTTCGGTGTCACATCAGGAAAATTCCTCGGATATTTGGTGACGAAGAGGGGAATCGAAGTTGATCCCGCTAAAATCCAAGCCATTGTAGATATGATATTACGTCAGTAAAACTCTTAATACATCAAAAATAAACTAAACCAAGATTGAGCAACTTATACTAGCATTAGTATGGGCAACGCAGAAGCTGAGAACCTACTTCTTGACTCATTATGTTCGCGTCCCAAGCAAAGCCCCACTCGAATATGTCCTCAAAAACGCAAGAAAGTTGGGAAGAGTAGCAAAGTGGAATACACAGTTGGAATAGTTTAACATCATACACGAGATCCAAACTGCCCAAAAATCACAAGTCTTGGTCGCTTTTCTAGCAGATCAACCTCTAGATAACGGTGAAGAATTGAAGGGAATATCGGGGGTAGATGAAGATGGAAAGGACCCGATCTATGTGCTAGAACCCCCTAGACAATGAAGGTAGGAAGTTTTTGTCTACATATCCAGGAACAAGGAAGGTGCATGAATAGAAATTGTTATCACAACACCCACAGGTGACAGAATGGTGTACACACTAAGGATGTAATTCGAAGGGAACACCAACAACGTCGCGGAGTATGAGGCCGTGGTACATGCCCTTCGAATGATAATGGAGTTGGGGATAGCAGATGTGCGCCTAACAAGCGACTCACAACTAGTCATCTGACAAATAAAGTTGGAATATAACACCTATGATGAGACTCCCTCAGCGTACATGGCTCTGGTCCAAACTATAGCATCGCAAGTACCCAATATTAAGTTCCGACATCTGTGTAGGAAGGACAATAGACATGCTGATGCTTTAGCCTATATATTATCGATACTGAAAGACAAGAATGTTAAAGCCATCAGAATATCAAGAGTATACCAGCCTTCGGGCACTTCACCCCAAACCGTCGTAGCAACGAACCATGAAAACGATGTAGGGGAAGACATTGCCGAATACGATGCAGGAGAAGATATCGCCGAAGACTTTGTCGAAGATGATATACTAACAAGAGCATAAGGATGAATATTTTAGCAACGAAGAAGACTAGAGAACTTAAGTCCACCTCTTCCTCGACGAAGGGACACTACCCGCTGACGTGAAGCAAGCAAGAAAAGTGCAATCAAAGGCAGAAAGATACGAGCTTCGTGGCGGAATCCTGTACAAAAAATCATTCCTCGGTCCCCTACTATGCTGCTTATCCAGGGAGGAGGTTCATCGTATCCTGAAGGACATTCATTATGGAGATGCAGGCAATCATAGTGGGATGAGTTCATTGGACTACAAAGCTAAAATGCAAGGATATTACTGGCTGCAGATGATACAAGACGCTTCTAGGATGTCTAGAAGATGCGAAGAATGTCATCGGTTCTCTAAAAGGATTCATGCCCCTGCAACAGAGTTAAATTCAGTAGGAAGACCCTGGCCCTTCGAAAAATGGGGGATCGACATCGTCAAACCATTGTTCAAAGGCACCAGAAAAATGAGATTCTTGATAGTAGCCACAAACTACTTCAGCAAATGGGTGGAAGCCAAAGCTCTTAGACAGAATCAGAGATATGGACGTTTTCACTTTTATTTTTCAGAATATCATTTACAGATTTGGGATCCCCGCAGATATTGTTTCCGACAATGGAAAGCAACTACAAGGAAACAACATCGACATGCTCTTCGATACATTCAAGATCAGGAAGAACAAATCCACTTCCATATATTCTCAGAGCAACGGACAAGCCAAATCCACAAACAAAACCATCGCCTTTATTCTCAAGAAAACGGTGTATGAACATAAAGGCCGATGGTGTGAGAAACTGCACAATAACATGTGGTTATATCGAACCACAAGAAGATTAAAAACAGGTGAATGTCCATTCCTTCTCACTCATGGGTCCAAAACAGTCATCCCATGGAGACACTAGTACAAACCTTCACATAGGCCACATTTTTTTGGTTTACAGCCTATCCACGTTTCGGGTTATTTGCGTGGCTATTGGTCATCAATGAAACTATAGAAACATTTTTTGTTACCCTGTATCCATAATGCACCATTTGGTCATTTATTTAATCCTAAACCCATCAAGTGTGTCCATAGGGTATCGTTTGGTCATGGTTTTTATTTTAATCCCATCACATGTAGCGGTAAATGTGTATATGGCCACATTAAGCAATTATGTATGTGTCAAATGTGTAGGGTGGTAATAGACACACTTATTAACCTGTGACAAAAATGGAATTTATTTATCCACCTTGATTTGTTTATGTGTCCATAATACATGGTTTATTAGACAAGCATACACTAAGAAATGGTGCATTGTAAGATAGGTGCTTCCCTCTTAACCAAAGTCTATCATGTTAATTCGCATCTTTCAGAAAAATTGCATTACAAAAAAGAGAGTATCTATCTATCTATCTATCTATATATTTATTTAAATTACGGATTCAAATAATTTGAGATTTTATAAATAAATGAGGTCCCTTACAATGTACAAACTCTAAAGTATCCTGCTTAAACATAAAAAGCAAAGAAAGCAAAGATACTATCAAAATTTTTTTTACCAGGATCGGTCACACCAGTTACCAGGACCAGTCACACCAATTACCAGGATTAGTCGCACCAATTACCTAGACCGGTTACACCAATTACTAGGACCGGATACACCAGTTACCAGGACCACACCAATTACCAGGACCAGTTAACCCAATTACTAGGACCGGTCACACCAGTTACTAGCTACCTTTGGGAAGCAAGGTGTAACCAGTCACAAGCTACTTCGGGAAGCAAGGTGTAACCGGTTATAAGATACTTCGGTTAAGCTGAACCAATCTTAACTTTTGTTGAGATTTGTGGTATAACCAGTCATACCCTATGTTATATAGCTTTGGAAATCAAGGTGTAACCAATCACAAGCTACATTGGAATGCAAGTTGTAACCGGTGACAACTTACTTTGGAATCCAAGGTAGAATCGGTAAAAAATTGAATTGGAAGTTAGTTGTAATCATTTACAAGCTACGTTTGGGAAGCAAGGTATAACTGGTTATAGCTACTTCGGGAAGCAAGGTGTAACCGGTTACAAGCTACTTCGGTTAAGCTGAGCTAATTTTAACTTTTGTTGAGAGTTGTGGTATAACCGGTCATAGCCTGAGTTATGTAGATTTGGAAATCAAGGTGTAACCGATCACAAGCTATATTGAAATGCAAGTTGAAACCGGTCACAAGTTACTTTGGAATCCAAGTGAATCGGTCAAAAGTTGAATTGGAAGTTAGGTGTAATAATTCACAAGCTACCTTTTGTAAGCAAGGTATAACTGGTCACAAGATACTTCAGGAAGCAAGGTGTAACCGGTTACAAGCTACTTCGGTTAAGATGAACCAATCTTAACTTCTGTTGAGAGTTATGGTATAACCATTCATAGCCAATGTTATATAGCTTTGGAAATCAAGGTGTAACCGATCAAAATCTACATTGGAATGTAAGTTGTAACCGGTCACATAGTTTGTATGTCGTTATACCACATTTGAAGTTCAAATCGACACTGAGCTTCATATTTATCGATTTCGATGATGTATCCTGCTAAGTTTGAAATCTGAACCCTCCTAGAGCTTCTTGGTTCATAATTTGTATGTTGTTATACCACATTTGATGTTCAAATCGACACTAAGCTTCATATTTATCGATTTGGATGATGTATCCTGCTAAGTTTGTAGTCAGATCCCTCATGGAGCTTGTTGGTTCATAGTTTGTATGTCGTTATACCACATTTGAAGTTTGAATCAACACTGAGCTTCATATTTATCGATTTTGATATGTGTCATTCTAAGTTTGAAGTAAGAACCCTCCTGGTGCTTCTTGGTTCATAGTTTATATGTCGTTATACCACATTTGAAGTTCGAATCGACACTGATCTTCATATTTATTGATTTTGATGATGCTTCCTTGTAAGTTTGAAGTCAGAACCCTCCCGGAGTTTTTCAATGTGATCTAAGGCTACTTCATGACATGTATGACTAGTCGAAATTACCTCATGACCCATGTGACTAGTCAAACTTCAATCCAGAAGCACAAAGTGAAAGAACAAAAACACAAAGAGAAATCACAAATAAAACACACTTGCCTTGATCCGTATGACACTCTTTTATCAAATCTTTACCGTCCAATTTTTTTATAATCCGTATGACCTTTATTAAATCAAATCTCTGCCTTCCAAATTTTTTTATATAAAACGTCGAAACAAATTTCTCTCACTAAATTCCATTTTCTTCGTTTCTAATCTCTCAAAACTTTCGCCTCTTAAGAAAACCTATCTTAAAAAAATTCCTCCCCCTTCTTCTTCCACTTACAGATCGGTCATGGATTCAACTGATTAATCTGCTACTGTGGGTCTTGAAATCAGTAACCATTTCATTTTGTTTTAATAACCCTAAATCTAAAATCTAAAATTTCAAAACATGTTACCTTACTTCTTAAATTCAGAGAAGAAAGAAAAGAAGCCATGGCCGGCTCCATAACTCAGAGAAATTGATAAGATGAAGATTAATCTGCTACTGTGGGTCTGGTGATTTTGAGTTGCAAGAGACGAAGAAAAGACAATGGAAATTCCTAGAGAGACAAATCTTTCTGTTAATGAAGAAATCAGATCGAGATAAAATGGGTTCGACTGAATTGCAAGAGCTAAAAGAAGATTAGTGATGGGGTAAATTTGAGTTGTCTGCTTCTGTAATTCAGAAGAGATCGATATGGGATTCTTGAACTCAACAGAGCTTTGATGATTGAATCTGGAGAAATTTAGGGTTCGGATGAAATGAAATTTATTTGGGGTTTTTTCAACTGCGTACAAGGGAGAAAGAACTGAATCTGTAGGTTTGTGCAAATTGGTTCAGATTTAGGGTTTATAGTTATTCGATTCAAGATGGGTGTGTTGAATTGCTGAATCTGTTGTTATTGATGGATTTGCAGGTGGATCTGTCAACATGATATCTGGTTGATTGGCTAGGGATTGAGTAACTGGTGAAGCTATAATCTGGTAGTGATGCTGAGAAGAATGGGGTTTCCAATAGTGATTGAATCTGCAAACCATTTGAGAGAGGTGAGTAAGGGGTGATGAGGAGATGAAGTTGTTGTTGTCAATCGATTCTCAGATAGAACTGGTGGTGTTGATGTTGGATTTAAGCTGAAGATGGGTACTGTTGGCTGAGATTCTGATGTTGTTGATGGTGATTCTAACCCATTTGGAGGTACTCTACACCCTATCTTGTTCCCAAGTTTAATTTTGGATCATTCTATCTCCTCCCTTTTAATGAGAGCGAGGATAAATTAAAGTGAAAAATACTAGAATCCCCCTACTATATGGGTTCAATATATACGAGCCCCACTAAATGGATCCTACACTATCAACTCCATTCTTTCACATTTTCATATTTCTAGGCCCAAAACTTTTATTTTCAGGACTTGATAATAAAGTGACATTTTTGTAATGACAGTATTACCCTTTTCTATATATACAAGAATAAAATCAGTAGATACACTTTCATTTCTCAATTTTATTTCTCTCTCTTGCCTCTCTCTCTCTCTCGACTCTCTCTCTCGTCTGTAGAGAAAACCATTTATAGGGTTTTCTCAGATTCATTTTTCACTTTTCGAATCAATTAGATTCAATAGAAATTTCGTAAAATCATTCGTCATTGAAGATCAGGAGATTCTGCTGATGATGTTTATGGATCTGTTAAACTTAGTTCGAACACCTCTGTTTTACGAAGAATAAGATGATGTTTATGGATCTCTGTTGATGATGTTTAATCGATTTAACAGCTCAATCAAATAATCGATTGAACTTAATAGATTTGATCTACGTATGTATTTTTCAGTTGATTCGAAGATTTCTCAGGTATTGATTTAATTTTATAGATCTGAATGATTTAAGATTTTTCGGTTGATTTGAAAAATTAATCAATTTATAAATCTGAATGATTCAATTCTAATTTATTTAACAACAGATCATCAATCTACGAACTCTCAATTGATTCTAGTTCGTTGTTTCAAATCTACTCCATGTAAGGTTTTTTGATTTGAAGTTGTTGTTTCAATTAACTTGTGTGAATCGAAATTTGATCTTAGATTTGCATTCATCTACTCTCTCTGGTTGTATCAATGTAATTTTTTTTGAAGAATCTTGCATAAAATTTTCAGATCTGTTCTTCGTCAAATTCATCGTAACTCTCAATTTCAAGTTGCGATCTAAAAATTGATTAGAGATTTGATATCAACGATTCATCATCTCTATTACCCGTATATTTAATTTGAATTTTATTCGCTTTTTAGTTTTTGATTTCATATGTTCTTGGTAGATATGAAGTGGAAGTTGTTTTTTAATGATGCTAGGAAACGACATTTAGATTAAGTTTTTGCTGTTATTTACTAGATGCTTCGATTTGATGAAATTTAGCAGTGGAAGATATGCCATATTTAAAGCACACATGTGCAGGAGGAGAAATAACAATTCAATGAAATGAGATTTAGGCTTTAGACTAATTTTATCTAAATTATATTTATATCTTCACTGTCCTTGTCGTCTGTTGCTGCTTCCCGTACCTCTTCTCTACCACTACTACTCAACCATGAACGTGATGGTAATTCCAATCTCCATTAAATAAGAAGACCAGATAAAATTCATTTCCATATCTTTTTCCCGAATTGATTTCATTTTTATGTATTTGTTTTAATGGAATTCACAGGCAAAGATAACGATGAAGAAGAAAGACCTAGACAAGGAAGAAGACCCATCACAACAACGCTCTGTTTCATAGGTCGAAACCCTTGACGCTATTTCACGCCAGTATAAGTTCGAACCAAATGGTAGTTTATCTGTAAGTCTATCTCTCACACACTTTTTGAATTTTCATTTTTAGGGTTCCTTTACTGCCTGCAATTGCTCATACTTCATAAACCCTATACCCTAGTAATGTATAATAGAGCTCTGCAAATTCATCCAATTTCATATGGTGTTAAAGTTATACTCATTATCAAACACAACAATAAGTTTTATTAAGTTGAATTAAGATTATTGACCTTTCCCTGTAGGTTAAGATGGTAGAAGACTCTAGATCGGTCGCTCATAAAGTCGTTGAATCGTTTCTGAATAAGTTTTTTCCATCAGGATATCCTCACAGGTAACCTCATCAGTCACTCTTGGAATTATTAATATAGTTTTGTTTTTTACAATTTTGTCTTCTAACTTTTGGTTTGCAATTTTACTGGTGATGCAGTGTAAATGAGGGGTACCTTAGATACACCCAATTCAGATCAATGCAACATTTTACTAGTGCTGCACTCTCAGTATTGTCAACTCAGGTCTTCTTCTGTTTCTTGTATGTTAGCGGTTTATAGTCTTTTTAATTACGGTTCTGGTTTGGAGTTGGTTCAGAGTTTCTGAAATTTGCACCATTCAAATAAGTCTTTAAAGTTCAGTACATGCTTGCAGACAAGTAATTTTCTTAGTTTGCATCTAAGAATAACAATAGCTAAGGTATCTGGAATGTAGTTGGGCTTCGTTATCCCCCTAGAATGCTTGCAAGTTCAACTATTCAGGGCATAAAATGTGAGCCTAAGTCAGAATCTCAGATGGCAGTTTAGTAGCCTGTTTGGTCATACATTGTTTCTTAATAGTGTTAAGCTTATAATCTTCTTATCCCTATAGCGCATGCCCCATCCAAGTAGTTTATCCACCCAGCAGATAGAGCTGACGTACTTTATTCATCAAGAAAGAATCCCATCTCATATATATGCAACTTGGATCTGTCCTCTTATAATTGTAGTTATACATCCTAAAGGGTGTTTTAGTATACAATTAGACTGATTACTCCTATTTGTGTGGTGGCCTAATCTTAAATTTGGACAGTCACTGCTATTTGCTGCAGGCTTGCGTCCTACCCTTGCACAGGAAACTGCTGTCAGTTGGGTAAGAACTAAGTTGAACCCCATCTAGATTTTGGAATTGAAGATCTTGCTTAAGTTACTCTTATGTTTAACCTTGCTGATATGCCAGATTCTAAAGGATGGAATGCAACATGTGAGGAAATTAATCTGTAGTAACTTGGGCGCCAGAATGGATTCAGATCCAAAGCGTTGGAGGATACTGGGTGTGTGTTTTGTGTTTGCATCCTTCTTTATCCATTTACAGGTTGGTTTGGTCATAGGAAAAGGAGGAGATACGATAAAAACTACAGGTTGGTTTGGTCATTGGGGAAATTAATCTGTAGTAACTTGTGTTTTGATTTACAGGTTGGTTTGGTCATTGGCAAAGGAGGAGATACGATAAAAACTATGCAAGCGAATTCAGGAGCTCGTATTCAGGTGATATATATTAACCAATTATGCTTATCGTGCTTCCGAACTGCTGATTTTCATAGTACTGCTCTCATCTTGTCTCTGTACTATATGGTCATTGGGGAAATTAATCTGTAGTAACTTGTGTTTTGATTTACAGGTTGGTTTGGTCATTGGCAAAGGAGGAGATATGATAAAAACTATGCAAGCGAATTCAGGATCTCGTATTCAGGTGAAATATATTAACCAATTATGCTTATCGTGCTTCCGAACTGCTGATTTGCGTAATACTGCTCTCATCTTGTCTCTGTACTATATGGTCTGCAGTATTTATCATATGATTGTTTTACTGAATTTTATGTTTCCTTTTCTTGTTCCAGCTGATTCCATTGCATCCACCTCCTGGTGATACATCAACAGAAAGTATTGTGTACATTGATGGTACAGAAGAACGGATTGAAGCTACAAAACAAATAGTCCATGAAGTGATAAGCGAGGTATGTTTTGAACTCCTAATTCGCATGAAATGCACCTATTATTAATTTTGTTGCAGCTCAACTAATTGTATCAGTTTTTTAGATACGCCATGATAACATGATTGATGGATGTGTTTAGAGTGGTCAGTTAGCTTTATGAATGCATTTACAGTAAAATATATCATGTCTGTACAATATATCAACCTCTAGGATTTCGTCTAAAAAAAAATAATTCTAGTATTCTTTGGATATGTGCACTTTCTGGAACTACAGGTTTTCTAAATTTTCAACTAACATCATTCTGGGCCCTCAAGAAGGTTTGTTGCTGCTTCTGAGTTGCTAATCTATGATTTTCATGACTCTTATTATACTATTTCTTTCTTTCTACACTTCTACTTCATGTCTATTATGTGCAGTAATTTATTTTTGTTAGGACTGGAAATGTATGGTCCTCAAGGTGCTTAGGAAAGTGATGATGGCTAAATATTTCTTACTAAATATTATATAGTTAGTATTTACATGCCACTATATATGTGTAACTACTGGTTACACATGCCACTATGCATGTGTAACTCCTAATTACACATTCAACAGGCATGTGTAACTCTTAGTTACACTACCCATATTCATGTGTAACTCTCAGTTACACAAGTCAGGTGCATCTGTAACTCTCAGTTACACATGATATATGCATGTGTAACTCCTCTTTACAGTAGACACATGCATGTGTAATTTTCAATTACACATGACAGATGCATGTGTAACTTCCAGTTACACATGCTAATATAGGTTATCATTAACTTCCAGTTACACATGCTAATTATGAACAAACCTTGTAACCAAAAAATTACGCATGCCAGTTACACAAGCTTTTATGGATGTGTAACTCTTAGTTACACATGTCAGGTGCATCTGTAACTCTCAGTTACACATATTATATGCATGTGTAACTCCTCTTTACACTAGACAGATGCATGTGTAACTCCTAGTTACACATTCTAAAATGAACAAACTTGCAACCAAAAAATTCCACATGTTATGTATCCAAGTCATATGCATGTGTAACTGTCAATTACACATGATAGATGCATGTGTAACTCCAAGTTACACATGCTAAGATGGATTATCATGTGTCTTTTCTGTGATCTTTGTTCTATAATTTTTCCTTACAATTCTCGTATAATTTTATTTTTTTTGCTTTTTATTCATCCAACCTAATCCATGGATGTTTATTTCGTTGCATATATGCAAGCATTTTGGAATGAGGAAGACAAGGAAGAAAGGCAAAACTTCTAGTATAGGTTTCAGTGGCTTATTTCTAGTGTTTTAACTCATTTATTATGTTCAGTAACGATCGATTACTATGGCTGGTAAATAGAGATGTTATTGTAAATGAATATTAATACAATAGATGCATTTTTTGTATAAATTTTTTTTTATGTTGTGTAACTGTTGACTACACATGGCATATGCATGTGTAACTTGTGGATACACTTGTCATATGTATGTGTAACTTTTAGTTACACACTATTGAATACACAAAATGAATGTGTAATTTTTATACATGTGTAACTTCCAGTTACACTAGCAATATCAATGTGGTCGGAGGTGGTGGTGGGCGGTCGGCGGTGGTTGGTGGCGGTGGTGGTTTCCGGCAGTGGTGGTCGGAGGTGGTTGGGTGGTCGGAGGTGGTTGGTAGCGGTGGTGGTTGCCGGCAGCGGCGGTGGTGGTCGGAGGTTGCGGTGGCTGTGGTGGTCGGAGGTGGTTGGCGGTGGCTGTGGTGGTCAGAGGTGGTTGGCGGTGGTTGGAATATCATCACATAATATTTTAATAATTTTGGGCCTAGATTTAAATTTTATTTAATTATGGGCTTCACAATAAGCATAAGGGTATCAAGGTCTTTTAATAATTTGGGGCCTAGATTTAAACCTCTTTTAATTAAGGGCCTCATATTATGGGTTATCCATGGGTTGGGCTTGAGCCTAAGTTTCCCTAAATTAAAACATTACCCAATTTTAAAACACGGAAGAAAATTGTGTCGTTAGATCTGCTAACTATAAAAATCAGCCGTTGGATCTCTGGAATTCCCGTATTTTTTTTCCGTGTGAACATTAGATACAAACCATTGGATATGTTGATTTTCAACCATTTTATCTAATTTCAGCCGTTGAGATGATAGGGATTTCGGTGTAATATGAAACTTATTACGGGGGCTTAATTTAATGTACCTATTCTTTTCAGGGACCAAATTAGAAAATGTATATTACGCTAAACATCAGAAAACTCTTCTGTCTTCTCTCTTTTTTCATCGATTAGCTCTGACTCTGGGATGCACGGACGCACCGATTTTGGTGCAGTGTCCGCGTCCGACTCACGTCGGACGCAGGACGCGCGTTTGACGCTGACACGACGCGTGTCCGACGCACCGAATACGCGTCCCGCGCGCGTCCTTTTTGGATGCACCGATTACTTGGGTTTGAAGCATTTTTTTTCCATTTTCATTTAAACTTCTTCCTTTATTTTTACTATTATTAACTAAATGAAGAAAGACAAACATTTAGATCAATCATGTAACTCTTTATTAGGATTTTGTAATTGGAAATACATCACATATACCCTTGGTTGGACATGTGTTGTTCTAAGAATGCAATTTGATTGTTCCATGTGTTTAATAGTGATTGATTGCTTGACCTTCGGCGTGTATAAACAAACGATCTTTCATTTTCTTTTGAAATTTATACACATGTAGCATTATTTTCTAATTTTTAGAATGGAAATACTTGACTTTGCTGTATAAATACATAATTATATATATATATATATAAATAATATATAAATAAAATATGTATATACGCGTCCGCGTCCTAGTTTTTTGAGAATTTTGTAGTGTCCGCGTCCGCGTCGTGTCGTGTCCGCGTCTACGCGTCCGCGTCCGTGCAACCCAGGCTCTGAGCGAAAAATAAATTCAGAAACAACCGAGACGATGATGCTATACCAGATTAAACCCAAATATTCAAGTTTTCTTCGCCAATTTCAGTTCGACCTCTGTTAACCAGAGTTACTCAATTAGTATCCCTATTTTGCTTTCCCAGAGGGATTTTCTTTTAAAGTTAGGTTTCAGTTGAGTAACTCTAACCAAAAGAGATTGAACCGAGAAAAAATATTGATTTTCCGAATTCGATTACTTCAACAGGTTAGTTTCTTCATTTGATTATCTATTGATGGATTTTCTGTAATAATTGATTTGTTTATTTTTTTTTTGGTAATTTTCGATTCTGTAGATAGCAAATTGAGATTAGGGCAAATATGAATATATTATTTCGATGCAGTTGTGTAATTGAGCTGTAGTTGTGCTTAAAGTTGTGTTATTTAGATTCAATTTATACGAAATTCTATGAGATTTAGGGATTATGGCAGAATGTAGTATGAGCTTTCCTCTTGGGTCGCCCACAAAATGAAGATCTTATATCTGATTTCTTTATATAATCCGATTGAAATCTAATAGTAAGGTTATATGTTAAGAGTGTTGAGCTGAAAATCTAAGATACATGTGAATTTAAGAGCTATATCTTACATAACTGGCCAGGTATGCTTGGATGACCATATTCGTCATTGTCTCTCCGTGTTAAGTTTTGCAAGATTTTTGAAAAACAAAATTATCTACCAAAACTAGGGTCACCATATGGTCAGTGAAGAGCACTTTTATGATGGTATTAAATGCAAAAGAGACCATTCGAGATAGGTGCCTTTTCTATAATTTGCAGTTCGGTAATGGGTGTTAGTGAGACTAGCAAGTAAATCATCCACAAAATTAATCTCAAAACCCATTCCATGATTTTTAAATAAATTACTTAATTTATGTTTTGTTGCTATTATTTGTAGTGGACCATTCCTTGAATTATACAGGGTTCTAATGTTTATATTATGACACTGAAGATACATGATCACGTCTTGAACCAAGAAGCTTACAAGGGTGTAAATGGTTTCTATTTAATCCCAGAGTGCATCACCCTGTATTTCCTCACTGAGCCTTTGGTAAACGGTAGTTGTTGGTTTGGATATCATCAGTAAAATATCCCAACCAAAAACAAAATGTATATTCAAAATTTACAACTATTGTATCAACTAATAACAAAATTCGGATATCGGATAACACAAACAAATCAACAACTATTGCACTTGAGTACTTATTTAGTTTGATGTCAATTCGAATGTGTTTGAGTGATATGATTTTTGTATATTTCATCGCATTATCATCTTCCCATGTACGTGACTAGCATTTACCTTCGACAAAGTCAACATGTAGAGTACCTTACATTGAAAACCCGTTGTATTTCAAGTTTAAGGTTTAGAATCTAACTTTGTGGTTTGTTTGTACTCTTCACGCGATTCTTTGACATTTTCTGTGCTTAACTGAATGTTTCAGTTCCCAATGTCTCTGTATTTTGCTTACTTGAGTACAAAACACTTGCATTTCCTTTGTAATCTGAATGTTTTCAACACTCTTTTTATGCAGGTTTAACAAGATTCTTACTGTTTGTAGTCTTCACACGATTCAATCTTAGTACTGCTGCTTATAACCAAGGTTGAGACGATATAAGATGGAGTTGATCTTGGAAACTGGATGTGATGATGTTATTGGTTAGGATAAGTGTATAACCTTTCTGGGCAAAGGGAATTGTGGAACACCAGGCGTTCGCCGACGTGCAACGCACGTGCACTCGACTTGTTTGTTTAATTAATTCTGATTGATTCATTTTTTACTAAGATTTAAACTCATAACCCTTTGATTTACGGTGCAGGAGCAGCAAAACAGTTCTCTATGAAGAACGAGAAGATCCAGGTGTTGTTTCTGTGTGAGTCAATTGCAAGGGTTCAGAAATAACTACTTATCAAACATTTTAAGTGATGGCAAAGCCATATACTAAAGCTCCATGGGGCAATAAATTTAGATTAATACATGTGCCAATTCCTGAGATGATTAACGCAGAGACAGATGATCCAATAGGTTATGTTTCAAAAGTTACAAAAATGATTACAAAAAAGAAGAATTCACTTGTTGTTTCTCTTACTGGGAGTTTGCTAGAGATGCTGCGAAGATTCAAAGATTTGGAGGCAAACTCTAAACTCTGAAAGTTAATTCAATTTACCCCTTCATGATACATCTACTGAAAAATGGTACTTATAAATTTTAAGTAACACTTTTTTCTAGCATTGCAGGTAGTATTTAAATTATGTCTGCGAAATATCACGAAAGACGAGCATGGTGATTACAAATATGAAACATGATAGGCCCGGTGGAACAAATATGGTGATTAAGAATAAGCCATCAGTAAAAATTGGCAACTTTGAACTTGTAAGACATATTAGTGTTACACTATTTAGCCTTTCAACGATTACATTTGTTTTTATTCCGTAACATTCTTTTGAATCTTTTCATAGTTCAAGCTTATCTTGACAATTTTTCCAATTTAAACTACTCACAGTTTACTTAACATTTATGTGTATTGAATTTCGAATATGTTTGACACATTACTTAATTACTTTTTTGTTTGCTCAGCACTGCATAAAATTGATCAAACTGAAGAAAAGCCACAAATTGATGATCTGCCATAGAGTTCCTTTGTCAAAAGAGTGAGCGGAGCTGTTGACCTCGACCAGTTACTCGTGCGAGAGTGCAACTTTCCTTCAATTTGCATCAGTTATGGAATGCCACAGACAAAGAGGTATGCGTTCTCTTTTTTCATGTATGTCGTTCAATTTAATTTAGTCTAATGGCTTAACCTTATTTTTATTTTGAGCTGTGATAATAATTTCCAATAGTATGGTTCAAGTCTAGAGTTTCTCTTAGTTTCTTCCTTTCTAACTGTATTATAATTTAATTTTTTTCGAATGCTGGGTTGATTTCTCAAGTGATTTGTTTTTCAGGATCTAGTGATGCAGATGTACTATCCATCACGAGTACCTGCTGTGTATTTAAGTGAAGGAGATCTTGCTTTTGAAGATGCTACTTAAAAACTTGACAGAAAACCATACTGTCCTGAGGCATTTCCATCCATTTTCCAGTAAGAAAACCATACTGTCCTGATGCATTTTCATCCATTTTCTAGTACGTTGTCTAACATTTACTGTGGCGGCCACAAGTCTTTTCAAGATGCTGCTAAAGTACACAGTCAAAGGAAAAAAATATTAGATTTCACATGTTTCTGATTTCTTTTTACTTTGGTAATCATTCATTAGTTCCTTTATCTTTCCCTTTTCCTCCTTTAGCTTGCTTATGTTTAGTTTATTATAAAGCTTTGTAGCAGATAAGTTTCCAGTTCTACTTACAGTCTTAGCATAATCTTGCGTCAAGAGTAATTTGACCTGATTAAATCTTTATCTTTAGCTCAAATGCGCACATGCCTGCTAGTGTAGCTTTATCTTTAGCTCAGAACATGCTTGAACTCACCTGAATGCTATTATCTATATGTAGCTGAATGTTGTGTCCTATAATGCTATGTGATATGTGATACCTGAATGCAATTATTAATTTCTCTGCATCCATATTAATCCTAGCTTTGGCTCAAAACCACCATTAGAAGATAAGAGATGACTATATTTTATCCCCATTGAACATATATTTTGCCACAATTTGCACGTATGCATATAACTCCGGGAAGTTACTTGATGCATGTTAGATATAAAATTTCTAGTTCCAAGATGAAACTTCGAGCTATTGAATACCTTATGCATCCTGATCAGTAGCATGGTTGCCTTGTACATCCACTTTTTTGCTGCAGATGGAGATCCTGCTGAACATAGTGCTGACCCCAAGGCTAAGAAGATGATGAAGAAGAAAGGTTCAGATATGAAGGATGGGGAACGGAAATCTCATAGAACCAGCAAGAGAATCAAGACCTTAGACTTGGAATGTTATTTTGAATTTCGGTTTGATTTTTTTTGTTATTTAAGGTTTTTCAAACAAATGATCAGACATGAGAGACATTTAACATATGATTAATAAAAAGTAGATCCATTTTAAATGTGTGATTAATTTGTACTAATGGAAAATAAGTGGAAAATAGGTCCCTCAAAACTCGATATAATAGGTGGTTGATACTGGAAATGAAGCCACTATTTAGATATGAAACCATAGCCAAAGGATAACTAGAGCTACAAAAGTTGAAATTTTTTGAGAGGCCATTACTAGTGTCCTTTCGGAAAGTTGTCATGGTGATACAGATTTATAGTAGCTATAACTTGTAAACGGGCCATGTCCAAATGTTTTTTTGGGTGTCTGATAATAGGGATGGTCATGGTGCTACAAATTTAAGGTAACTATAAATCATGAATTGGCCATGTTAAACTATTTTTCGTGTGTTTGAATGATAGAGATGGCCATGGTAAAATAGTTCCATGTGGCTTCAGAGCATACAATAACCACGCTAAAACCATATTTGGTGTGTCTAAATGATAATGAAGGCTATGGTTAATATAAACATTTGTGGCTTTAAGGAAAACACTAGCCATGTTACAATCAAATTGTGTGTCTATAAGGATCTTATGGCCATGGTTATAAGAAAAAGACTGTACTACAAAAAATGAAGGGGTACTATATAGACACGGTTATTGAGGTATAACTATGGAAAATCATGTTGAATAGTCACTCAAAGTTTAAGTAGCCATAAAGGTACCCTATTGTTATGCCTCCTACCATAACGGTTTTAAAGGGAAAAAAATCCGTGACTATAGACCTATGGACACGGTGTTCAAGTTTGGTCTAGGTGACTTATTGTACTAGTGAGATAATCATGCCTACAACAAAGACCGAAGCATGGGAAAAGAAACTCACAGCGGATATGATGCTAGATATGCTTGATGATCTAGAAGAACGAAGGGAAACAACGTTACAAAGATGGAGAATTACCAACGTATGCTAGCAAGGGAGTACAATAAAAAGGCTAAACTTAGAAACTTTGTAGAAGGACATTATGTGCTATGGACTATACTACAATATCAACGAGAGAATAAGTTGAGTAAATTAGCACCAACATGGGGAGGACCATTTGTGATACATGATATCGCAGGGAAGGGATCGTACTACCTGAATAATTTAAAAGGAGAAATCCTAAGGCACCCCTGGAATGCGAAATATATCAAGCCATACTATCCATGAAGCAATGAAGTTCTACATATGCGTGAAGAATACCCGAAGAAGAAGATAGCGTATCCGCTTGACATGTTTCTATCTCTGGACGAGGCATAGCAGACCTCATCACATCAATTAAGCAATAATATTTTCCACCATACTGTTCGGAAAACAACGAAGAGGTCAATAATGAACCCTTACTTACATTTACATTGGGGAAAGTACTTTATGTACAATCTCTCAGGTCTCCCCTATTAGTTTCTATGAGTGCACGACCATGGGGAAGGATTCTAGCAGAAAGAGATACCCAATATAATAACAAGGCAGCGGTTCGGCGGAATGTGTGCATGTAAATAATTCAATAACGCACCACATATCTGAGAACGTTGTATCAACCCCTACCGTTCAGTAATCCTCTGGCCCAGGGTTAGCCGACGGGGTGACATGTCCAAAATGATCTTCGTTATTCCACAACACACTCTTCGTTTCTTTTCGTGATCATATTTCTTTTCTGTTCATTATCATATTAAGATATATAAAGTAACGATGCAGGTCAATCAAAACTCTACACATCCGAAAAGATTAAAATCCATTTCATAAAAGTTGATTACAAGTTTGGGAAGGCAAGTAAGAAATACAAAAGATATACAAAAAATATCCCAAAGCTACATAATCAACAACGATCAGATCTCTATGTTCCTTTTGAGATGAGGGAACGCTCCTCCCAGAGGACGGATCAGAAGCAGATTTGAAAGTCTCGGGTACATGAGGACGCTTATACCTTTTAGTGATTCTGTGCTGTTTCAAAAAACATTGCTCTATTGAGGCCAGCGTCTTATTAATTTCCAAGGCCAGCTGTCGGCGATCTTCATATGTAATGATAGTGGTCTTCAGATAATATTGAGTCAACAATGATGACAACCGTTCCACTTCCTTTGATGACTCCTTCATCGCCACGTCTCGAGATCCTTCTAACCCCTCAAAGTACTTGGTTTGCCTTGATGCTCAACTAACTCAGATTGAGTCTTTTCAAACTTCTTATATGCAAGGCCAAGCTGTCTCTCGAGCTCTGGAAAAAAAGAAAACAAAACATTAGGAGGAAGGAAACAAGCAGTTATTCACGACTAAACAAACATATACCTTCGACATTAGCAGAATCTATTTCATATTCGTTTACTACTGCATCTCGGGCTTCGTTAAGAAATTCGTACTCATCAGATTATTTCTTATAATCGATCCGGATGTGTTCGAGTTCAAATTGGCACTAATCTTGATCTACCTGCTTCATAGAATCCAAGTGATGAAGACAATTGACCTCATTATTCATCTCCTCTATTCCTTTGGTGATCCTATGTATATTAACCTCCAAATACCTCTATGACTCTACCAAACGAGCAACATCAGCTCTAGAAGCAGCTAAAGCTTTGCTAAGAGCATGCGCCTCTGCCCTAGCATCATCCCTTTCTCGAACAAGCCGTTTCATATTGTCCCGAACTTCTGGGTCATAAGATGAACGGGCTTGGCGAAGCTCTACTTCTAAATTTGCTACCTTAGCTTCTAATTGAGAAGCAGCATCGCGGTCATCATAAAGTTTATCACGAGTCCACAATAATGTACCACTGAACTGTAGATGGTCAGCGGTCATCGTGTTTTGTATCTCAACCATCTGCTCCCATTGTTCATGATACTTAGCCGACAACAGATTATGTTCATCGGCATGGGAATTCCAATCTTGTTTTACTTTGATCACTTCATAAACCAACTCTTTGATACATAAAGATTTTTGAGACCTTTCATTCTGAAGCCACACTAACTCTTCGGCACTACCCGCTGAAGAATAGCGCGGCTAACTCCAAAAGAACACCAAGTGCCAGAAAAAGGTAGAAGAAAAGAAGAAGGACAAACCTTTAGACAATGAAGCCTCAGCACGAGACTTCTCCAAATTTCCACGAAGGGAATCCACCTTTTGACGAAGCTTCTCCTACTCGGCACCGTCTTGCTGCTTCCCCTTCAGTTGTTCCTCTAGCTCTAATATCTCATTTTCCTTAGCCACAAGGGATTCATGGGCAATAAACAAATTATTATCCATCTGACACAGCTTTGCCTCCAGCTTCAGTGCTTTAGCTCTAAAGAATTTATATAGGGTGTGATTGCAATGCTCGCTCCTTGCCAACTGCAACAATTATGGGCAAGTGAGAATCACTAATGAAGGAAAATTGCACTACTTCACCTTGAAGAGAATATGGCATCCTACCTCAATAACACATTGCTGAGGAAAGCCGTATTGATACCCATATTCTATGGCCATTATCTCAGAGATCGAAAAAGGAAGAGCGATCAAAAGTCCAGAAGGGACTGTCGTACCAAAGTCTTATCGCCAAGCTTCATTTACCTTGTCTGGAGATGACAAATCCATGTTCCGATGTGTGAAAGCATCATAGTCCCTCTCACCTTGAATGATAGGGGCAGGGCGAGGTACATTCATGAGACCCTTCTTATTTAACCAGTCAAAGGTCTCATCATCCCCGCCACGCATCATAGCGTTCACAAAAGCCTCAGAAGATGCACCAGCAGAGGTTCTTCCATCAACAACGGCTGCAGAGGTACCTAGACCTGCAGCGGTATCCTTTCCCTTTGCCTACTTAGCACCACGAAGTTCGGTATCCTCCCCGTACGAACTATCCTCCTCTTCAACTACCTTCTCACCATCATCCTCGGATTCAACCTCCCAGTCATCGTGAGGAGACAACAAAGAGAATTCCGAAGCTATCCCCATCGTAGCACCTATATCAACTTGGCCACCAACAAAATATATCTTTCCAAGGGAGAATTCTTGATTTGAGTCTGAGACATTCATAGGTACTGGAACTGCTAATTCAAGATCAACATCTTCATTTCTTTGACGAGGGGAAGGAGTGCCTTCAGCATTGTCCATGAAATCATCCTTATGAGCAACTTCTTCTTTAGTGTATTCATTATCATCAGGAGTGGTCTCAGTACGCTCCTCTCCATCGGTATCCTCTTCTTCATCATCAAACTCTTCTTCGTTACCCATTGGACCGGTAACTTCAGGAATCTCCGTCTCCTCAACCTCCACAGTAGAAGATTGAATAAGACAAATTTTCTTTTTCCTGGAAGCCTACAACAAGCACACATCAATCTCTGATTCAAGGGGAAAAATAAATGTACAAACACATTATGTTAAATCATACCTTGACAGTAGTAGTACCCTTCGGAGGAACACCATCCTCAGAACTCTCTTCGTCTTAAGCATCGGCAGCGTCAACGGTATAATCAAAGTTCATTCATGCAAAATTCAAAGCCCAAGGGCAGAAGTTACCATAACGGGATGGGGCACCATCACGAGGTTTGCTTCCAGCAGTAGGCCTCCATCCATACTTACCAGGAATCTAACCATGATCCAAAGGACCAATAAACTCATGGTGCGTGGCATTCCATTCATAATCATGATCACAACAAAGATGCTCCTTGAGGGGAAAGAGATATGATTTGTCTATTCCTTCGGTACCAGGAATGAACCGCAACTTTGAATATCTCACTTCACTTAGAAGACGAACCTCACTATGGGGAGAAGCCATCGTACAAAGACCAATACTCCATCGTTTTCGGTTCCTACTGTTAACATAATCTCCAAATGAAGCATTAAAATTCTCAGGAGTATACCAGCTTTTTTCCTTAAGGTTGGGTATATAGCAGGTCATTATCGTCTCACCCTTACTCCGAAGATAACACTCACGAAGACTTTGTAGGTAATTCCATCTTAGTTAGACTACCCAGTGATAATGGGCATGAGTAGTAGAACCCTCACAACGAGCCATCACGTCATAGTATAAAGAATCTCCGAACTTATACAAGGGAAGCATCAGAACTGCCTCGAAGGCTCCCACCGTTGTCAAAAGGTTGGTTGTAAAAACGAATCTCAAAATTCTCTAGACCATGCTTTACTTTGAACTCGTCGAAGTCAATGTGTTTAAAAGAGACATGGTCCCTCTTTTTCTTCTTCGAAGTAGGAGCGACTCGTTCAGAAGGGGAAGCTCCATAAGACTGCGCCTTACCCGATGATGTCTTCTTCGGATGACTCATATCCAAATCCTTCATTTTCATCGAAGGGTTCCTTAACGAGCCTAGATCCTTCAACAACGATTTCTTCTCTAATGATACTTTCAACGAAGCTTTAGGTTTTTGGGAAGACGAAGAAGTAGGATGACCGATAGAATGAATTGGTTGAGATTCCAAAGGCTCGGAACATTGTGAGGAAGATCTTCCAGTAGGACGATCAAATGCGTAGCGAGACCCTCGTACTTGGTCCTCCCTCTTTTGAGGAACAACCCTCTTCGAACCTCACAATGATAAGGTTTTATGAGGACGAAGATCCGGTTGAGAATATCTTGGAGGCGCTCCTTTAGGTGGAGATATATCATGACTCCTAGATGGCCGGGATCTATAAGGACTCAGCGACGGAGATCTATAGGGACTATTTCTATGATCGTTTTCTTCCATAATTACCTGAAAGGGGCATCAGAGAATAGTGAAAATTAAAAATTGGATCCATGATCATCATACAACATACCAAGAACACAGAAAAACAACATCCTGAAAATTTAAAACGGCTCCAGATTTTGTGATAAAGAACATGGGCAAGTATATATACTTTCGTATAATTTGTTCTTCATCACAAAACCTAGAAATAACAACGGAAGAAGCAGAGATGATTGGTATCACAGACACGGCAGGGAAGAACTATATACCTGTAACAGTGGTGAAATCGAAGAACGAAGATATCCCAACATATAATCAAGAATAATGATGTTATCAGGGAAGATCTTGTCGGAACAAATCTAGGGCAGTGTTTGAGGAAGAAAGTATCAGTAGAAATGAAGAACAAAAAGACAAACTCAAAAAGAAATTAAACTCTCCACAGAAGACAGACACAAAACAGGGGAGAATAAGAATAAAGAGGACAATAAAAGTTATTTCATTTGCACCCATTCTCATAGTTATAACCGCAATAAGTGGGGAGAAATCCCCCGAGAATCAAGAAGAAATAAATGCTAGGAGTGGGAAACGTGCCCAAAAATATAGGGGAAGTTATTGCAGGAATTGAAGAGTTTTTCTTCAAAATTTGACTAATTTCAAACTTAGAAAAAAATGGGCAAATTATATACACATAAATCAACAATCAACCACGTGTCAAGAACAAGACACGTGTACGCCTTTATGTGGAAGAGCATCAAGACAATGATGCCACGTTGCAACATCCAGAGGGGCATGCACCATCATCATTTACCACAAACTCATCATCAAACAAATCCGACGACAAGGGATCAGGGAGTACCTGATGGGTAAGACACCGCGAAGCACCATAGGAAACCCATAAATATACTTTACCATATCCCAAGATAGATCTGAAATGAAGGGTGCAGATGAGTTCCACATACAAGGAAGTGACAGCTGTGGTGATAGTTGTCTGACGCGTGCTGACTGCCCAACCACCCGCCTTAAATTTTATAAACTCAGGATACATGTCGAACATCCTGTGGAGAAGGAGAAGGTGCATCATCGTTGTAGCACATTACCGTTAGAGGAATCGTAGAATAACAAAGGTATTCATCGGGTTGGCACATTGACCAAGACGACAAGCATCAAAGGTTTCAGTAAAGAGAGGCCCACACAGAAGAATTTATAAATACCCTGCTCAACCAAAGGAGAATGGGTCGACCAAATTTAGAGAGAGAGAATTATAGTTAAGGAGAGAGAAAGTGTAAGAGTAAGTATGAGTTTTATATTCCTTATCATCGTTCCCTACTCAGAGTCATTCAACTACCTTTTGTAACCTTATATGCTACATAGTGAAAAATCGAACCCCCATGGATGTAGGCCTTAGTGCTGAACCACGTAAATCATTGTCTCATTTACATTCCGCACTTACAGTTTTCGTAAACCTATATTATGCATCGGTTGAGTCATCATAGATGCATCTATGATGTGAGACAAGGACGATCCCAAAGGCTCGGAGTTTCCAATATCATCATTATATGCTGTTTTGTATGTATCTTAATTTTTATAACGGTTTTATCGATCCTGCGAACATTGATTGTGAACACGCTGCTATAATCGATACTTTTGTGTTCACACTAGCAAATCCATGAGAGCACCGAAGTTGGGAGGATAACTCTCCGAACTCTCTCTAATCCCAACACTACCGACACGAGCAATAACAACAGAATGGGGGATCCCGCTAGCTTCAGTAGCAGAAAGCACCAACCTAACAGAAGTAGATGGACCACCAATATCACCCATATTCTCCTCGACAGGTGCGGAATAAAACTTCACATCATCAACAGTACTAGCAGGGGGAGATGCATGTATGTTTTCACGAAGTGGCATATTTGATTGCGTTTTCCGGGAAACTCTTCATTATCACTATCACTAGGAATGGTAAAACTCATGTCCATGTCATCAGGAGTCATACCCACAACAGTATAACCAGCCCGCCCACTTCCAATGTTGGCCAAAAATGTGTCGCTAACTGAACAATGATTAGGAACCTCCTGGACCTTAGAAGAAAGACCAGCATCAACACCACCTTCTGCAACACCTTTTAGTCTCTTCTCCGACACCTACACATGGATTCTCATGTCAATAATCCAAAAAACAGAGGCAAGGTTAATACCTTAGATTAAGGTGGTATTTTTTACCTTCTCAACATGATATCCCTCAGGAACAAGTTGTTTCCCTGAATGAGTAATTAAAGGCATTTCATCCTCATCCTCCTCATCTTCATCTACCTCCTCATCAATAATCAAATGCAAGGGACGTGAAAGCTTCTGATCCTTAATCCACAGCAAATCCCAAGCATGATAATTAGGAAAGTCACTGTGAATGGCAGCAACACCCCGAGCAGGAGTGTTGGGCGATATCCAACCATAAAAAATGGGACCTTTGACTATCAAAGGACACTTAAACCACGATGTATCGCGAGTTTTGCGAATATTCTTATTAGAAGAAGCATGAGGATTTTTGTCTAAGATAAGGAGAGGACCATTAAAGGAGGATCGCGGGAAACATGATATGTTCAACCCCCAAGTCCCAACCATGATTTTTTGCACAGCCTGAGGCGAACAGTGGTAATAAATTATGGGTATCGAGGGTTCATAGATCGATTAGAGAGACAGATTAAAGTGGTTCGGCACTAACGCCATTATATTATGATCATCAGTGTGATTACTGAGATGGGATTTACATTACACAAGTGATTCCTATATATAGGAATGATATGATAAACATAAATAAGTAAACCTAGAAAACTAACTGTTTTGACTAAGTGAAACTTATCTAAATAGAATAAGTATGATTTACTGACTAGAGACTTGGTCTTCCGAATATCTTCACATCTCTAACTGGCAATATATTCCAACACCACCCTCAAGTTGAACACGGAGGAAAACGTAGTGTACAACTTGAACTTTGTATCTTGGACTTTAATCATCTACTGCTTCATTTGATCTTTTAATAAGAGACCAGCACCACACTTAACATTATGGCTGTCTTTCCCAAATAACTAAAACAAAAGACAAAGACCAGTACATTTTTTTCTTGTTAATACATTCCCTTCATCAACATGGGTTACAAGCAGGATGAAAACTAAATGTTTGAAAAACGAAATGAGAGAACTTTGGGATTGAGTAACTTTCCCAAGATACGAGATATATTTAGGTAGTAAAGGTTTTGGAAAAGATGATATTCGGAACAAATACGGTTGATATCACGTATAAGACAATACCATTAGGTATCAAGGTATGAAATCCAAATATGGATTGATTAAAATCGGTGAATTAATAGAAAAGAAATCCACCAGGTACAGTGTACCAAATATGGATTGATTAAAATGGAAAAAAAAATCTGGTTTGCCAGTGAGATAATTAATGGATTACCGAACCCAAAAAACACATAATGTGTTGACCGCTTTGATCGACGAAAAAGGACATGTCGAACTGATAAACTTGAAACTTGGTTTGAAGAAAAAACCACTAGTTTAGAATTTAGATTTTGATTAACAAAATGGTATGGGAAATTAATGACAACATTGATCATCAGTATCGAAGATAATAATCTTCAAGACAATATTCATTAGTTGTTTAAAACGAATAGAATCTGATAGATCAAAAATCTGATTATATATGAATAAGGCACCAAGAATACTAAGAAGCAGGTGGCTGTATCCAAAACCATGCCTTGAAGGTATGTAAAAAGAAAGAGGTATCACTCAAATAAGAACTAGAACTAGTGTTAGATTGACTAGTTCTGGACCTGAAACAAATGATATTTAAATTTGTTGGAATAAGAAATCAAATCCTTACAAAGTCAGGCAAGAACGTTGCCATATACTTTGATGGGCTGGAACGAGTATTTTTTAAAAAAAACTAGAAGATATATGAAAAAATAAACATCTTTGATTCACATTAAAGATGCAGGAAAACAGACTTTAATTTTGGCAATAAGAAAGATGATCACTGCCGATATACATATACATGATTAACTATGTTTAGCAAACCACGTGAAGAATAAAGCTGACCAAAAAAAAAATGATCAGAGATCGAGGGATGAATTAATTAGCTCATGAGAGCAAGATGTGATATTGACATCAATGACATAAGATTACCATCAGGAACAGGGGATTATTCTCAATAGAAATTGGTTTTGGAGTTAATGATTTCATTAATCAATCAATTAACAAAGACGACAAGTTACGAAGATTTAAAGACAAAGAAATAAGACATATTTATTTTAATGATGTCAGAGATACATATTGATACGAGCACTGCCATATATGGCACCAACAAGACAACAATAAGCATAAAAATATTTTGAAAATCTTTATATGCATACCGGAAAAGAGACCAAAAGTTAAATGGTAGAAACTTGAATCGGTCTTATTGATATCAAATCCAAAACCGAAATGAGAGATTTTCGAAATTAAAAAGGTATAAGGTGGAAGCGATTGGATCGAGAGCATTTCTGCTCTGATACCATCTTAGATTTTGATATGTATATCAAAATTAAGATGGATCATTGATTTAACATACAAATAAAATTACAAATCAATGATAAAACAATTAAACTACATACCAAAATCAATGCATAAACATTATATAAAAGTAGAGACAAGGATTAAAGTGGTTCGGCACTAATGGCCTACGTCCACTGATGAAACCCCGGAGGGTGTGATAATATTATTGATCATGAGCATGATTACGGAGATAGTGATATTTACATTACACAAGTGATTCCTATATATAGGAATGATATGATAAACATAAATAAGTAAACCTATAAAACTAACTTTTTGACTAAGTGAAACTTATCTAAATAGAATAAGTATGATTTACTGACTAGAGACTTGGTCTTCCGAATATCTTCACATCTCTAACTGGCAATATATTCCAACAAGTGGTTTTGAAGAAATGCTTCAGGAGTAATACCTCATATTGAAGAAAAAAAATATCAGGATCATATAGAAAAAGTCGAAGACCAGCTTTCAACTGACCTTCACATATCACTATCATATTAGATGACTAGCGTTGCCGTGCGATATCCAGTGTCATAACCTCATTTGTGATAACATGGTATTAATGGTGATGAACAAATAAATTAAAAACAAGGAGAACTCTCAGTCTCATTACAATGAAGAGATAATACACAGACATCATTTAAAGTTATCCTTACAAGTAAATGACAGCCACAAGTTAGTTCACACATGCAAAGAATACAAGAACTAAAAACACATAATGCACGTGAATATTTATCCTGCGCTACTGACATGCTTAACCTGCACTTCTTTATGAGCCTTAGTGGTATCTTCAATTGTTCTGCTTTTATCCCCCCTCAAACTAATGGGTACTTGAGTCATCATAAGTTTGGATATGAGAAACTGGAATCTTGGACTGTGAAGACCCTTTGTAAAAATGTCCACCACTTGATCAAGGGTATGAACATAAAAAATATCTAATGCCTTGTTTAGTACTGGCTCTCTTATAAAGTGAAAATCCAACTGAACATCTTTCATCTTAGTGTGGAGAACTGGGTATTTAGCTAGAGATCGAACTGATGTTGTCACATCCTAGCCTTGGTATCTGTGGAACTGGAAAATGAAGATCATTTAAAATATAACAGATCCATACCATTTCAGCCGCACTGTTTACCAGAGATTTATATTTTGCTTCTATGCTGGATCTTGCAACTGATGACTCCTTCTTTGATGACCAAAAAATGATATTAGATCCCCAAAAAATACGATAACCACTTGTAGATCTTCTATCATCAAGAGAACCATCCCATTCAGCATCAGAAAAATCTAAGAGAAAATATTTGCCACTTGTAAACTGCAACCCATAATCTAGAGTGCCTTTAATGTATCTTAGAATTTTTTTAGCTGCCATGAGATGTTTAGTTCTAGGATTCTGTATATATTGACAAACAAAGTTGACTGCAAAAGAGATATCTGGTCTTATCCCAGTAAGATATTGCAGGGAACCCACCAGTGATCTGTAGTATGTAGGATTTGATAACAATTCACATGAAGCCTTAGTTAACTTTTCAGTAGGAGAAATAGGTGTAAAACAAGGTTTACCTCCTTCCATATTATGTTTGTGTATAAGATCAACTGCGTACTTAATTTGAGACAAATATAAAAAATCCTGAGTTCTTTTAACTTCCAGACCCAAGAAAAAATGTAAGTCACCTAAATCTTTGATGGGAAAAGAGGCTTGCGGCTGAGATATCACATGCTTTAGAAAAGTTGGAGAAAAACTTGTGAGTAAGATGTCATCAACATAGACCAAAGCCACTGTGATTTGAGAACCATCCTTATGTACTAACAAAGATGTGTCAGATAATAAGTTTATGAAGTTAAGAGACTTCAAATCATTGCTGAGCTTATCATACCAAGCTCTGAGTGCTTGCTTCAAGACATAAATTGCTTTATGAAGAATGCATACATGATGTGGTCTATCTAGATCAACAAATCCTAGTGGTTGAGTCATATAAACTTCTTCTTGCAGATCTCCATGCAAAAAAGCATTACCTACATCAAGTTGATGAATTTTCCAGTCAAATTGAACTTCCATAGACAGAATGATTCTGATGGTGTTTGGCTTAGCAACATGACTGAAAGTTTCCTCATAATCAAGTCCAGGTTGTTGATGTACCCTTTTGCTACTAGTCTAGCCTTATGCATATCTAGACTTCCATCTACATTGTATTTTATCCTAAAGATACATTTGCAACCAATAATATTTTTAGTTTAATCAGGTGGAACCAGTGACCAAGAACCAGCTTGCATTAGTGCATTGTATTCATCAACTGAGGAAATTCTCCAAACTTTGTCTTTATTTGCAACTACAATACTTTTAGGTATATGACAAACAAAAGCAGTTTGTAAAGGATGCTTAGTTGCAACATAAGATTTTAGAGTATAAATTCCCATTTTACCTCTAGTAATCATAGAATGATCATTATTTGTTATTGGCACATGAACTGAAGTTGATGATTCATTTATAGGTAGAGGAATGAAAAAGTGGAACTAAAAATGTAGTAATGGAATAATCAATAGGTGCTGAGGTGAGTGGAGCATATGGAGGTGCAGAAATAGAAGCGATAAGCTCATTATAATGAAAACATGAATCATTAAAGGATAATGTCTGGAGATATAAATTTTTCCTGAAGTTGTGTCAAAGCATCTATAACCTTTATGATGAAGACTATATCCTAGAAAAATACAATGTTTACTTCTATGTTCTAATTTGTTTGATGTGTAAGGTTTCAACCATGGAAAACAAGAGAAGCCAAAATATTTGAGAAAGTTATAATCTGGTTTAATATGAAAAATCATCGCAAATGGAGTTAAGAAAGAAATAGATCTAGTGGGAAGTCTATTTATGAGATAATTTGTTGTTTGAAGAGCTTCAACCCAAAATTTATTAGGTAAGCCAGATTGTAATAAAAGAACTCTTGTGATTCCTAGAATATGTTTGTGTTTAACTTCAGCAACACCATTTTGTTCAGTTATATGGGGGCAAGAGAATTCATGTGTAATTCCATGAGTGGCACAGTAGTCTTGTAGAAATGTGTTTAAGAACTCTCTACCATTGTCACTTCTAATTTTAATAATAGAATGAGAAAATAATTTTCCTATTCTAGTAACAAAAGTAGTGAAAGAAGTTTTAAAAAAAAAATTTTTAGACCGAAGGAATTGCCCAGCAATATTTTGTGTATTCATCAACTATGTTTGCATAATACAGATTGCCAGAAAATGATACAACATGACAAGGGCCCCATAAGTCTATGTGCAACAGTTGTAGAGGTTTATGAGTTTTAGTACAAGATAATTGGAATGGAAGATTTTGGGACCTACATAGTTTTCATTCATTACAATGAAATGTCTTATTTGACACATTACTCAAATTAAGAATAGTACATATCTTTTGAAGTGTTTGAAAAGAAGGTGTTGGAGCACTGCTCGGTAGAACTCGTATGCGTTGCTATATCAAGCATGTTTGTCAATGTTAGTGATCAAAACTATAAATTATTGATTTCTAGTCTACTATAGCTAAGGTCTCGGACTAGGATAGAAAGTATAGTTGAGCTCAAGAACTCCATGGAAATCATCATACAAGACGAAGGACTACTCAAGGAACCGGTGGATCTTCATCGACTAAAAGGTATGTGGAGACTTGAACTTATCTATTACTCAAAAGTCTATTTACTCTATCTCCTATCTTAAGACAAAAGTCGTTTTACTATATAGACTAAAGATATACACATGTGACATTTCGAGCTGAGTATATCTCGGTTATCTATTTCTCGAAATGTGTGTTGGTAAATATTTTGCTTTATCCAAGTTCATATTTGCCTAGTGACGAAAGTCATGTTATGTTTCAATCACTTTGGAAATTGCTCTGACGAAAACTAGTTCGTGAATAACAACTATATGACGTCCTTTGAGAATGTTTTAATGATTGAAATGGGAGTTTAGACAATATAACCACTGGGGATGTAAACATTGTTGTGGTAACACATATATGTATAAGTCCTTATGCCCTGAACCGAAGTTTGCGAAATTTATTTATCAAGTAAAAACCGGAACTTGAGCAGTCAGCCCAGTCCGCGAACTCAGTCCGCGAACGAGCGTAGTTCTCAAACCCGAGAATTTATGCTAGAGTTGAAGCTTGGTTTCAGTACCCAAACTCAGTCCGCAAACTGACGAAAGTTCTTGAACCCGAGAATTTCTGCTGGAGTTTGTGAACTCCAACTGGTTACTTAAGTCCGCGAACTTGAGTGGTTATGTCTAAAAATGATATTCGTGAACTTATTTAAATTATCCAAGGAATGCTATTGCAAACCGTGGATTTATAGTTCATGAATCGATTCAAGTGAATCACATCATTTTTGCTTCAATTGTGTCTTGTGTAGTACATAAGATCTCATAGCAATTGAACAACTTTCTAACTAGTTCATTTGAGTCATTTGGACTAGTTTTGGTGAAGAAGAATATGGTTAATGTGAAAGTTATCATTTGGCTAACCATTTGGTTAACTAATCTTAAAACAACTATTGTACACGTTTGGGTACGGTTACACAAACCCAAAATCGTCAAGTACATGTGTGTATGGCAAGCTAAGTTTTTGATCTAACGGTTGAGAGATATTAGATTGTATCTAATCATGTTTTCATCTAACGGTGAATATTGAATGCTTTGTTACTAAGCTAACATGATTAAAAACCCTGATTTGAAAGACTATATAAGGGAGATCTCTAGCAACTGGGAAACCTAATCCCCACACATTATGTGTGATACTAGTTTGCTAAGCTTGAGTCGATTCTCTTTTAACCTTTGATTTTCTTCTTATAAAACCAGGTTAACGACTTAAAGACTTCATTGGGATTATGAAGCCAGACCGATACTACTTTTCTTGTAGTTGTGTGATATGATCTTGCTATTTATATTGTACGAGAACAATTGTAATAATTGGCTTGATATTTCTATCTCCGATAGGCAAGATATAAAAGTAATCACAAACATATGCGTCTCATCGTTTGTGATTCCGCAATATCTTTTTTCGCTGCGTCGATTAAGACTATTGTGAGGTGATTGATAAAACTGAGCTGTTCTTCGGGAATATAAGTCTGGTTTTATTGATTGGTTCTTGTTCACCTTGATTTATCAAAAGACGGAACAAGACTCATAGGTTTATTCGTGGGAGACGAATTTATCTATCTTGTAGACTTTTCTGTGTGAGACAGATTTGTTTGCTAAAGTCTTCGACTTTGGGTCGTAGAAACTCTTGTTTGTGGGTGAGATCAGCTAAGGGAATCAAGTGCGCAGTATCCTGCTAGGATCATAGGCGTAGGAGCATTACTATACCTTGGATCAGCGTGAGATTGATTGGGGTTCAACTACAGTCCAGACCGAAGTTAATTTGGAGTAGGATACTTTCTATAGCAGCTTAATACAGTGTATGTTTAATCTGGACTAGGTCCCAGGGTTTTTCTGCATTTGCGGTTTTCTCGTTAACAAAATATTGGTGTCTATGTTATTTTTTTTCCGCATTATATTTTTATATAATTGAAATAATACAGGTTGTGCGTTGTTCAATCGATTAGAATAACTGACCTATTGGTTGTTGATTTAAATCTATTAACACTTGGATATTGGTCTTTGGTACCATCCAAGTTATCTCTCTTTGATTAGACTCGCGAATCATATTTGCTTGAGTAAATCAAATCGAGAGATTGAGATAATAACTCCTTGAGTATTTTCTATTGATTGAGTCTAGTTGATTCTCTAGAAAATAATTCGGAGTTGTCCATACAAATTGCTAATCGAAATATTGGGTGAGGTTGTTAGACCCCCACTTTTTCAGAAGGGTGACCAATTTTTTTGTGAAGAATAACACTATCAGTAACTGCTGAAAGAGCATGTGGTGATGATGATGAAGAGATGAAGGTGATTGGATAGAGGCCATTTTTATGTGTTCCTTGGAAGATAATTTTCTCAGAAATCTGATCCTTCACAGAAAATCCATGAGAGTCAAGATTTAAGGAGCAATTATTTCCTGAAGTGAATTTATGAACTGATAGCAGATTATAAGATTCTTGTGGCACTAAAAGAATGATCATTCACAGTTTTACTAGAGTTACCAGTATGAGAAATTTGCATACCTCTTCCATTAGCTGTGTTGATAATTCGGTGCCATCATAAGGAGTAGCTTCATGTAAAGTAATAACATCTGAGGTTATATGATTGTTTGCTCCACTATCAACTATCCATTCTCCACTATCAAAGATATCTTCTGCAGCTAACATTGCACTAAGATTAGTTGGAGATGCTCTACCTTTGTATGAGAAGTTCAGCATGTGATCACAATTTGGAGCTAAGTGTTTATCTGAGTTGCAGATCTGACAAGGAATTTCGTCAGGACCATTATATCCTAGGGGTGGGACTTGGGTTGGGTTAACCCACCCAACCCATGCCAAACCCGAACGTTGGGCGAACATGGACAACGTATTTCAAGACTTTGGGCGAGCTTGGGCATAAATTTTATAAACCCGAGTTAAATTTGGGCAATCATGGGCACAAATATTTCTAACCCGCCCAACCCGAAGAACTATGATATAGTTATATAAACATATTTTTATAATTGGTATTATTATCTATTTAGAGTAATTTTAGATATTATCTTCAATCTCTAATAATGAAAATATAAGTTATATCTATCTCATTAATCATTCAATAAGAAAAAAGTTTATATTATTGTAAACAATCTTCAGTTATTTAGAAATTTGGAATAAATGGAGCAATTAAATCTTATTATTACTAGAATTTGTTATTATTATATTAACAAACTCTTATGTCCAGCGAAACTTGGGCCAACCCGAGGAACCCGAGGAACATAACTTGGGCACTACTTTCATGGGTTCCACGGGTTTGATGGGCAATCTGGGCAAAGGATTCCTAGCTCGGGTCTGCCTCGGCCAAGCCTTCTAACCCGCCCAACCAACCCAAGTCCCACCCCTATTATATCCTCTTCCATAACTGTGTCTAGAAAAGATTGCTAGATTTGGATATCTGTCAGAATTAGAAAATATGCCTCTGTAATGTCCTTTATAGCCTCTAGATGAACCTCTATAGTTGTTTTCCATGAAATCTTTGGCTTCCAAATCACTTTTGTTAACTTTAGCTCTTTCACTGACTACAACTTCTTCACTAAGCAAGTTGTTATGTAGTTTAATACTGGTAATTGATGGATTTTTTTTGCCTCATTGAGGTTGCAAAAGGAATGTACTCAGAGTTGAGTGCTTTGAGAGTTATAACCACTAATTCTCTATCAGATACAATTTCTCCTGATGTAGCTAGTTAATCAGAAAAAAGCTTAATTTCATTGATTAGAGTTGGAATTGATTTATCACCTTGAGAAGTATTAAGAAGCTTTGTGCGCAACTGAATTGAATGAGTTGAAGATGCTCTTGAAAATCTTTCTTCAATACTCTTCCAAAAATGATAAGATGAAGTAGATTTAGAGAAGTAAGTTATTACTGAATCAAAAATTGTTGAATTAATCCACAATTTGATTGTAGAGTCTTCATCAATCCAGTCTAGGTAACTTTGATTTTTTGTGCCATTAGCTTCGTTTCTTGGAGATGTATACTGCGGAGGACTTGGAAAAAAAACCATCCAAGAAACACATTAATTTGTATCTTTGAATAACTTGAGTCATCAGATGTCTCCAAGTGAAGTAATTATCCTCTTTTAGCTTCAAAGAAACAAAGCTATTAATTTGGTTTAAAGAAGCAGTTGAGAAAGTTGGTGTTGTTAGATTTTCTATTGTTGTTATTATTGACGTCAGAAATTATTGAATCATAAAACAGATATGAGATTCAAGAAGAAAACAAGAACAAGTTTGAAAGAAAAAATGGAAACAAAGATGAGAATGAATTCAAATTCACAAATCTTGATGATTGTGAAAGTAAAAAGTAACAGAAGGGTATAAATCAAGAGAATGAGAGAAAATAAACTTGTAATTTTTTTCGAATCACCAAAGAAACACCACTGAAAGGGAGATCGACTAAATCTTTAATTACAGATGAAGATTTATAGAGCATCATCAGAAAAACTATCGATTTGTAGGATCGAAAAACAAAAAAGGATGATGATAACATGGTGTTAATGGTGATGAAAAAATCAATTACAAACAGAGAGAACTTTAAGTCTCATTACAGGGAAGAGATAATACACAAACATCATTTATAGTTGTCTGTATAAGTAAATGAAAGCCACAAGTTAGTTCACACGTACAGAGAATACAAGAAACTAAAAACACATAATACACCTGAATATTTATCATGCGCCACTGACAGGCTTAACCTGCAATGCTTCATGAGCCTTAGTGATATCTTCAATTATTATGCTTTTAATTTGAACCTTTTGGGTGAGCGTAAGAGACTTTGAATTTTTGAAGATCATAAGTCTCAATGATATTTTGAAGATACTGGGCCTCAAGATCAACAATAGAAGCTTTCCAAGAAGACTTCTTGAAAACCAAAAAACAAAGAAAATTTGTAAGAAAGATATGCCATAAAGAGAAGAAAATGCATAGAAAATGAAGTATACCGATATACAGAAAAATCTTGTTGATAATCAGATATTCAAGAAATCTAAAAGAGAAGACGAAGAAAAGCAAACAAATCCTTTCAAAGAATTAGTGAAAGAACCAGTGTGGAAGAAGGAGAGGGGTTCATAAGAACAAGAGTCAAAAAAGAAAATACTTTGAAGAATACAATAAGGATCTCTTACAACTGGTAAATCAGTCATAAAATCCTCTGGTACCGACGGATAATACATGGAGGTTATGAAACTTCCTTGATCAGAACGTGTTAGCGGTTACAAACAAAAGTATAAGTTTTTTCTTCCCATGTTGACCTTTGCAAAGATGAAAATAAAAGGGGCAGATTGTGATAGTAAAATATCTAGGGACCACGTGTAAGCATCTCAATACATGAGAACGACAAAACTTCAAAAGGACGAGAATTGTCTGATCCTAATAGACGGCTCCACCAGAAACAAGTATAAAATAGACATCAATGTATGGTTTTTCCATTCGAAGTTATCATTAGCTTCGGGTATGAGTTTAATCACAAAGTGTTTGAAATTGTTAATGCATCTTTTGCATTGGGTAAGACTATTCCTGAAAAGGACATTGTGATGAAAATTCTCAAATCGTTGCCACCTAGATACGATTCTAAGAAACATGCCATCGTTGAAGGAAATAATCTTGATACTCTTTCCAGAAATACTCTTGTTGGGAAGTTAAAGATCTTTGATCATGAGCATACATCCAAATATGGGAAGGATATTGCTTTCATAGCACAAAAGAATACTAAATTTCCTGACAAAAGTAAAAGTGTTGGAAACTCTATTATAAATCATATTGGGACTGATTCATCATATTAAGATCTTGACAACCCAGTTTCTCTGATCACAAGACAGTTTAGAGATCTTCTTCTGAAGAGAAGTAAACAGTTCATCCGAGATAAACCCAGGTCATCAGTCAAACCTCATGACCGCCCCCTCCGAAAAATAAGGACACTATCGACATTGATGATGAGGATATGCCACAGTGCTTCAAGTGTAAAGGTTTTGGTCATTTTGCTAGTGAGTGTCCAAATCTAGAAAATACACTGGGAGCAAAGGTCTTGCTGCAACTCTTGATGAAAAGTCTGATCATTATGATTCGAACAATGGTGAAAAGTCAAGTGTTGCACTCCTTGGTGAAAATATTGATATTCTTCCTGGTGAGTTTAATCACAAAGTGTCTGAAGCAAAAATCAAGGCACTTATGTGTAGATTATGCAATCATAAGTTGGTATTAGATTTTGTATAGCGGTTTAATTCTGAGAGTATTCAAAAATGGACTAGGTTCCGGGGTTTTGCTGCATTTTCGGTTTCCTCGTTAACAAAATCTTGTTGTTTCTTTTATTTTGTTTTCTGCATTATAATTGTTGTTGTAATTAAGTAAAATATAAAAGTACGTTAACTCTGTAATACTTGATATTGATCCTATAGAGTTTCGGTTTTTCTGAACCTATTATCAAGTACACACTTTGTTGCCGTATCGTCTCGATCTTGTATCCATAGTCAATAACACAAGTGATCTTGTTGTTGTATTGTCTCGATATCGTATCCATAGACTATCACACCAAGTGTGAACCAAATTTTCATATTGTCTTGACTCTGTTTATAGACGATCACATTCGGTAGAGGACTTATATGCTGATATAGCAAGATTGTGGTGTATTTGGGCACTCTCGTCTTTTCATCATGTGTTTCGATAGTGTTCCTGATGCTTTATAAATTGCAAAATTCTGTGTTTGTAATTTTATTTTGAACTAAAGCTTATGTTGAACTCCTGTTGTTGCTAGGTTTCAGTTTTAAATTCCCCATAAAGAACATGAATTAATAAAAACCTGCCCAAAAAATATTGCGCATTTTTCTTATGGATTCTTCTTATATTGAATTTTGTACACTAATATTGTAACTTGGAACTATACTGCACTAGTTATCTATTTCACACTGAATTTTGTTCTCTTTGCTGATATGCGGGTTTCTAAAAGGTTTTGTGTAACTCATTTACTTGATTTATGTATTTCGTGACCAGCTGACGGAAATTTTGGTCTTGTGTACTAAAATTGGTTGAAATATAAGAAAAAAGAGTTGACGATTCTCATCCTTCCATATCTTTTACAAGCTGAGTTGACAGTGCAGTGGGAAATTGAACAAAAAAAGGGGCCTCTTCAATGGTTGATACGCCTAAATTGACATGACTTCCAAATTATCGCTGTCACTATCACTCATTCAATGATACATGCAGCTTGATGATTGGGTCTTCTACTAGACATTAAGGTCAAACAAGTAGATTGCACGTGCTTTGCACGTTTTTATTGGGCGATTTTTTATTTTTAGGTGTACTAATTTTACTAAGTACTTTATCTGTTAAAAATTCTCGTGTTTCTGTTTATTTTGTTCAGGTCCCTGTGCACAAGTGCTTTGCACATTTTTATTCAACGCAATTTATTTTTAGGTGCATTAATTTTACTAACTATTTGTTAAATGCCCTCGTATTTTTGTTTAATTATGTTTTAGGTCCCTGTACATTAAGTTTACCTTTTATCTGTTAGAATTCACTGCATTTTTGTTTATTACGTTTAGGTCATCTGTGCCGATACGTCTGAATTTAAACGCGTCAGATCCAATGGATGAATTTTTATGAGGCCACAAATTCTTAAGCGACTTTCAGTTCCGCTTGTTGTTATTCAAAGGGGGAGATAGTTTTGTATGTGTAACGTACATTTTATTGCAAGTGTTACTAGATGCAAATACATTATGAATAAACCTTAAGGAATCTATACTTATGCAAATACATTATGAATAAACCTTAAGGAATCTATACTTACTTCACGATTCATGTTTAGGCAACATGAATTTTGTAACTTAGCTAAAATGATAAATAGGGATTTTGTAAAAGTTTGTCTGTTGTATATTAATTAAACTATTGATATATCGCAAGTAGTTTTAATTATTCTTATGATGTAGTGATCTACACTACAAATTAGTACAAAAACAACTCAGAATCTCTAAGGATAGATATTAGACTTGGGAGAGAAGAGAATCTGAGAGAGAAAAGCAGATCATGACTCAGAAAGAGTCAATTACAGGCTAATATCAACCACATACAATGCACAATAGGAGGGCACGTGTGGGAGACACAAACTCCAACTGAAAAAACTAACCTCACTAGCAGGGGTGCCCTAAGGAATAAAATGGGACATAAACACACATGAGGGTTTATGACAATTCCCTCTCCTTCTGAAGATTCTTGTCCTCAAGAATCAGTTTTGGAAATTGTAGTTCCATATAATGCTTGTCCTCCCAAGTAGATGCATCACCAACAATCCCTTCCCATTGGACCAGGATTTGAGGAATAATTTGGGAATTCTTCTTTATTATCCTGGTACTCAGAGCCTGCATTGGATTCATTTTAAGATCCCCTTCTTTGGTTGTGGATGGAAGAGTTGTTTGAGGCATAACTCCAACCCCTAGCTTAGGTTTGAGCTGAGACACATGAAATATTGGGTGAATCTTTGACCCTTATGGTAACTTCAGTCTGTATGCCACCTTTCCAACCTTCTCTTCTATCTGATAAGGTCAAAAAAAATTATCAAAGAGTTTTAAATTTCTCATCACCAGAACTGAGGACTGTTGTTTGTAGGTGAAAATGGTTTCTGCTGATTTCGGTAATTACGAGTGTGCGGGTGAGAAATAATTTAAACCCTACACAATGTAATGCAAGGTAGTACTTTAGATTCGAGATATCAATCTGTACAAGTCCGGCATAAACCAAGAAATGGCCGTTCCATACTTGGTTCGGTCACAAAGTGGAGGAGAATGGGTTGGTTTTTTGGAGGGAAGCAAGGAAAGTGGTGAGACCAGAATAGTTGATTCTGGAAAAGTAGTTGGGTTACTACGACTTGTTATCAAAAAAAGTAAGAGAGCTCACGAGGTGAGCTAGCAAGTAAGTATTTCTGAGTGTTATATCTCCCATATGAACTTGTTGTTCAATGGAAATAGGTAATACCTATTTATACAAGTCGGAATAAAAATGTACCCTGGTCTCATTAAGGAGCGGGGAAGTAAATGGGAGGAGGTGGTAGCCGTATGCATGGAATTGATATCCATAAAGTTGTTAACGCATGAAACTGGTTTTCATGAAACTGCTAACGTTATGGAATTAATGTCCCATAAAGTTATTAACGCATGTGCTTTATGTCCCATGAACGTTTCACACATAACTTCCCGTATTTACTAACCGCCTCACCCTCATGACACTTCCTTATGACGGGCGTAGTGTATGCCAAACGCTTTAAACTGCCAAACCGATACCCAAAGAGGATCCCCAAGTTTGTGTTGATGTCTCGAATGTTTTTTGAAAATATGTAGCATGTTGTTGTGGCTTGGAAAGTCAAGCTCGGGAAACTTGATAGCCTGGTGAACTTCGACGATCGAGATTTTGCATCTTGAGAGGAGTGGCAACCATTGATCGTTGCACGCCTTCATTTTGGTAGCCGCATAGTGAGGGACAACGTGGTGGCGCGGCTAGGTTGTCATGCCGTTGGCATGGCATGGTTTGGCGAGGCCAAACTTAGGTTTTCGGGCCAAAGGTTACCATGTGTCGTCTGGTAACCTTGGATGGCTAGGATTTTCTCCTGGGATTGAAGGGCAACCGTTGATTGTTGCACGTCTTTGTTTTGGTGGCCGCGTAGGGAAGGCCAATAGGGTGGCGCAACTAGGTTGGAATTTCGTTGGCATGGCATGGTTTGGCGTGGCCAAACTTAGGTTTTCGGGCCAAAGGTTACCATGTGTCGCATGGTAACCTTGGATGGCTAGGATTTTCTCCAAGGATTGAAGGGAAACCGTTGATTGTTGCACGTCTTCATTTTGGTGGCCGCGTAGGGAAGGACAACAGGGTGGCGCGACTAGGTTAGGCTTGGCATGTGGGGCCAAGGGTTCACCTTGGGCGTATGGCATGGTTAGGGTCAAGGAAAGGGCGTTTGGCTTGGCATGATGTGACTAGCATAGATAGGGCCAAGGCAGAGTGCGTTTGGCATGGCGCGGCTAGCTTGGGCTTGGCATGTGGTGCCAAGGGTTTTCCATAGGCACATGGCGTGACTAGATTGGGCTAGGTGTGGTTTTGGCTTGGCATGCGGGGCCAAGGGTTTTCCATAGGCGCATGGCGTGATTAGGGCCAAGGCAAGGGCGTTTGGTTTGGCATGATGTGACTAGCATGGTTAGGGCCAAGGCAAAGTGTGTTTGGCATGGCGCGTCTAGCTTGGATAGGTTTGGTTTGGCTTGGCATATGGGGCCAAGGGTTTTCCATAGGCACATGGCGTGACTAGCTTGGGCTAGGCGCGTGACCAAGCTAGGGTTTTGGGGGCAAAGGTCATTTGGTAACCTTAGACGGCCAGGATTTTCTCCTGGGATTGAAGGCAACCATTGATTATTACACGCCTTTGTTTTGATAGTCGCGTAATGAAGGCCAGTATGGTGGCGCGTCATGGGGCCATGGCGAGGTGCGTTTGGCATGGCGCAGTAGGTATGGCTGGCATGATTTTCCATTGGAACGAAGGTGTGGCTATCATGGTTGTCATGATTTGGCGCGGTTGGTGTGGCTGGCATGATTTGCCATTGGCACAAAGGTGTGGCTAGCATGGTTGGCATACTTTGGCGCGGTCGGTGTGGCTGGCATGATTTTCCATTGGCACAGAGGTGCGGCTAGCATGGTTTTCATGTTTTGGCATGGTCGGTGTGGCTGGCATGATTTTCCATTAGCACAGAGGTGCGGATAGAATGGTTGGCATGCTTTGTCGCGGTCGGTGTGGCTGGCATGATTTTCCATTGGAACATAGGTGGCTAGCATGGTTGGCATGCTTTGGCGCGGTCGGTGTGGCTGGCATGATTTTCTATTGGCACACGTGGGAATTAGGGTTTGGCTTGTCGTAACCCTAATTTGAAAAAGATACCCCGATAATTATTTAGGGACATATTAAAGGTTTCAGTAAATGTGCCTAAGAAATGCTTGTTACTTTAAATGTTGTGACATCAATGTCTGCTAGGGTTTAGTGTTTTACGATTTTAACCCTAAGCTAAAAACCACCATCAACATTAAGTCCCCTGCTTAGCTCGGAACATGTGCCTTTTTGCGAGGTAAGCATATGATGGTGACAGACAAGGACATAATCGAGGTGTAAATCATTGCAAAGATGGTCATGAGAATCCGACTAACCTTTTTAAGTGGTAAAGAGAGTTTTGGCTTCCCGTGTTGGCGGCCCTACGTAAGTTGTACTGGGAATGCATACCGTGAAGTGGTGAGATGAAAGTTACCGGCTTTGTCTGGTCGTACATCTCCAAGGCAAAGGGGACGCGGTCTTGGAAGGCGACATAAGTGGACGGCTTGGCTCGAGGGTCCAAGAGGTGGCGTGGTCTTGGTAAGGTAAACGCGCGTTGATGATAGGGTCGCGACAGTGGAGCAGGAGGCTTGGCATAGTGTGGACTTGGTAAGACAATACGTACACGTATGACTAGGTGTGGTGGGGCTGCGACAATGGAGCGGATGGCTGGCATTGGCATTAAAGGCACGGATTGTTGCAAAAACTGGACGTGGAACGCTGGCAAGACTGGCACTGACAAGGAAAGCGCGGATGTCTTGGGAGTAGAAAGGCTTGCTCTTGTGGGACCAATTGCCTTTCTTCATGTGCGGCTTTAACATGGAATTTTTTCCTTATTCAAAAATCTTTTTCTAGAGGTAGGTAGCATCCATAATCCTTTCATCTGGTAGCTTTGCGCGAATCCTGGTACGATTGGGTATCTTCAGGGCTAGGATTTGGAACGCAAGGCGGAGCTACTAGCATGGACTTGGCATAGAGGGGACCCATTAGTACTGATGGGCATGGAATGGGTGTGGGCCGCTTGGCAAGGCATGATGCTGGTAAGGGAAGCGCTTGCAAGGGAAGCGCTTGCGGTTTAGGGTTTGACATGCCGAAACCCTAATTAGCGCCCTTTACTAGAATCGTTGTAGAATCCGCGTACGGACTTGGATTTTGATGGTCCTCCCCTTTATCGGACACGAAACATAATTATGTATCTCCCTACGCGGGAATATTTAGGTTTCGAGCTCGCTTGGGAGGTGACAACGGCTCGACAGTGAAAATCGGGTAGAAGTCAGGAGGGATGTTGCAGGCCCGGGGTGGCACAGTCGCGCGCCAGTCACCTATTCCCGTTCATGGAGCAAGAATGAATATTCATTATGTTCAAGCTCTAAAAACTCTGTCTGCATAAAAAGAGGTATCGACCCTCTTCTGTTTTTCTGTTGTTCGTCTAGATCTGTGTTTTCGTCTACAGTGTCTCTCCAGTGGATTCCAAAAATTTACCAAAACTCTGCTATATTCTTGGAACGGATAGATGAAATGTATGCTCGGAAACGATCATGTCAGGGACCTTCTGAAACGATGATATTGTGGTTGCGTCGTCGGTCCATCCTCGATCTTAGGTTGTTTAGTGGACCTTCTGATCGTGATGATGATGTGTTGTGAATGCTTGCATGGTCGAAAACTTCTGGCACCCCGAAATGAAATAGGGAGACGTCCCATTGCCGATGCGCTGCTATCAAGTCTTCCGGGACTTTGTTCCAAGTTAATCCTTCAAATCATCTTCTGAATCTTGGACTATCGTACAGAGTGGGATGCGGTGAGAAGTCCCCAGTCATACTTCAATTTGATATGATGGCATGGATGAATACGTGAATGTAACCTTCTGGCGTGCTTTTGGAGTCTTCGGTGCACATGTACGGCTTCATGTTGAGAAATTCTCGTGGCTCATAAAACCTCGACAGTGATGATGTTGAGATCACTAATAACCTGGTTGAGGGGAGTGAAAGCGTATCATGCTGGTAGTCCCCATGCGTAACTTACTTTCATTATATTGCCTTGAATCCCCATCCACGTGATTTGATATAAGCCTAACGTACTCTTCTTGATGTGACACTGGGATGCTCAAAAATTACATGATGAAATATTTTGGATAGTGTCTGCATCCTCGTAAAGTGTTGAAGTCATCTTCTAGACAGAGAGGTGATGATATTCTTGCGCTGCACCCTTGAAGAGTAGATGAACTTGTTGTGGCTATGGCCTTTTTGGTTAACTATGTCTTATGATCTTTGACAATGAAGGGATTCCGTGTATACCCTTAGTCCCCAAGTATGGTTTACATGTTTCCATCTTATATGGTCAGTGGGTTGACCATGATAAAGACATCACCATCGTGCGTTCGTACTGCTGATTTTGTTACTTCTTCCACGTGGAACTCAGAACATGAAGGAGTATGGGTTACCTTTGTAGTAATTGTTGTTGTGGTAAGGCTCTAGATGGTATCAACAAATTAGTGGCAACAGTTCTTGGTAGTATATGTAACCATAATATACTATATTTTCGCAGTAACAAAGTAAGTTAGCTAGAATTGTATGGGCACCCATGGAAGTAAAAGGATGGGCTGGATGCGTAAGCGAGCAAACCTGTCCATGGTTACAAGTTTTGGCGGGATGAACTAAAGGGTGGCCATGAATACGAATATTGGATGGATGCGATCATGATCCTTGACATGGGGAGTGTGGCGGCATGACCCTTTGCAGGAAGGAGTGGCGTTGAAGCGAAGCCGCTGCTGGAGAACGTTAATGTGGAGCCACTTATGGAGAGACCGTTGAAACGATGTCTTGCAACTCTCAGAGCCTTAACGGTTACCATGTTGAAGTCAGAGGATGCGTCACGTTCTGTCAAACTCGACATCCCTCAAGAGAACAGAGGTTAGGAGTCCCCAGTTCCATCTATCGATCTTTCTTTCCAGGAGAGGTTGGGGTTTGGGAACGGATTCCCTGGTTGGAAACGCCTGCTTTCCTGATACAGTGCGGTTGAGGGGTGCAAATATGTCTTGATACTGCGCCTTGGAGAAATATAGAATCTCACATAACTGTTTCATCATAGACTATACGACTTTGTGGGCGAAGTTCCCATCGTGCGGGTCCTGACGGGAGAAGGGTTTCCGTGAACTCAGGAGGGTTGTTGGTTTCCTTTTATTTCGATTTTGGAGAAGTCTTTCCTGATCTTTACGTGTGATGAAATTGGATTGTTGATCCCCTTCTACTGGGTTTTCAAGAGCAATGCGAGCCTCTTCATATATAAACGCACTTCCTGCTGAAGTGCAGGTTATCTTTTCATCAAATCAACATTGGTAAAAGGAGGTCGGCTTCTTCCGGCTCTTCCAATATCTTTCCATGATGGTGGAGTAGCGTCTCTAGTGGCGGTTGGACCTGTCATGCTTGAAAAAACGTTGGGGGTGTTGGAAGCGGTTCTGGTTCTGGTGATCGTAAGTGTATCGTGCAGAGATGGCACTGTTTTGATCACAGAGTGCTGGATTCATGGCACTGCTTTGGCTAGTTGCGGAGCGGAGAGTATGGCACTAGAATTGCGCAAGATGTTAGTGCTGGAAGGATGCAAGTTGTTAGCGCATAGTGTGGTATTGTGTCTGGCATGCGCGTGCGGCATGTGTGCCTGTCATGCACGTCTGGTAAGCGTGTCTGGTAGGCGCGTCTGGTAAGACCATCTGGTAATCTTGTTTGGTAAGCGGGTTTGGTAGGCGCGTCTGGTAGGCGCGTCTGGTAAGCTTGTCTAGCTTGCGCATCTGGCATTAGATTTGGTATGACGCAGAATGTTGGCTTGACACGACGCGAACTTGTTCTTGTGGGCCCAGTTTCCTATAGTATCTTTGTTATCACGTCCCGGTGTTAGCGGTAGCGCGGTAGTGATAAAGTGGGCAACACTAGTACAGGAATGGCCTTTATCCACGCCAAATATAAATTTCCCTGTCACGCCTTTTTGGTTTTGGCGTGTCTATAGGGTATACTTCTACCCTATAGACACGCAATGTTCAATGGGCGTGTTCATATAAGTGATTTCAGCCACTCCAGGGCTACTAGCGTGTTAAATTTTCAACTGTTTAGTCACATTAACTTCAAATTTTTGATTGGGCGTGTTTATAGACCAGTTTATGGCCACATTAGGTATTGGGCGTGTTTATAGACCATTTTATGGCCATATTAAGGAGTTGTGGCGTGTCCAAAAGGTTAGTCACGCCATTTAAGGTGTGGTTTTAAAGTTGGTTCATTAGACACGCTAGTATATGTGTGTCCATAGTGTACTATTGATTGACATGCCAAATTCAAAGTGTGGCCAAAAGGTTCTTCTTTGGAAACGCCGGTATATGTGTGTCCATAGTGTACGATTTATAGACACGCCAATATATCGTGTCCATAGTGTAGGATATATAGACACGCCAAGTTGAAAGTGTGGCCAAAAAGTTCTTCTTTGTACACACTAGTATATGTGTATCAGTGTATCCATAGTGTGCGTTCTAAAGACACGCCGATTTTATAGCGTGGCTAAAAAGTTCATTTTGAAAAAATTAATAAAAATCCTTCTCCCATATTCGAACGCATGACCCCGGAGGATTTAGATAACGTACCAATCTACCAAGCTGGCCATCTTTAGATTTTTATGATTAGTGTTTTGAAAATACTAGATTGGTTGAACTACTCAACATTTAAATAAACACGCCAAGTTAAAAGTGTGGCCAAAAAGTTCTTATTTGGACACGCTAGTATTGTGTGTCCATAGTGTGCGTTCTATAGACACGCCGGTTTTATAGCGTGGCTAAAAAGTTTGTTTTGAAAAAATTAATAAAAATCCTTCGCCCATATTCGAACTCATGACCCCGAAGGATTTAGATAATGTACCAATCCACCAAGCTGGCCATCTTTAGATATTTATGATTAGTGTTTTGAAAATACTAGATTGGTTGAACTACTAAACATTTAAATAAACACGCCAAGTTGAAAGTGTGGCAAAAAAAGTTCTTCTTTGGACACGCTAGTATATGTGTGTCCATAGTGTGCGTTCTATATACACGCCGGTTTTATAGCGTGGCTAAAAAGTTCATTTTGAAAAAATTAATAAAAATCCTTCGCCCATATTCGAACGCATGACCCCGAAGGATTTAGATAACGTACCAATCCACCAAGCTGGCCATCTTTAAATGTTTATGATTAGTGTTTTGAAAATACTAGATTGGCTGAACTACTCAACATTTAAATAAACACGCCAAGTTGAAAGTGTGGCCAAAAAGTTCTTCTTTGGACACGCTAGTATATGTGTGTCCATAGTGTGCGTTCTATAGACACGGTTTTATAGCGTGCTAAAAAGTTCATTTTGAAAAAATTAATAAAAATCTTTCGCCCATATTCGAACGCATGACCTCGAAGGATTTAGATAACGTACCAATCCACCAAGCTGGCCATCTTTAGATGTTTATGATTAGTGTTTTGAAAATACTAGATTGGTTGAACTACTCAACATTTAAATAAACACGCCAAGTTGAAAGTGTGGCCAAAAAGTACACCCAAAACCCTCAAGACTAATTCCCTAGCTTTCTCTGGAATAGATTCTGAATTGCATGTTCTGCAAGTTATTGGGTTCTCCAAAACTATTTATGCAAATCTTCTAAACACCTATAATCAAAATTTCTTTGGTAATCCGTTGCATTGGAATGCTATAAATAACTTGGGAGTCTGCAATTTGGTTTCTAAAAGATCCTACTCCTAGACTATGTTTGCTATCAAAATTTCCTCTCAGCTACCACACTGCATTTCTGGTAAGATTTTTCATTGCTCTCTCAAGCATTCCTGTAATAATATGTTATTCTATCTCTATAACTTCAAAGTTGCATATGCTACCAGTTGGAGCAGTTCATATGAATGCCCAGATAAAACTATTAACCCCATAAAATAATTTCAAACCTTCATGATAACGAGAAAATTTCCAAAGGTGTCTAGTTTTCTTTAGTTATTCCCAAAAGTGTTATAAATTACCAAAAATGTTTGAATGTGTACCCATTGCTTGATATTGTGTAACAATATCAAGAATCCACATTATACCTTTTTTCGGAATTTTTAAAAAACTAGACATTTTTAGTAAATAACTTTCTGTAGAAAACACTTTTGGGCATAACCCCCTTTCAAATTCCCCCTTCTATTTACTATAGTCACCATATCAAGCTCAAAACCAAAATTAAACACAACAGCCACTCAACCAGGCATAATACAATAACCCAGAACCACATATACATTCAATTGAACATCATTGTCTTTAAAACCAACACTATCAAATCCAAAATCAGCACCACTAGCATTAACTGTTTATCCATGAGAAACATATGCAATATTCAGCCAAAAAACATTTACAGGAATACTTACTTTACCATCTGGAAGGGGATGGTTGAATACTGGTCAAGCTCCTGGTGCAACCCCAGAGGTCCCCACACCACTTCCAACAACCTTCTTGTTAGCTCCACTCCTTTTTGGTGCATCCCTCCTCCTTGGCACAGAATAGTTTCCACTAGGAAGAGGCATAGGCACTACTACATCCTTAGGAATCTCCTTAGAATCAGTTATCTCCCCTAGTCCAAAGATTGCAATATCATAAGCATCCTCTGCCAACTTTCGCATCACTGGTGCCAGCATGAAGATATTAGGGAAGACTACCACATCATTGGGGAGACCATGAGTGTAATTCTCCCGAATCTTAGCTTTGCATGCAACTGGAACTGGTGCATAATAGAACCCATGTGTAGCATCACCACAAACCACCTGCTCCTCCCCTACAAGCACCACACCTTTATTAATCACAAACCGGCATTTGTCAGGATGAACAACATACACTACCCACCCTTCATCGGCCCCTTGGAGTTGAGGAAGTTGAGGATCCAATGCATAAGCACTGGCACTATCATGGATAACAACCCTATCCTCTTTGACTTCTCCAACACCTCCATTACCAACTTGCATGTTTGGATTTGGTTCCTCAATGATGCTACTGCTTATCTCTACTACCTGTCAAATTGGAGAAATGGGGGTGAATCCCAATCAATAACACCATCACAGTTACTAATAAAGCCAATTACAACTATGAAATTCACTTTCAACACCTTTTTTTTTTCTTATAAAGATAAAATTTTATAGAAGCTAGCCAGGATTGTGATCTTTTGCTAGAAGCTCACAAAAGACTGGGTTAAAGTTTTCAACAGATAATATTGGCATTGCTTTCTGCCTGAAATGTTTGGCAACAACGTCTGCCACTTGATTATCATTACGTCTTACATGAATAAACTCACAAACCAAAAAACTAGAGATTAAGTGTTTTATCTCCTTTATTAAATTTCAACACCTTGAACCCAACAATTTTTCCATGATTATCAAAAATCAATACCTGGTTTTCTTGCATATTCATCTGAGCCTTCTTTTCCTCTGGTCTACCCATGGATTCCTGATTTGTAGACATGGCTGGGCGATCATTCAGATTTAGATATGCATTATAACCTCACTTAGACATAGCTTCAACAATTGGAACACTGAATGGATTTTGCGGAGATGGAATGTGGAAGTTACAGACTTACATAATTGGAAATTATAACTGATCTCTTCCGGAAATTATAACTGATTTCTTCCAAACATGCCTTATGGATGAGAAGACCAACAATTAACACATCTCACCCATCCTTTTTCAATCCTCGAGATCTATTAGTTGAGATATCGGGGAGGCACATTCCTACTAAGTGCATGCAAAGACCTATTGAACGCCACCGCAACTTATTGGCCGTTCAGAGGCGGCATCTATTTGGAAAGAGGACTCTCTAAGCGGGCTACCCGTGACCCGAAGTCGAAGCCCAGTACCGAACCGCAGTTTCCCTCAACTATTTTCGTCATATACGGGCTTGAAGTGGCAAGTGGAAGCCCAATTACCTTAAAACTTATAGAAGAAGACGTTGTCATCCTTCTGAACAAGCCCATCCTTTCGAAAAAAATTAATAAAAATCTTTCGAACGCAATATTCGAATGCATGACCTCAAAGAAGTTAGGTAACGTATCAATCTACCAAGATGCCCATCTTTAGACGTGTCTATAAGGTGTTTTGAAAAAACTAAACTGGTTCAGCTACTTAACATTTTAATAAACACGCCAAATCAAAGTGTGGCCTGTTATAATATGCATGGGATATGGTGGATATCCACTTAGCACCATTAGTTACACCAAGCACCTTGTTACACCAAGAACCTTGTATAAGCAACTTGTATAAGCTACTTAAGCAATAGTAAGCTTAAGATGATCTAGTGGGTGTTGAATTGCATGGTTTGCAAGCTAGAGGTGTTATTACTACATAACATCCTACATGTAGTGTGACATGTAATACTAGGTGGTGTATATAAGCTAACACCTTAAAACATGTAGCAGGTTGCAATGAAGCCTCCCAACTGGTGCTGCCATCGCCTAGTATGCATAAAACATATAAAGAGTTAATTAGACCCCAAAGATAAACATCAAAGTTTCGTGACCCACCAGATACGCCCTTAATGGCAGTTCAAAAAGTGGGTAAAAGTTTTAATGGGAATTAGGTGTTGAAAATAGGTCTTCATAGGGTAATGATGGTTGTTAGAGTGAAGGGGACACGGATGGATTTGAATGGGCGTAGTTAACAAAGAGACGTGACGGCTAACTAAGTGCCATAAATGGAATTAAATTGGCACAATGGGGTATTTGAGGGGTTAATTAGCAGAGACATTACCATTTTCAGAGCGATCTTTAACAGAAGAGGAAAGGTTTAGGTTTAGAAAACTAAATTGAGAGCATGGATGATCCTTCCCAGAATTCAACTTATTCCATCGAAAATCTTCCAAATGCACCACCAGTAACACCTGAATTTGCACAAGCCAAGTCAATTATCACTTATTTGAGTATAGAAGAATTGCATTAGTTAAGAGAAGATGCAGAGTCTGAAATTGATCATCGGATTCAAGAGCAAACTCGTCAAAGAGAGTCAGAAGAGGCTGTTCAGGAGCGGAAGAAAAGGAGATTTGAGGTTCTCTATAATGCATGGCTACCCAAGCTCTTAGAATGGCAAGAACGGAAGGATGAGGAAAAGGATGAGAAGCAGGCCAAGACCCTAAAGTTTGGCAGTTCAACAGTAAGTGATTCCGAGGCCTCATAAGGGTATGAGTATAAAGTGGAGGAAGTGGATACCAATGACCTAGATTCGGATGTTGTGGAGGACAAGCAAAGGATGAAATATTATCATGATGAGAAGGCGAGAAGGTGATTTGAATATGAACTTGCCAATCCCAAGATTTTTGCTCACACCATGAGTGAGGGTGAACCTGTTGCAGTGAAGGTGAGGCGTCGAATCGCTGATCTCGATGATGAGTCAAGTGAGGAAGAAAGGGAAGAAGGGGATGAGGATAGTGATGATGAATCATCATCTAGTGGGACTTCTCCTGCACCATCTGATGGCGAGGACTATGGTGAAGAGGGTCTGGATACTGATGAGGATGAAGTGTGGCAAGCTCATCAGAGTTACCAGGAAAGGCTATATTTTCAGGCATTGCATAAATCCTGAAAACGATCAACAAGTTTTTTGCAAAATAACTTTTCTGATAATTTTCCTTCCTTCTACTCTTCCTGATGTTGGTGCGAAAGATGGTAAGTTTCTTTATATTTTGAAAGTTGATGCAGACGGTTTTTTATTTCATGTAGATTAGTAATGTGCATCTTTGAATTTTGATTGTAAAAAGAAATTTGTAATGGCACTGGTAGCCTGTCTGGTGTTTAGAAGTCGTATTCTGTTTGCTTTGTCCTTCTTTAGATGCAATTAAACTAGTTGTGTTCTTCCAGTTGTTTGAGTTTTCAGTAGTATTAAACTTGTGATGGATGTATGTTTGAAGGGTTTAAACATAATGTGTCAGTTTTTCTTTCTCTTTCGATTTCAGTAGTAATGGATTGAATACAGTAAATGTACAAACAAGCAATGTTCTTGGTGAATGATTCTAAAATTCCAATGATTGTTAAGTAGAGATGGGTTAATGACTGAATTAATCATATCCATCATGTTGGTTTAATAATTCTCAATTGAATCAGTAAAGGAAGTCCTTATAATCATCTCTACACCCACCTTGTCCCTGTGGATATACCTTTAGAATCAGTAAAGGTATATAAAATGTTGTTTAAGATGCTGGGTATTCCTCCAGTTTATAAAATGTTGTTGGAGTAAGATTAATTCAAAGACTATTTTAGGCCCAATTCCAGAAAAAAATCTATGTGCAGCCTAGTACTATTACTACTAATCCTAGCATGACAGAATATTAATTCAACAATCAGTATAGCCAAATCCAAACTCATCCAACATTGCTAAAACCCATATGCATACAAAACCCCACCATGATTTAAGAATCAAATTTTTTTCAACAATCCATACATTCATTCTCTAGTTAACAGAAAAATCCAAACAACTACATTCTATCACCTGGCTTGTCGCTTAGTCCTTGGAAATGGTTGCTCAGATGCAGTCGTTTGAGAAGCAGGGACAGCTGTTGGTGCTGGTGCTTTCCTTGCAGTTCTACCCTTAATGTCATCCCGATAGTAATCATCCATGGATTTCCATTGCAGGTCAAGTTTATCTACCTTTGGAAATTTATACTCATTCCGACAAATAACTGCCGTACTGAATTCCTCGTCGACTTCATCACCAGCATATTTCCAGATTTGGGTAGGTACACCTAACACAATAGACTTTTTTTATTTTCCTGGTCTGGCACATAAAATACCTGCTTATCTTGGGAGGCTACAACGAAAGGATCATCCTGGAGTCCCAACTTATCAAGCTCAACCTAAATGTAGCCAAGTTTGTCTTTTGAGACCCCGGCTTTGGTAACCCATTTACACCTGAAAAGTGGCACTTTCAGCGAATGATATGTCAGCACCCATATCTCTTGTATAACACCATAATAATCCGCTAGATTAAGGGTAATCCCCGTTTGTCTAATGTGCGTGTCAGTTGCCTCTACGTAAACCCCGCTATTCTGGTTGACGGAACCATCATGAGATTTCATGCGAAACAGGTATCCATTGATGTGATATACTTCGTATGTCTCTACTTGTGCATTCGATGGGATTGATATCCACCTTAAGTCCTGATTAAAGTTTTCCCTAGAGTCTGACCACTCACTCTCAACCTGAAATACATTATAAGGATTAGCCTCCGTATCAACGCAAAAGTTACATAGCAAGAGTGACATTTTCTGCAAACTCTTACCACTTTTTGTAACCATTTGGCGAACCCTTCACGATGTTTTTGATCTAGCTATCTATCACTCATACCAAGATATTTATCCTTCAAAAACTTCTGGTGTCGGCTGGACAGTGCAATAATTAATGTTATTATCTTTACAGAAATTCAGACACAGAATCAAAAACTAAATAAAAAATGAGGTTATTTGGTTAGATATAGTTATACTTACTCAACATAAGGAGAAACTTCAGTCGAATTCCGCAATACATAGAAATACGCTTTATCAAACAGATCCTTATCAACACGAGGAAACTTAGGATTTGACATTGGTTTTCCCCTGAAAAAATAAGAATCTTCGCTAGTATCAGATGTGTTGAGTTTGTCTGGTGGAATTCTGATTATATCATTCATGCTTTGTTGGTGCTCACTGATAACCTCAATTCTCTCTTCCGCAAGGTTCCCTTCAGTAATGGTTTCTCCATGTCTGTTTCTGTTTCGCACATACCCTTTAATGACCTTCATGCACCTTTCAAACAGATACATCCATCGAAAGAATACAGGACCACAAATTTACACTTCCCTGGTAAGATGCACAGTTAAATGAACCATTATGTCGAAAAAGGATGGAGGAGTATTTCTCGATCAAGCATAACGTCACAACGAGATCCGACTGCAATTTTTCTAGCTCTGCCACCTTGATTTCTTTGCTAGATATTGCCCTAAAAAAGAAACAAAACCTGATAATAGCATATCTTGTTGGCTGCGGCATAATTGATTTAATCTCAATGCGCAAAAAATGTTACATTAGAATGTGATAATCATGCGATTTTAGTCCGATAAGATTTCGATCTTTTCGATTCACCAGTGTTGAAAAGTTTGAACAATACCCTTGTGGAACCTTTATCTCGGATAATGTTGCACATAACTTGTCCTTTTCCTCTGGGCTTAATGAGTGACATGCTGACTTTAGTATATATCCCCCTTTTCCATTTTCCAGAGGTTGCAACTCTTCTCTAAAACCCATCTCCTTCAGGTCCATTCGAGTAGCAAGGTGGTCTTTTGACTTAAATTCATTGTTCAACGATACTCTCGCATACATTCTTTTCGACGTGCATGAAATCTATGCAATGGTGGACAACATGATACCGCCAGTAGGGGAGGAGCCAGAACCATATATTGAACTTTTTCCAGTATCTCCTTTCGGTCTCCTTCCCCTTCTCCTTCCCTTACCATTTTTTGGGTCGATGGTCTTTTCGATTCTCTTCATCTTTCCACCTCTTCCAGGGTTATCCTGCACGAATTCCACCACAATATTATTCCGTCCCTTTCCCCATTTATTCTTTATAAACTTTACCTCATTGTATATTTTTTACGGGGTCATAAGTTCAGGAGCCTCTTCAGTTTCATCTTTTCCGTTGAACCCCTTCTGATGTCTGAATGGATGATCATATGGTAGGTATCTTCTATGCCCAGTATAAACCTCTTTTCTACAATGTTTTAGCCTGACATAGTAAGTATTTCTCCCACACACCTTACATGCGGCTCGTCCCTGGTAGGGGTAGCCACATAGTGTACCGAGAGCAGGGTAATCATTTATTGTCCATAAACAACCGCACGTAGAGTAAACATCTCCGGTTTCAGCGTATCAAAACATTGGACTCCCTCAAACAATTCCTCGAGATCCTCGACAAATGGTTGTAACATAACATCAATGTCCTTACAAGGCCCCCCATCGATAATTAATGACGGCATGGTGAACTTTCTCTTCATACACAACTCTGGCGGAAGGTTGTAAATCACTGTCAGAATTGGCAACACATTGTGCTATTTTTGAATGCCTTTGGTTATGTCAACCCCGTCAGCCGAAATGCCTAGCCACAGATTTCGAGGATCATCACGAATTAGGGGATATTTTTCATCTATATTTTTCCATGCTGGTGAGTCCGCCGGATGCCGTAAAACACCCTCTTCTTTCTTTCTGGTGTCGTGCCACAATAAATATTCGACAATTCTCTTTGATTGAAACATCCATTTCAGTCTTGGGATAATTGGGAAATACCATAAGACTTTTGCCATAATTTTTTCATAAACCTCGTGGGTGGTGTCATCAACTTTCCATCTTGATTCCCCACAGGTGGGACACTTGATGTGATCCTTGTAATCCTTCCTAAAGAGAATGCAGTCACTGATGCATACATGTATATTTTCGTAACCTGAACCCAAATCTCTCATCACCTTCTTAGCTTCATATGTACCTTTCATCATCTCATTTCCTAGAGGGAGCATGGATTTTAACAGTGGTAGAAGTTTATTAAATAACTTGTTGGAAGCTCCGTGCTTGCTCTTTAGGTTAAACAGTTCACACATTGCAGATATCTTTGTAAAATCAGCACATCCTTCATATAGTGGTTTCCCAATATCTTCGAGTATCCATTGCATCTTCTCATAATCCTTTGAAAAGTTGTCTCCTAATAAAGCACTAAACATTTCTCTAGTCTCTGTAGCATGTATTAGTTTATCAGAGTGCGGACCGTCGCTGCAATTACCATCCAGAAGTGTCCACCTTGATGACTCATCTCCTTCTCCATGCTTAGTCCATACCACATAATTTTGAATGAATCCAGAAGAATATAAATGATACTTCACTTTACTTTCCTTGTGCGCGTAGAGGTTGAGACATTTCACACATGGACATAAAAACTTAACTCTTCCCTTGTCGTATGGTTTCCGTTTCCCATTCGCAATATCCTGTTGGTATGTATGCGTATAAAACTTTATAAATACATCGACTCCGTCTTGATAACACGGTTTGGTTCTATCGGTATACATCCAAGATTTATCCATTACTCTAGGATCCATTATGAATTCTCAGATACCTGGACGGAGAAAAAACTTATGAACATCTTGTGGAAATGTTATTGTGGTCCGAATAAAACTACAAAATATCATTGCAAAGAGTAATACGTACACAAAGAGTAATCACAAATCACAATGTGAGTTCAGTTATCATATATGAATCATACAAGTAATCAGAGGTTAACTACCTACATACAGTTGCATGTGAAGACAATATTTACCCTACTATGATCATTAGATTTACAATCTCAGTTAACAAAGCAATACTGAAAAGAATTACTTACACGGTCGATCCGATTATTCTGCAAAGCAAAACTTACATGGGAATATATGGTTTATCCAGAGATGAATCAGATGATCAAAGTAAACCACTTGTTTCGTTTTCTAGGGGGGGGTTAGAAGATTTAAGAGTGGAAACATGAAATGATTTAAGACGAGAGAGATGAACACAGAGGGTAAATGGAAATTTGGAAATATTTTTCCTAATAAATAATTTGGCAAAATATTTAAGTGTATATCGTAAATAATTTGGTTAAACAGGAAGGTAAAGATCCTTCAATTTGCATGCTGCACGTTCTATGTTAAGAATTTTCTCAGTCAAATCTTGTTATCCTGCTGCATAATTTTCTGCTTTGACGGCTCTAAAAGACCGGAGTGCAATGCAACTAATATTCATTCCATCCTAAAGGTTTTTTTTGTTCATACCCGAATTCAGAAAATAAATCAAAATGATAGATAAAAATCGGAGTACGTGTTGTTGTAGTTGTTATAACGGTACTAAAGTAAAAAACTAACTTTGTAAAAAGTGGAGTACGTGTTGGTACAGTTGAAAAATAAAATCATAAGAACTAGAAAAAGCTATGGCCCTAATTAGAATTAAGTGAATTAAAACACATTGCTCTAATTGTGTGTTCTGTCCAATTAAAATTAATATCTAAAACCAAAGCTTAATTAACATAATAGGTTTGATCATTGATGGATTTCATTAAATTCTCACAATCTAATTCATAGATAACATAATTAAAGTTTTTAGAGGGTGCAAGAGTAATAGCTTCCAGCATAGCCTTACATTCCAGCTCCTCAGCTTCAACTCCCATCTTTATTCCTCCATTGAAGCATTATCCTTACACCCGAAAGCATCTGCCTGCATAATTCCTCACTATTAGCCCTATTCCACCTTGTAATGAATCTGACTTAAAGAAGCATCAAAATTTAGAAGAAACAAGATTAGTTCCAGGAGACACAAGTTTATTAATGCCATCTATTGACACTGTCTTATTTGGGGTTAATGTTCTGAAAAATCTTTGAATATCAAATAATCCAAATTGACGCTTAAAAAAAAAAAGTCCAAACTGAAACCATTAGCAATTTATTAATCTCATGTCTAGTAATTCCTGCACCAAAGGTAATATTGATATTTAAAATCATCCAAATAGATCTGGCATAACCACATTCAAGGAATAGGTGATTACTGGATTCCACAGGATGATTACACAAACTGAAATGCAGTGAAGTAAACGATTGCAATGCCAAATAAAAGTATGAAGTCCGATTCACCCACCATTGAGTTCTGGTGATACTCCGCAGCTGGTGGTACTCCAAAAATATGAATACTATGAAGTAAACAATTTTATCAAATGTGAATTCTTCCCCCTTTTCCCCTAAGTGGCGCGCTTTCACGGCTTCGTGCTAAAAAAACAACACACAAAATTATTTGGTTACATATAAGTTGAAAAAAGTATTGTGCCGAATAAACCATAAAGATACGTACAAGTTGTAGAGAGGACAAGCTATGGTGGCTTGCGTGCGATATCAGGTGTATGATTTTAGAAAACCCGGCAACCGCATCTAGGATGATGTTGTGCCTATCCTTGATTTGTTGAACACTTCTTCTTTTCGGGTTCCCATAATCTTGGCTAAATTTGTTATGTATCTTCGCCCAAAATTTCTCGGCAGAAGAGTGATCTACAACTCGACTTTCGGCTGCCCATGCTTTGGTGATTGCCAAATCTTCTGCGGAGTTAAATTATGCCATTTTTTGTATGTGGGGGTAGGGATGAGTAGTTTCTCTAATAGGATGCAAGTGGATTGCACATGCGTTGCTGGTCGAACATCGAGTTTCAAATACGTCTTCTTCCCTATTAAATCAGTTGCTTAGCATGATAGAACACCGTTGCAAAGTGAAAAAAAAAACAAAATCGAGAGAATACAGCAACAAATTCTCCTTTCTGTCTCTATAACAACGCTGACTTAATCTACAATGCAACTTTTACTCCTTACAGCAACAGAAGCTAATTCTTAAATCCATAAAAAAACCACTAGTAACAAAATTGAACTTAACCTAAACCAAATTCCACAATTTCCGTCACAAAATTAATACTTTCTAACAAAATTCAATAATGAAATCATAAGGAAACGTGATCTTCCATGTGAACCCAAACCCAAAATTAAAATCTTATTATTAGAATTTATCAAAGAATGCTCTAGATGAACTCTCTCTAAATTGGTTTATGATCATACCCTTGGAGTATTCAAAAATCAAAATTAAAGTTCTCTTAACACAGCCGTATAAAGTAAATTCAAGTTCCCTTATCATGGTTCACTGGATTATCTTTATCCTCACCAACTTACTACTCCATCTACAATCCAATCCATCAACAATCCAAATAGGCCAGGTATAGCATAAAATCTTTGACCAAGTAGAAAATTTTGAACAAATAAGACAAATTGGAATCAGTGACAAAACAAAAAAGAAACATTAATCAAACAATAATAAAGAAAATATTCCAAAAGCGAGTATCAAACAGAAAAAAAATACAGCTCCAGACGGATTCAAGCTGATCTATAATCCTGGTTAATAAATTAAGAGATTAGAGAAACATTAATTGAGTTTACCTTGTCGGAACAAAATGTTCAAAGAGATTTTTCTTAGAGATTTAGGAAGATGAACTCGACTGATTCGACAGAGGTTTTTCCCCCAGTGTCCTAACACCAATAAAATATTGGATTTCTTTGTTTATCAAGATCAATGAAAACTCGTATCTACAAAATAGACCAAAAGTGTTAGGGTTCATTGATTCAGAAAGAAAAAAAAAAGTAAGAGAAAAAGGGTAGGGTTTATGGTATAGTATACCTGCAGGAATTAATATTTTAATTGATTTTTATCTTTCGAAAATGGAGAAGTAACGGTGAGGGGAAGAAAAAGCGAGGAATAGAGAGGAGACGAAAGAGAAAATTAGAATATGTGGTGTTTCTGGATAGTGGTGTTTCCGGACGTAGTTTTTGAGGGGTGAAATAACGGAAAAATCATATTGGTTGAAATATATCCCGGTGGGCCAGAATCTCTCAGAAGAGAGCTTTGTTCAGCTTTCAACCACAGCCAATAAAAATCACCTGAAATCATATTATTAATTTTAATTAACCAAAATGCCATTTTACCTAGGTTTATCACTTCATTATGACATAGTGGGTAAGGATAGATTCCACTAGGGTACGTGTGGGACTAAAGCTTTCAGGGACCTAATTTTCTTGACCTATGTTTGACCAGATCTGTTTGACATTAGTTGATTAATTAGTTGTTGGTCAGGACTCAGGGACCATGTATTGAGATATGGCATGATGTCTGAGCCAAACCATGCTGCAGTTCAGGATATGGCCCATTTGTTAACTAATTAAAATTAAATAATATACACTACTAGAACTTCACCCGTGCTGTAACGACACGGCCTCCATAGTAAGTAAAAAAAATTACGTCAATTTAAAACCCTTGTCATTCTTTTGTTGGCTCTATATAAAGTGACAATTTTTCCCCATATTTTTTAATTGTTATGTTTTTTTTCAGAGAATTTCTAGGTTGACCGAAAATTTGTCTCGAAAAAATCACCGGGTGAAACATATAGAGGGATCAACTGATAACCTTTACTATTCTCGGGTTATTTTTCGGAAAAAAATTATTATCAGCCTGTATAATTATTTCTTTTGTGTTAATAACCATCTTATTTTCAAATTAAAAAAATCAACCACAACTTCCATAATAATGTTACATGTTAATTGATTTAATATAAAATAAGTTTATTATGTACTGTATTAATGAAATATATTTATTTGATTAGCTAAAAAAATATTATGAAATATCAATAAAATATTTTTTATTGAAAGTTAAGTAAACTAATCATCGTTCGGCCGTAGATTTAGCTTCCCAAGAATGAATCCAGAGCGTTCTGTTTTGGTATCTGACATTCAGAGCTTGGTTTCTTTATAGTCCTCAACCGTTCATCGTTTTTCCTGTCCCGACCCGATAAAAATCTGGCCTATAATATTTATTTTAATTTAAAAAAATTTAAATAAAAACTAATTTAAAAACTAATATTGTATCAAATAAAAAGAATAAACCAAGGGTAACTAATTAATTTATCTATCTTACACCTTTCTCATCCCACTACCACTACTTCTTCCACCACCACCATCATTAACGTCATCACTCCACCATTCTCACTAACACCCACCGCTGATCCACCACCCCCGCCCACCATCACAACCACCATTAGTGTCAACTGATTTAGCATAAAATAAATTTATTATGTACTGTATTAATGAAAGTGTATTTATTTGATTAATTAAACAAACATTTATTATGAAATATTAATAGAACATTTATTATTGAAAGTTAATTAAACTGATCATCTTACAGCCGTAGATTTAGCTTTCCCAAGAATGAATCCTGGCCGCTCTTTAACTTGCCTAAGTTGTCCAAACTATGCTTTATAAGGGAGATTATGCAGGGACCTATTATGTTTGAAGATTTTTTGGGAATTATACGGATAAGGGGTATAGGTAGTAGTTCGGGACGGCATACGTACGAGACTTATACGGATTTGGATAGATCGGATTCGATCAAAAATCCGGTCAACGGTTCGTTGTTCAGACAGTAGTTCGGAACGGCATACATGCATATTCGTTTTATAAATGTGAGTTCGGCACTTAAAATTCGGCTAACATAATGATAAATTGATAAGTATTATGACCTTATTACGAGACTAATTTCATTTGTATATGATTTATAAGATGGAAAAAAATATTTTAGCATTATTATTTAACATGAAATAAACAATTTAATCGCATAAATGTATTATAAAACTTATAAACTTTTAAACAAAAATCAACACATAAAACACTGGTTAAACAACTACCAATAATTGTATTTAAATATAAAGTTTATACAAAATCAAACAAAACCAATCAACAGAACTCTGGTGAGAGAGTTACCTATGGGAGTTCTAGTTCGGAAATATCATTCGGATACGGTCAGTTCGGATACGTTCACGAATCATTCGTGAGGTCCATATAATCCATGAACTAGGTTCGGAGTTCAAATAGTTCGGAAGTATCATTCGGATTCGGTCAGTTCGGATACGTTCGCAAATCATTCAGGAATGATTCGGAGAATTACTAACTAGGGGTTGGGTTAACCCACCCAACCCATGCCCAACCCGATCGTTAGGAGAACATGGGCAATGTATTTCAAAACTTTGGGCAAGCTTGATCATAAATTTTATAAACCCGAGTTAAATTTGGGCAAGCATCGGCACAAATATTTCTTGCCCAAGCAACCCATCAAACCCTAAGAACAATGATATAGCTATATAAAACTATTTTTATAATTGACATTATTATCTATTTAGAGTAATTTTAGATATTATCTTCAAATCTAATAATGAAAATATATATTATATTTATCTCATGAATCATGAGCCATTATTATCTATTTAGAGTAAGCCTTCTAACCCGCCCAACCAACCCAAGTCCCACCCATTGGTTAGGTACTTGAGATATGGCATGATACATGAGCCAAACTCGTGAAGCCTGGTGAACCATAATGCTACAGTTATGGCCTTCAAATTAGAAAACTGCCTGGTTTTACTCTTAAAGATAACGCTGTGTGCAATTAAGATATTTTCTTTGAAGGGGCAATTAATAGATGAGACGGCTAATAATGATGTATTTTGAAAAAATGTGTCTTGAATCTTGAAACTGATGAGGCGTGGTCTGCCAAGGGATAAGAAGTTTAACCATGCGCCATAAATGGACATTTATGGTTAATCTAACCACTCTACAAAAGGATAAGAAACTGATATGCAATTACTCTTTAATCAAAACAAAAAAATAAAAAAAAATTGCAGAGAGAAGAATATTAAGAGATGGCTGAACAAAACCAACCCGATGTTGTTGAAAATCAATCACCAACATTATAAAATGCAAAACAAGCAACTCATGCATTAACAAGTGAAGAGGCTGAGAGATTGATTTCTTATTTAGAATAAGAAATTCCAAATAAGAAGATTCAGGAAGAAGAAAATAGGAGACATGAAGAATTTGATAGGCAAAGGATTGAGAACGAAGAAGAGTACCAGTTTTGGATCATAAAATATGAGACAAGATGTGCAAGGAATAAGAGATAAAGCAAAAATAGATATGAACGTCGTTGTATTAAGACAAGAAGTGCCACAGAAAGTGAAAGTGATGAGGATGGTGGAGAAGCAGTAAAACTTGATGAGGATGATAGCAGTAGTCAGGGATCTAATGATCCAGAAAAAGAGGCTAGAGAGAGATAGAGGAAAGAGAGAGATGATGCAGAAATGTATCTACTCTATTTGGCAGAGAAAGCTCAACCCAGGATATTTGCTCGTACTATGTCTGAACCCCTGAAAATGGATTCAGACGGTGAGGAGATACCAGGGATGGATGTAGATGGAAATCCTATTGCAGCAGAGGTTCGGCAAGAATAAAATGAAGGATCAGAAGATTGTGAAGATGATGAAGATGATGAGGATGGAGGTTATGGTCCTGCAGCTTCTACCAGCACTGATAGCGGCGTAGACTTCTCCTATGAAGAAGAGGGCTTTAACACCGACGATGACGATGATCAGTGGTGATCATCTGAAGAGCATTGGGAAAATCTTTTGAGGAAGACTTAGGAGGATTGCATTCCTTGAAGTCTTCAGATCGTCTTCGTGAAAATTCACAAAGATTTTCCTAATGCTTGTAGTTGCTGGTGCTGTTGGAACTGAAGGAGAGGTCTAGTCTTCTGTAATACATGATACATCTTCTAATGCATGGTAAGTGTTTTTTTTTAGGGGGTTTTTATTTCGGCACAAGGTTTGATCTTGTAAAGGTGTTGTTTTGGTGTTGACAAAGATCAAACTCGTTAGTAGTAGTGGTAGGTATTTTGCTGGTACTTGTTATGGAGGTTATGGGAATTTTTCTTATCGGACGGCATCGGAGTTGGTTGTGAAGGTGTAAGTCGAACTGGAATTGGTAGTGTGTCTAGTTATTTTGCTTATGGTTTGATTGTAAATGGAACTACTTAGTAATTAGTGGTCTGATCTGTAATGGTGATGGTGTTTGTAAATGTGGTTAATGAAATTGCAATTGTCTTTTTTCGGTTTCTCTTTGTGATTTCAACCGTGGTATGTTGAAACAAAATAAGCATTATTCTCTATCCAGTCTAATTCACTTGATGGAGAGGCATATACACACCTAGTCTGAATCTACAATCTGAGATGTTCATAATCACCAAAAGATGTTCATAATCCTAAATCACCTACAGTCTGAATCTACAATATGAGATGTTCATAAAGCATGCAATTGAGATGTTCATAATCACCAAAATATTCTCAAATCAGGGTACAATTCACAACAACATAAAAATAAACCTAAAATCTGAAACATAGAGATGTTCATACTTCATAATCACCATAATAATAAATTGTACCACTCAATAAATATACACAAGTGTGCTGATTTTGTTTTGCTTATTGACCTATTTTGTTTGACCTTATGTTTGACCATTTTTTTTATTTTAATTATTGGTGAGGGACTTGAGATATGGCATGAGACATGAGCCAAACCATACTGCAGTTCAAGATATTGCAATACACCAGCGTCACATAATGCATGTCAACAGGTGCCGGCTCTATGAAAAACGCGTAAACCCTGGTAAACCGTGCATGATCAACAAGTGTTGGCGTCTATGAATTTTGCAAAAAATCAATTATGATTGTAGTAATAATATAGAAGGAAAAGTTGCGTCTGAAATTCAATAATGAAGGAGTATTTTTTTAAATAAGGAATGTAAAATTTTAATTTTAACAAGTGTACTATCTATCTCATTGACATGAATGCTTAACATGTCAGGATATTTAGAGATATATTTAGGGTTACGGCAAGATTATAGGCGTCTAATTAGAACTGACAATCAGTAGTCTAATCCTACAATCCTAAATGCAATATTTTTCTGCTCGGTCTCGCAAAATTCGCAAAATCCCACTTTCCATATATCACCTTGATTTTCGTTTGTTATATTCATGTTAAACATAACCCACCCACTATATTTAGATTTGCATACTAGATATGTATAGGGAAAGAAAAAAAAACACTATATTTAGCTAGATTTGGATCCTAGAAATAAGAAATTAGATACCTCGTTCGTAAGTAAAAGAAAGAAGGAATTGAGAGGATGAGTTCTAATGAGAAATGTGTTGTTCCTGACAATGGTCTTATTAATAATGATCCTCCTCCTCCGAAGGGCTTTGCTTCATGGGATGACTTTGTGGAAAGCATTGGTGATATACTAAAATATTTTGTCGATGAAGAATGAGAATTAGTTCATAATAAGAAAGTGATCCATGTTGAAAATGATCATCCTCCTAAGGGTTTTGCTTCTTGGGATGCATTTGAGAAAAGCTACGGTGAACATTTGGATAATGATTACAATGAATAAGAACATGGTAAGCCACCAAGACAAACAAATTTATGGTTGAGCACTCGGCATTGACTAAATTCAAGTTTTTTACATTATTTTTAGTATGCTAATTTTATTAATGTATAAGCACAATTATGTAGCAGTCCTAGGCCTACTGTTCAATTGTGCTCTTAATTCTGATTTTTTTGTTGTTGTAAAGTTTGTCAGATTTGGCATTGCAATTTATGAAAAATTTGGCTATTTTTTTCAACTCTGATACAAGACTCAATATACAGTCCCTATCATATTCATGATCCTATCACTTTAACAGCAAAGCCACAACAAAATCATGGTTAACCCTAACATCCAAATCTCTACACCAAGCCCCCTTAAACACATTACTCGTTCATTCTGTTTTGTCAAAAGATTGATACTCCAACAGATGAACAATGGACAGAAATTAAACAACATATGCACTTGGAATCTAAAGAAAATATTGCATCCATAAATATTAAACATTCAAAAAAACTATACTTCCAAGCAGCTTTACAAACAGACTAATTAAATATCAAAAAAAAAAAAAAGATTACACTAATAACACAAAAACTAAAAAAGATATTTAACTAAACAAAAGATGATGGATCAAGATGATGGATCAAGATGTGATTGAATACCATTCTTGCATAGCAGAACCATGAAAACAGAGGACTAGATCATTTATAATCCCTTTCTTCTTTATTGCTGCTGTCGACAATGGTAACCACATCTTTGTATGGCCAATCATCATCATCAACATCATCGTCTTCATCTTCATCCTCAAGCGCTGGCCCAAACCAAAATAAGTGTTCTGGATCATCTAAATCATTATCCTCATCATCATCCCCAAAATCATAGTCATCATCCTCTTCATCGTCTTCCTCTTCTTCATCGTCAACAACATCATAATCATCAATATCTCCAAAACAAGGAACAACCTCGCAACCAAAATAACCAACAATCTCTTTGTCTCCATCAAGAAGAATAAATCGGAAGGAAGTTACTAGAAGAGCAGTGATTTTGTCTGGTTTGATACTAAAACTTTTAGTTTTTGATACTGAAACCCTAGTTTAGAGAGGGACATGGAAACGAAAAAGCGGTATTGTCCAGTCTCCATTCCTTACCGTGACACACGTTTTCACTTTACCTCTAGCTTAGCCACGTGCAAACTTGGCTAGCGAACAAGTATCCAGCTTTGCGGCTTTGGAAAATAAATAAAAAGTAATATAAAAATAAAAATATTGGATGGAAAATTAAAATCAAGGAATTTATCTGGGTGGAGATACTCCCCATAAATTTAGATTTGGACGATAAATACTTGCTAAGAATCATGACATCGAAATATAATTTGGTTAACAAGCTCGTCCAAGAGTGACATCGGTAAAAATGGAAAATTACCATTAAGCAATTTGTCTCGGTGGAAATACTCCCCGGAAACTTAGATTTGGACGAAAAATTCTTGCTAAGATCATGACATGGAAATAAATAAAAATTGGTTTAGAAGCTCGTCCAAGAGTGACATCGGTAAAAATGGAAAATTACCATCAATCAATTTATCTTGGTGGAGATGCTCCGCGTAAACTTAGATTTGGACGATAATACTTGCTAAGAATCATGACATCAAAATATAAATTACTTACAATCTCGTCCAAGAGTGACATCGGTAAAAATAGAAAATTACCATTAAGCAATTTGTCTTGGTGGAAATACTCCCCGGAAACTTAGATTTGGACGAAAAATTCTTGCTAAGATCATGACATGGAAATAAATAAAAATTGGTTTAGAAGCTCGTCCAAGAGTGACATCGGTAAAAATGGAAAATTACCATCAATCAATTTATCTTGGTGGAGATACTCCGCGTAAACTTAGATTTGGACGATAATACTTGCTAAGAATCATGCCATCGAAATATAAATTGGTTAACAAGCTTGTCCAAGAGTGACATCGGTAAAAATGGAAAATTACCATTAAGCAATTTTTCTCGGTGGAAATACTCCCCGGAAACTTATATTTGGACGAAATATTCTTGCTAAGATCATGACATGGAAATAAATAAAAATTGGTTTAGAAGCTCATCCAAGAGTGACATCGGTAAAAATGGAAAATTACCATCAATCAATTTATCTTGGTGGAGATACTCTGCGTAAACTTAGATTTGGACGATAATACTTGCTAAGAATCATGACATCGAAATATAAATTGGTTAACAAGCTCGTCCAAGAGTGACATCGGTAAAAATGGAAAATTACCATTAAGCAATTTGTCTCGGTGGAAATACTCCCCGGAAACTTAGATTTGGACGAAAAATTCTTGCTAAGATCATGACATGGAAATAAATAAAAATTGGTTTAGAAGCTCGTCCAAGAGTGACATCGGTAAAAATGGAAAATTACCATCAATCAATTTATCTTGGTGGAGATACTCCACGTAAACTTAGATTTGGACGATAATACTTGCTAAGAATCATGACATCGAAATATAATTTGGTTAACAAGCTCGTCCAAGAGTGACATCGGTAAAAATGGAAAATTACCATTAAGCAATTTGTCTCGGTGGAAATACTCCCCGGAAACTTAGATTTGGACGAAATATTCTTGCTAAGATCATGACATGGAAATAAATAAAAATTGATTTAGAAGCTCGTCCAAGAGTGACATCGGTAAAAATGGAAAATTACCATCAATCAATTTATCTTGGTGGAGATACTCCGCGTAAACTTAGATTTGGACGATAATACTTGCTAAGAATCATGCATCGAAATATAAATTGGTTAACAAGCTCGTCCAAGAGTGACATCGGTAAAAATGGAAAATTACCATTAATTAATTTGTCTCGGTGGAAATACTCCCCGAAAACTTATATTTGGACGAAAAATTCTTGCTAAGATCATGACATGGAAATAAATAAAAATTGGTTTAGAAGCTCGTCCAAGAGTGACATCGGTAAAAATGGAAAATTACCATCAATCAATTTATCTTGGTGGAGATACTCTGCGTAAACTTAGATTTGGACGATAATACTTGCTAAGAATCATGACATCAAAATATAAATTGGTTAACAAGCTCGTGCAAGAGTGACATCGGTAAAAATGAAAAATTACCATGAAGCAATTTTTCTCGGTGGAAATAATCCTCGGAAACTTATACTTGGACGAAAAATTCTTGCTAAGATTGTTACATTGAAATAAATAATAATTGGTTTAGAAGCTCCTCCAAGAGTGACATCGAGTCTTGTCGACGAAGCCAATCATAGTCGTCCGTGAATTCATAATTCCAACCAATCAAATAAACTAGTTTCACCTGATAACCTAACATCCCCAAACATCCTTGCCAATATTATCGGCTGATCGGTCTGATACGACCAATAATGCGATATCATTGGATATTCATATGTATCGCTGATATATCATGTTTCGTCCAGATTAAAGGAACAAACATGATAAAATCATATATTGTCGGCCAGTATTTTAAGAAATAAATTCTGATCTCGGTTCTTTTAATACAAATTTAATTGTAAGAGCTATATAGAATTGCTTTTAAGAATATGAATTTGGATTTTAATCAAAAAAATTGCACCAAAAGCATTTATGATCTTCCAAGGCACTAGCTAGTACTCCAAGGAATATGTTAATCATTTATTATTTTTCTTTTAAGAATATGTGAATTGGGAGTAAAATAGTGCAGTGTGGTTGACTCAGTAGTAAAGAAAAGATACTACAATATCCAAGGTACCAGTAACAAAGGAATTAGCTAGTAGAATGATAAATACTTCATTTTTCAGTGGTATTTTTTGATCTTTGATCATTTCTACTTTAAAAATTTGTGTAGAATATTGTAGTGGGACCCTATCCTAAATACCAGCCGCATCACTAAATACTAGGAGTATATGTATATAGAACATTCCTATGATTGATTTTTGGATTTAAGGGTACATTCATATGGTAGTTGTACATTAGGACTTATTGTTATGTGTGACTAAAAGAAAAGTATGAGTCAATATTGTATACCCCACAAGATCTGATAACTTTTGGTCTTATAAAAAACAATAAAAAGTTAGTATAACCTTCTCTCACTTATATTTTTTAAATTTACTTTTTTTGGTAACAAGATATAAAGCAGAGAAAGAAAACAACCTAACTATATGCTTCTCACACCTTTTACTACCTAAGTAGATTTTGTCAGTCATCATTACACCTCAGTTCACTTCCACTAATATACGCAATCACAATGAGTCCCTTATTTTTTGTGCGCATGAAAAAGAAGAAGATCTAGGTAGTTGTTATGGTCCTGAAATAAATGGGCATTTGACAGTAGTCATAATGAGTATCTTGTGCGGACTTGATGGGTACATGCAAACGAAAATATAGATCTCTTCAGTACTCCTCTTCTTCTGTTTTGCCAAATAATATAGAGAAGATTATTTTTTGTTTCTAAAATGTCTGTCACATTGGGTTGGCTTGACCCAAATTTGGCATGGGTGTCAAGATCTCTTGTGGTCCAGTCTTTCCATAAATTAATGCTATATTTTTCCATTTTGGTTGTGCCTAAATTATAATTAAAAATCTGATAACTGTCATAAGGGATTATGTTTATATAAGGTATATTATGGAAAACTGAGTTGACTCGATGAGTTAAGATAATGAAAATTGATTGATTAACAAATAAATATCAAGCAAAGAATTTGAACACGAGCATATATTAAAGAACCAATGTTTTTATATTATTCATTCTAAAACTAAACGAAGCAAAATAATACCAACATCCTCAGTATTAAAAACCAAAAACCACATTACTCGAAAGTTTCTTTGATAATCTGCTCAACTAAAACCATCGCATCTGGTACTCGTTTTGCAGCGTTAGTAGGATGTGCTGGAACTTCAAGTACCTTTTCTTCTAGAGGTGTCTCCCTGGGTATTTCTGGTGTGCCAGACACAGTTTCACCAACAAGCTCATTCGAAGGAATGGGAGCATGTACACTATCCATTTAAACAGAAGCAGGAAGAGTAAGATTGTCAACATGAGCTTGAACTTCAGCTAATAGGGGCATGCCAGGAACCTTACACACGCCATCAATAGTTATGGTGATCCTTAGCTTAATTTCTAGGGACAACCATTACTATCCTTGGAATTGTTTTAATGATCTCGGTATTGTTCTTATTGGAACTCATTTTCTTCGTCTAATATATCAATCTATCTTTTATGCTAGTGTGGTTTGTACGACCTCTAATATATATATATATATATATATATATATATATATATATATATATATGTATTAGAGAAAACCCTTTTTTTTAGGTTAGGAGCATTATCTCCAATTACCTAATTTAGTTGTATTCCGCATATCACTCCAAAATAAACAAAATATAACAGTTTCATATTGATAAATATATTCTCATATACGCGTACAACACCACATTGATTTTAGTATATAGTATGATTTATCTAAATACGAAGAAATAGCACGAAAAAATTGCGTAAACACAACCATGTTGATCGAATACATGGATTATATGCTTTATCTTATAGTAGATCATAATCATGTACTCTTCGCTAATGTGCATGCCTTGGCTACACTCTTTCCAAATCTGTAGGTATCTGAAGTATCTCCCTCCATGATTCTCCATGCCTAATCTTCTCTGAAAAAATTTCTATTTTTGGTGTAATTCCCTCGGTAATTCACACCTACTCAAAGCCATGCGCAACAATTCCGTCCGGCCAAGCGCTATAACCATGCCCAAAGATTAATATACTATGGTCATAACCCTAATTTTTAAATTTGAAATGGAGTGATGGACACATAAATAGAATGTTGATAAACTGGAATAAATCTCACACAAATACGTGAAAATATCTGTTTCTTGTTTGGATCATGGATTTTTAAATTAGGCATGCTGATTAAGGATGCGACCATTGGCCAAACGGTGTAACGGTTCGCACCCCTTCGTATTACACTTCATATTAACCGAATAGATTTTGAAACACCAAAAGACGTGAAATTTCCAACAGGTGTGTTGTGTGGGGACACATATTGCATCCATTGGATGTCTATATAAGCATTCAACAAAAACGAAATCCTAAATACTTCTACATTAAAAAAAAAAATTCACTAGTAATAATAATGGAAATGTTGCCGGATTTAACTCCCGAGATACTACACCTCCTCCCAAGTACAGAAGGTATTTCGGCAAGCAAATGTGTATGCAAATAGTGAAATTCTGTCCTTGCAGACAAAAAAATTGGACTCCTTTTCGGTTGCACTCAAAAAGTGACAGAAGAAAAATTTACGCAACTATTCTACAGAGAACAAATTGAGGAGGAAGATTACTACACGATGATGGGAGATTTCTATCAGATGTTATTTGTAAACAATGGTACCTGGAATATTATCCAATCCTATGATGAAAACATGTCATACCCAATCGTTGGATATTGTAATGGTCTGGTATGTTTTTATGTTTTACACCATGGAATACTAGATCCTATATATATTATGAATCCAACAACGGGTGAGCATCTCCATCTGCCACAAATATGCGATCCAACACCAACACCACAAATTAGTTAGGATCCACGATTCGTCGTAGGGGGTTTAGGCTATTGTGAACATACGGTGAATACAAAGTAGTTCGAATTCAAGTGGACGGTAAAGTGGACGTACACACTCTAGGATACAATAGGGGATGGAGGAATATTGGAGATTTTCCTTTTAATTTTTGGGATTCAAGTGTGTACGCACATAGTTGCATTTTTTGGATAAATCATTATTTTAATGACAATATTCAGATAATATCTTTCAATTTGGACAATGAGATATTCCAGTCACATTCGCCACCCCCGCATCATATTTATGAGAATGGTGGTTTCAATACTCCAAAACTTGGAATGGTCCTGTTTGGAGTTCGCCTTTTATTTTACAACATTCACGATATTTATGATCTCCGGATTGATTTTTGGGCACCCATTTCCAATAATTATATTCATGCACGGGCACCCGGTGTATAATGGAATTGGGAACTTAAGAGGAGCATTGTCTTGGAAGAGCGTTTGAATCTATGGTGGCCGCCTTATAAGCTTATAGCCTTGGGAAAGAACAACGACGTCCTATTGCAAAACAACCGTTGTTTAGAGTGTTATAATGAACTCACCAGAACTTTGACAGAAATTGCGGAGATAAGGTGGGCAAAGGTTAGAGTTATTCCTTACATGAGGATCGCCGTCTCGTTGAGGAATTTTGGAGGACAATCGGAAACATGTACTAACGATGTCCATGCCACTAACATATTCCGAGTGTAGTGTTTTTGTTTTTGTTTTGATCAGAGTAATGTAGTTTGGTGTTCAATATATATATATATATATATATTTAATAGTACTATTTATCATCTTTGATTATTTTTTTGGTATCTTGTCTGGACTAAAAGTTGTTTTTGAAATCTGAAGAATCACACTTGGTCTTATTTTGGGTAATAATGGTTGGTATTTTATTTAATGGAGTTAACTGCTTTAAACATATTCTCGACGAATTTAGAGGGGGATTTTCTTTTATGGTGGTAAATTTGGTATATAGGGAGGAATTTCTGTATTCTAGTTGTATTTATGGTTATAAATTTTTCGAACCTATAGGGAGACTTTTATGTGTTCATTATAATAAAATCCGAGAGGGGAAAAGAAAAATGTAAAAAGAAGTGAGAATTTGAGATGCAAAGGGTATAAGTGATTGATAGACAAATCAATGATGATATTCTTGAAAATGCATTAATAGACAAATCAATGATGATATTCTTGAAAATGCACACGGATGAAAAATATTTAGTCGTCAACAGTCCACAATTTCCCATTAGACACTCTTAATTCCAATTTTTCTTTGTACTTTGATGATACCTATTTCTTCAAAATAGTAACTTGTGTAACCATTTGCAATAAAAATCTATATCATCATTTCCATTAAAGAAACTTAACCCAAAAAAATCCACTAGCTATAAGAAAATTGGAATTGGTAGAGTCTTACCTATTGCTAGCCATCACTCAGAGTCGTAATCCGACCTTTCCCTCTCTGATCCCATATCAGTTTCAGAATCAGTCACTATGTTGAGTATGACCTCATTTTCATGTGGTTTTCGTGATAGGTACGCCTGATACTCATCCTCTATACTGATTTCAACTTCAAGGTGGTATGTATAATCCTTATATCTTCTAGCCCTAATCCTTCTCATTAACAACACAGCTTGTCTCCTTTCCTTTTTCTACAACAACTGCAAAAATTCTTCTGAGTATTCTTCATCTTTTACTTTATCTTTGCTTCTCTTATTTTTCTCTTCATTTTCTGCCTCATATACTGAGTTTTCATGTAAAAACTCATTCCACAATAGATCCATATCACCATATTGGTTATTGTTCTGCAAACCTACTTATTCCTCTTCTCTCATATTCCTTACCTCTTTTTTCTCCTTTATTTTATTCAATCTTATTGCTTTGCATAAATAGTACTTAGCTTTCTCTAGTTGCTCCAAATCCATTTCAGATACTACTAATTTGAACCTCATCATCACTTCCTTTCTCTTCAAGCACTCCTCCTTATCAACTTCTTCCTATGTCATTGGGGTCTTGCCTTTTGATGGTTTGGAACCACTCTCTTTTTCTGGGTTATTTAGAGACATTTATCTTTGAAATTTCGATTGGAGAAGTTTTTTTTCTTAAAACACAAAAATCCTATGTATCCTAAAATATAGGAACTCTCCAATGTCTCATTGGATAACTACTTCATGACGTAATGGTTATCCTTTAGATTTTGTTTGCTTTTAAATAAAAAATCAGTTATAGGTTTAAGCTATAACCGCTTATGAGAAAAAACGGGCAAATATGATTTACATGCCTGCTCATTAAAGGACGCGACCTTTCAAAGATAAAACATGCAAATATGTGTTACTTGTCTGCATGCTCATTAAAGGCGCGACCTTTCAAATAATTCCTTCTCATCAAGGATGCAACCATTCGCCAACAGGTGTATTTGATGTCTATATTACTCGTATCTGCTTGTAGCATTCTACAATATTAAGAAAATCTTAAAGGCTTTAATTTTTATTTTATTTTTGATAATCTTTCATCAGTATAATAGCGATGGATATGCTGCCGGAATTAACTACCGAGATACTACATCACCTCCAAACTGCAAAAAGAATTTTAGCAAGCAAATGTGTTTCCAAAGAGTGGAATACTATCCTCGGGGACAAAAGAATTGGACTCCTTTTTGGTGTCACACCAAGAATAGGGAAAGAAGTTACTCAACTCTTTTATAGTGAGGAAGATTTCAACCCGATCGTAACAGTAAACAATCACGACGCCCCGAATGATGGAACCCATGAAGATTTGACTAAGTTGCACCCAATAGTTGGATCTTGCAATGATTTGGTCTATTTTTATGTTTCACACCACGGCATACAAGATCATGTATATGTTATGAATCCAGAAACTGGTGAGAACCTACATTTTCCACAACTATGCATCCCAATTATTGCACGAGATCAAGTACTTTCTTAGTATCCTGTAATTGGGGGTTTCGGATACTGTCAACGTACCGATGAGTACAAGGTAGTTCGAATTCACATGGATGGTAAAGTTCAAATACACACTCTAGGAGACAAGAAGAGATGGAGGAACATAGCATGGGAGATTTCGTATATTTTTCGGAGTTCAGATGTGTACACTCATGGTTGTATTTTTTGGAAGGATTTTTGTCAGTGGGATAGTGGCATAGTTTCTTTCAATTTGGACACTGAGACATTTCACCAACATTCGCGACCCCCGCATCATATTCTTAGGAGTAAATTCCCTTCAGTTGGGATGGTTATGTTCGGAGTTCGCCTTTTATTTTACTACATCCATGAGGCATGTGATGAGGGGATTAATCAGCCCCGGATAGATTTCTGGGCACCCATTTTCAAAAAAAATATTCATACATGGGCACCTGGCAGGGAATGGAATTGGAATCATAAGATAAGCATTTCCTTGGAAAAGGATGAGGATGAAAGGTGGCCGACCTATTACCCGATAGCTTTTGGAAAAAACAAGGACCTCCTATTGTGGCAATGCACTCATTAGAACTTGGACGGAAATTTGGAGGACACGACTGTGGGAAACAAGCAAGGTTGCAATTATTCCTCATATGAGGAGCGCTGTCTCGTTGAAGAATTTTGGTGGACAATCAGAAACATGTACTCATGGTGTCCATTCCACTAACACATTCCTTGGGTTATCTATGTAGCTTTTTTTTTCTTGTAGTTGTGTTTTTTTTTTTTTGTGTATTTTTTTTCTATGTACAATTTATTCCTTGGGTATGTAGCTTTTTTTTCTCTTGTAGTTGTGTTTTTTTTTTTTTGTGTTTGGATTATTTTCTATGTTGAAATGTACAATTTAGTTTGGGTCATTATTTAACTAGCCAACCTTTGGTTTTTTTTTTTTCCTTTTTTTGCGTTACACATATGGTCCAGCCGTCCGGGCCACCCAAACCCACCTAGGTAATTAGTCAAAAAGTTGAAAAATTATTTGGGTATTTCCTAAGAGATCATGATTTATTTTAGTTTGTTATGTTTTCAATGTATATATTAGATTAAAAAGGAAATTAGATAAACATGAAAATATTCATTCCATATCTCATTATACTGCTAGAATATCTCATTTTTTAGTAATATGAAAATTGAAATATTCGGTGTAAATACCAAAGAATCGTGATTTAAGATAATGATGGAAAACCTAAAAAATTAGAGTTTTCAATTACACCAAGCATATAAAAAAATCTAACATAAAGTATTAAGAGGGATTGTTGATATGAAATTGACGAGAGGATCCAAAAACATCCTAGACTGACGCAACCATTCGCCAACAGGTATATTGGATGTCTATATATATATATAAGATTTATACTCGTATTTGCTTGTAGCATTCACAATAAGAAAATCCTAAAAGCTTGTTATTTTATTTATTTTATTTTTTGATAATCTTTCATCAGTATAATAGTGATGGATATGTTGTCGGAATTAACTACCGAGATACTTCAGCGCCTCCAAACTACATAAATCGTTTTAGCAAGCAAATGTGTATGCAAAGAATGGAATACTATCCTTGGGAACAAAAGAATTGGATTCCTTTTTGGTGTCACACCAAGAATGGGGAAAGATAAAGTTACCCAACTCTTTTATAGAGAGGAAGATTTCAGCCCGATCGTAACAGCCAACAATCATGATGCCCCGAATGATGGAACCCATGATGATTGGACTATGTTGCACCCAATAGTTGGATCTTGCAGTGGTCTGGTTTGTTTTTATGTTTCATACCACGGCATATAAGATCCTGTATATATTATGAATCCATAAACTGGTGACCACCTCCATCTGCCACAACTACGCATCCCAATTGCACCGGATCAAGTACTTTCGTGGTATCCACGATACAACGTAATTGGGGGTTTCGGATACTGTCAACGTACCAATGAGTACAAGGTAGTTCGAATTCACATGGATGTTAAAGTCCAAATACACACTTTAGGAGACAAGAGGAGATGGAGGAACATAGCATGGGAGATTCCTTACACTTTTCGGAGTTCAGGTGTGTACGCACATGGTTGTATTTTTTGGATAGATTGTTGTCAGCAAGATATTGGCACAATATCTTTCAATTTGGACACAGAGACATTCCATAAACATTTTCCACCTCTGCATCATATTCCTGGGAGTGAATTTTGGATAAATACTTACATCCATTAGGGAATTGATCGGCCCCGAATAGATTTTTGGGCTCCCATTTCCAAAGAAAATATTTATACATGGGCACCTGGCGGGGAATGGAATTGGAATTATGAGATAAGGATTTTCTTTAAAGAGGATGAATGGCCGACTCATAACCCGATAGCCTTTATAAATAACAATGAACTCTTATTTTGGCAGAATAGGCGTTTATTGCGTTACAATACACTCACCAAAACTTGGACGGAAATTTGGGGGGCACTACCGTGGGAAACAAGGGTTGCAATTATTCCTCACATGAGGAGCGCTGTCTCGTTGAAGAATTTTGGTGGACAATCGGAAACATGTACTTATGATGTCCATGCCACTAACACATTCCTAGGCTTATCTATGTAGATTTTTTTTTCTTGCAGTTGTGTTTTTTTTTCTTCGGTATTTGGATTCTTTTCTATGCTGAAATGTACAATTTATTCCTTGGGTTATTTATGTTGCTTTTTTTTTTCCTTGTATTTTTATTTGTTTTGGTGTTTGGATTTTTTTCTATGTTGAAATGTTCAATTTCGTGCATTAACATGATTGTTTTGGGGAGTTCTGGAGAGTTGATAGTGCATTTTCGCATGTGCACAAATCTCTCATAGGAGTAGATATTTGGGAGGGAGTTTGGTCAGAGAAAAATATTAGGAGAAGGAGGAAACGCTTCAGCTTCAAGTATGCTTTTTTCATCTATTTTTTTCTTCTCTAAAATATATTAGTCTTCTCTAATCCGATTGTTTTGTTCGTTATGTATATTAGATTAAAAAGGAAATTAGATAAACATGAAAATATTCATTCCATATCTCCTTATATTGCTACAATATTCGGTGTAAATACCAAAGTATAGGTGATTTAAGATAATGGTGGAAAACCTAAGAAATTAGGGTTTTCCTTAGAAATATATATAAATTACACCAAGCATAGAAAAAATTAACATAGAGTATTAAGAGGAAAATGAGTTCTGCTAAGAGGGACTGTAGAGATGAAACTGAAGAGAGGATCCAAAAATGTTCTCGACTGATGGCTGGTCCTCGTAAATTGAGGATTATCAATACTGTGGACAGAATAACTACTGTTCCTGGTGTTCCTCTCGACGCTGTTATTAGTTCTGTTGTCAGTAGTGTTGACAATGATGATGTTCCTATTTATGCTGATGTTATTCCTGGTGTTCCTCTGGACGTTGTAATCAGTAGCGCTGAGGATGCTGATGTTCCTGCTTATGTTGATGGTCCTACTGTGAATGATGTTGCTCCAGCTTCTATTATTGAAATTACTGATGAAGATCGTCCCGATGTTCCGGATATGGCAGATAATCCAAAAGTTAACAAGCATGTGGAGCCTGATGAAGCAGAAAATGACAAATTTGAGGATGACAAGGCGCCCAAGCCTGCTGGTTGGAGTGATCAGGTTCACCTCAGCATTGCAAGAAGAATTGTTTGAATATGGGGATGGTTCATTTGATATGGTTTTTATTTTTTATGATATGGTTTGATTTATCGATTTCATTTTGTGGACATTTTGAAAGTTATTTTCGTTTATTTTTTCGTTTGCTAATTTTGTCATTTAGAAGAAGGTGATGTTTATGAAATAAATCAAATAATTATTTACAAGTTCATAGACTTTACAGAATGCAATATACTCTTGCAAATTTATCTATTTATGAGGTGTGTATTCTTTTGGAAAAATAAATATAATTAGCTGAAAGAACGGGGGAAATGTAGAAAAATAAAGTCCCCCCCCCTCTTTAAACAATAAGAATCAATTTATCACTTTAGGTATGATCTTATTATCTCCTTGCCAATACTTTTAACAAAAATAAGAGTTTGAACAAGTAAAGTGCTATTGAAAGTAAAGTACTGCTATATGACGATGTTAATGATAATGATCTTTGCGTGGAATTGGATGAGAATGAGGAACCAGACTAATCTGACAAAGAACCAGACTCATCTAACAAGTTCTTTGCTTTTAAAACAGGGTTTTTGATGACCATTTTGTTTTCAGTGGTGGTTTTATTTACTTTTTAAGTACTGCACTAGATGGAGGCTTTTTACGCTGATAGATAGGTTGACATTTATGTGATGAATTAATGATTCACGTTGAACTTTTATGTTTTCTGGAAATGATGAACAAAAATGGATGGGTTTAGTTTATTTATCTTTATTAGCTTACTATATGATTAGAATAATACGTTTCCTACATAGGTGCCACTAATAATTCATACGTTTCCTCCCTAAACCAAGAATAATACATGAGACCACCCAGCTTAAAATTATTAAGGTAAATATTATTCGAAATAGGAAAGTAATTTTTTTCTATAGCCTCTTCTCGAGTTAATTAGAGATATGAAACAAAATTTCGAAAATTTTGGGAAACAATTTTATCATAACTGTCTACGATATATTCTCTCATAAAATAAGGAAACTAACCATATTGGTTACACATCAAAAATTGGAAATAAAAAAAGAAAACACCAAAAATCTTTTGTTTGGCGGGTGATGAAAATTGATTTTACTGGGCGGGATGATTTCAAAAGGAAAATCAATTCCCGCTTGATGGTTTGGTTAAATTACAAAAAGAAAAAGAAAATGAGTTTGATCTACTTTTTCAGTTTTTATTATGATAGGTGTAGAATACACCTAATTTACTATCTAGTAGTTTATGCTTTCTTTGCTATTTTTCTTGTAAATTATGTATTTTACGTGTGTTTTTAATCTATTAGGAACTCTGGAGTCACACAGACGAAAAGAAGGAGAAATCACCCAAATTGGACAAAAAGGGAAAAATCGTCATTTCATAGGGCGAGCACTATCTGGAGCCCAACTATGGTTAAGGGGCTCTCATTCATGGTACCCCTTATCACTCAGCAATGGATGTTACTATCACTGGATAGCCCTTATCCAAAGGAAGGTTGGCTCTAGCACCCAGTCAGTGGGTGGTTTTAATGGTGGGTGTCTGAATCCATCTGACCCATATACCCACACCCGTGGGGCGTACCCATCCGGACCCTAACCCAGGACCAGACCCAGTTCTAAAACCTAAAACTGAGAGATGCTATCTCATTCATCATCTCTTTCACCTGAATCAAAAACGAAACAGTGGCTATGGTTTCTGCAGGAGACAAGATCGAGAACTCGGGTAGAATATTGATTATGAAATAGAGATTTAGTGGACCGAGTTGAAGATATTCGATGAGTAGGTGGGTATTGTTAATTCACAGAGAATTGAGAAGTTAAATCGAGAAGATGAGAAGAATTGATGGGTTTCGAGTTAGTTGCATTTACAGTGAGGATTTAGTGCTTCAATGGAAGATTAGAGATGGGTTTGAGCCCAATCTGAAAATCAAAGATCGGTTAGGGTTCGAATTGATGGAATTAATGGAAGATGCTCTGCTGGAATTTCTTATAGAAAGAAGAAATGGATGTATCTGCTGCTTGTTGATTATGGGTTCGATCCTTTGAGAAATCGGCAAGACCTGATCTTTGAAATAAAGAGTGAAGAATTGATTGTTTGCCATGAACTCCAGATGGAGATTGGGTTGTGAAATTGAAGACCAGAAAAAGGAGGTGGTGCTTGTTGGTGATGTTTGAGAAGCAACCTTGAAGATGAAATGTTGATGTTTATTACAGGAAGGATGGAATGAATGTGTTCAATTAGATGTATGTTAGGACAGGTGGTGATTGGTGGCGCTGCTGCCTGAGATGGAAGAGATAGTATGAGCTGCAGGGATTTAATGTGGTTTGCCAAAGACTGGTGGATATGATGTCTTTGAAGTGTTGGTTGTAATGGGGCTGTGTTGCAGAGAAGAAGTGGAGGTCGCAGTTCAATTTGGTTGGATGCTAATGGTGCAAGCAAGTGGTTGCTGTTGGTAAGCTAAATATGCAGTTGGTCAGCCAGGGGAAGCTGTAGTTCATGAATTTACAGGGAAGTTGCAAATGGTTATTGGCATAATTGAAGGGTGTACAGCCCTCATGGCTGGGAGTAAGCTGCTAGAACACATAATTTGAGATGACTGGGAATGAGACAGAATATGGCCATCTTGGCCGTAACTAAAGTGACAGAAGCACAGAAAATGCAGGGGCATCTTGGCCGTAACTGCACTGCAACAAATTTGGCCTGAGCAAGTAGCCTGGCTAGGACCAATCAGCCGAGTTAGCTAGCTGACTCGGTTCTGACTCACCCAGTGACTCATTACCCTACCTTGACCCACTGACTAACAGTTTGACTAACGATTGACCTGTTTGACCGTTAGTCATAACGGTTGACGAACGGAATATTCCCTTACCGGGGGAGAATTTTCAGGTTGCCGGCGGCGACGGATTCCGGCCTATTTCCGGCCAAAAACCCAGTTTTCCGGCGAGCCAAACTTGCAGAATTTTGTGTGGATTTCTCTCATGGGATGTGAAGAGTTGGACTTGGAATTGAATGAAGAATTTGGTGGGAATATGGAAAGAGGAGATGGAAGATTTGACAAAGGCTTGGATTTGGAAATTGAGCTACAAAAGGAAAGGGATTCTATTCCTTAGAAGATATGGAGAACATTGAAGCCTATAAATAGAGAAGAACTTCTACACTTCCATACATATAGATGCACTTAGATACACACATCTTTTACAATACTTTTGCACACTTTTACACACACAATACTTTTCTCTTTGTGTGAACTCTTTAATATGAGTAACTAATTTGATTGAGGATGAATTCCTAGTTCTTAACATGTTTTGAGTTTGTTTTAAATCTACTTTGAAGTTTTCATATGATTATCGTTTGTTTTTACTAATAGGAGTGATCTTAAAGACATTCATGATTGATTGATAGATTATCTAGGTGTACAACTAGATTGATTTGTTAGTCTAATCTAAAGCTAGTGTAAGTTAGGGGATAAGTAATCGTTTCTTGACTTTTCACATAAGTAGCAAACACGAGACCTTGTGGAGGGATTCCGTGGAGCAATTGTGTGTAAAAACAACGTTAGCAAGTGGACCTTGATCTAAGAGTTTAACTACTAATATCAACCTAATAAATTCATAAATCTTAATGCGTTTAACTAAATTACATCTTGAGTGATCTACTACTAGGTGGTTTGGTGAATAGAATCCGGTAGTCGAGAACTTCCGTATCCGGTGATATAAGGGATTTTGGGGTTAGCACTGATCTAGCTGCTATACCTACGGTTGGTGATAATTTGTGATTAATAAGAAGTGGAAAAGAACATAACTTTAATCATTGTTTTGCAGCGAAGAAGGATTCCTTGATCTAATCTCTCTTATTGATTTCCTTTTAATTGCTTTGTTTATTTTATTTACTTTCTCAAATTCTTAATCAATACCCCCCTTTGTGACATTATAAGACAACTAGAATCTCGTGCTCCTCGTGGGATCGACCTTGACTACCCTATATTACTTGTTAATTAGGTAGTAAAGTATTAATTAATTTGTTGTGGTTACGACACGCATACAAATTTTGGCGCCGTTGCCGGGGAGCATCGGATGATTTTAGTTGTTTTTACTTTTTGCTTTATTCTTGCTTTGTTGGATTCTTTATCGTATCTAACTTAGTTTTTGAGAATTGTTTTTCAGGTATCGGTTTTCCATGTATGGTGGACAAGAGCAAGCATATTTCAACAATCAATACGATTTTTAAACTCAACATCATGGCAATTTCCAACCATCCTTAGGATACAATCAAAATCAATCTTTTGGCTATGATCAAAATCCTACGGAACCTTATGGATATTCTCATACATATCAACAACCTTATGACGGGTATATAAGTAGACAATCACAAGGATGGACGGATAATTATGCTTCTAATACATTGTTTTCTAGTAATGTGCAGACGGAGAGTTGGGAATATACTCCTCTTCATCGTGTTTTTCCTTCACTTTTTAAGGATATACAATCTAGAAACTCTATACACGGTGGTAAGCGTGTTAATGTCCGGAAACTTGCACAAAAGTTATACAAATTGGAAGATGATGGAGACTCGGAAGAGCTTGTCGCAGAAATTAGTAAGACCATTCATATGGAACTTAAACGACGTCGGGATAAAGGTTATGAAACCGATGAAGATTCTTATTATGGTGATTCCGATAATGAAGATGATTGTGTTGAAAAGGACCAACCTTTGGAAACTTTTGATGACGCTAGTGTAGATTACTCGAGCCTTGATCTTAATAATGATCAATCACCTATTCAAAAGGTGGAGCTTGAGGAAGATGCATTTAGTGCTTGGAAAAAATTCCTTAGGGAAAATTATGAGTCCGCAAAAGTGTATGAAAGTTGCAACCATGAGGAAGTTATTCCAACTCCGGATTATAATAACGATCCTTCGCCTATTCAAAAGGAGGAGATTGGGTGTGACTTTCCTATTGTTGGAAACGGTATAACACCCTCACAAGAAGATCTTACAATTTTTACCGACGAAAATCACTTTAGTGAATGGCCCGATTCCGATGATGAAGATGTTGAAGAGGTGATGCTCGATAATGAAACCGAATTGAATGATATTGTGGAAGACCCAATTGAACTTGCTAATGATTATGATGATGCCGAGACTTTGGTTAAGGTAGAAAATGATGAAGAATGGTTGCAAAGTTTGATAGAGGACCACGATATACAAGAGGTAAGTAGTTCACTTGAATTTTTTAAGAATGAGGAGGATACCGTAATACAAGAAATTGTGCAAGGTTTTTCTAACCCTTTGCATGTTAATTCTTCTCCTTTACCTCTTATTGGATTGAATGTATGTGCTTCGAAAGTATTTTTGAATGACTTTGTTTCTCGATATCCACCATTGGAAACACTTGATGCTAATACTATGCAGGTTTGCCAAGAGGAAACCATGGAAGTTCCCAAATTCTATGTTCTTTATACACTTACGAGTGTGGACAAGAATAAGTGTGGGGGAAATTTCTATCTAGCTATAACTTTACTATTATTTTCTTGTGCTAATATTTGTATGAAGCTATTGTTTGCAAAACAGGTACTATGGGAGGATCCCCAAATTTTCCGATTGCTAATATATGGGGAATGAATCTTACAAGAGCCATGTCGGGCCGTCGACTTTAAAACAAGCGCTAAGTGGGAGGCAACCCACCGGTTTTGTATCTCTTATCCTTTTGCTTTTATTTTTATTTTTGTTTTGTTTATTTATTTTTTATTGTTTTCATATCATATTTGCATCCCCATATTTAATTTCATTAAGTCCATAATCTATCTTAGAAGAGAATTATGATGAATACCTTTTCGTCAGAAAATTTCAGACTGCGCGTAGTTCAGTCCAGAGACCATAACTGTCAGACCGTTTATCAGAACACTATGAAATTTTGACACTGTGTAGAAAACACGTAGGTGAACAAATTTTGTGAAATGGAGTTTTTCCAAATTCCTTACCAATTTGCACAGTTTTTGCGTTTTATCTACTGTTACGTCAGAATTCAGAACTTTCGGTTTTACACATTGAGGACAATGTGAAGTTTAAGTGTGGGGGAGCATTTATATGTGCTTTTTGAACTCCGAAATCTAGAAATATGGGCCTTTAGGATGACACCATTAGTGGATGGAACCATTTTGAATGCAGGAATTGAGGAACCAATTAACTAAAGGGACGAACTTAATTACAAATTATATGATAGTTGTTACCATATCTCGGAATATCACCATATCACATTCTATTTTTATTTTTCCATATTTATCTATTGTTTTCTAAGTGTTTTGGTGGGTCACTAAACATCGACTTGTTATTGCGCAGCAATGTAATGACCCCTGGCTCACGAGATTTTATTTTTAATAGGATAGGTTTTGCTATTCAAAAAGGGCTAGCGGCACAGCTTGTCGCTCGCTTGCCTAGTATATAATTTTTAACTTTGTAATTTATTATTAGGTTAATTAGTATTAATTAAATTATCGAGTATTAGTTGATGGAATTTTATCCGTAGTTGGAATTTATGAAAAGAAAGAAAAAAAAAAATTAAAAAAAAAATGAGAAAAGACCAACCAATTTGACCAAACAGGAATAAAAATGACACTTGGGAATAACAGTATGTGTGAAACGTTGTCCCTGTCTCCGTCGCCTAAACAAGCGTGGAATGCAGGATCCAAGGCAACTATCATATACTTGTTGACAAGGAAGCATGCGCTTGGATCCAGTTTGATCCAATCATGTTGTCTAAAAAAAAAAGAAATTGGATCCAGTTTGATCCAATCATATATAAAAAAAAAAAAAAAAATTATTATTGTGTTGAATAAAGTCACAATTGGTTCCCTTGTATATGCCAATTGATTTGATGTAGCATTCATCACTAATAGCTCAATCCAATAGGATGAATAGGTTCGTCTTAGCAGTGACCTTCAGACAGATATGGGAAACATCGATCACTTGTAAACATTCGCCACATCTACCTCTATTTCCATCTTCTTAATCTTTTCATTGTGATTGTGGTTAGACAGATTCCGAGTATTGTGGTTTGTTCGACTTTCTAAGATAAACTTTATTAACTTGAATATGGACTGAATTTGCACAAGGTACCTCATCCTCATGTAATCACTTTGGATTCATTCATAGACTTTTCGCAGGTAGCTGGAATTTGGAGTAGAAAGGTTTTGTAGGTAGATCTCTAGTAAACCTTCACGAGACTATAAATCGTCCACTAGGGACACCTAGGGGTTTAAAGGCTTGTTATTTATGCTAAAATTAACCGTAGCCTCGACGTCACAGAGTTGTATGTATTTGTTTTTGTTTTGTTTTGTTTGATTTGCTCGAGGACTAGCAAAGTCTAAGTGTGGGAGAATTTGATAGGTGTAGAATACACCTAATTTACTATCTAGTAGTTTATGCTTTCTTTGCTATTTTTCTTGTAAATTATGTATTTTACGTGTGTTTTTAATCTATTAGGAACTCTGGAGTCACACAGACGAAAAGAAGGAGAAATCACCCAAATTGGACAAAAAGGGAAAAATCGTCATTTCATAGGGCAAGCACTATCTGGAGCCCAACTATGGTTAAGGGGCTCTCATTCATGGTACCCCTTATCACTCAGCAATGGATGTTACTATCACTGGATAGCCCTTATCCAAAGGAAGGTTGGCTCTAGCACCCAGTCAGTGGGTGGTTTTAATGGTGGGTGTCTGAATCCATCTGACCCATATACCCACACCCGTGGGGCGTACCCATCCGGACCCTAACCCAGGACCAGACCCAGTTCTAAAACCTAAAACTGAGAGATGCTATCTCATTCATCATCTCTTTCACCTGAATCAAAAACGAAACAGTGGCTATGGTTTCTGCAGGAGACAAGATCGAGAACTCGGGTAGAAGATTGATTATGAAATAGAGATTTAGTGGACCGAGTTGAAGATATTCGATGAGGAGGTGGGTATTGTTAATTCACAGAGAATTGAGAAGTTAAATCGAGAAGATGAGAAGAATTGATGGGTTTCGAGTTAGTTGCATTTACAGTGAGGATTTGGTGCTTCAATGGAAGATTAGAGATGGGTTTGAGCCCAATCTGAAAATCAAAGATTGGTTAGGGTTCGAATTGATGGAATTAATGGAAGATGCTCTGCTGGAATTTCTTATAGAAAGAAGAAATGGATGTATCTGCTGCTGTTGATTATGGGTTCGATCCTTTGAGAAATCGGCAAGACCTGATGCTGAAATAAAGAGTGAAGAATTGATTGCTGCCATGAACTCCAGATGGAGATTGGGTTGTGAAATTTAAGACCAGAAAAAGGAGGTGGTGCTTGTTGGTGATGTTTGAGAAGCAACCTTGAAGCTGAAATGTTGATGCTGTTACAGGGAAGGATGGAATGAATGTGTTCAATTAGATGTATGTTAGGACAGGTGGTGATTGGTGGCGCTGCTGCCTGAGATGGAAGAGATAGTATGAGCTGCAGGGATTTAATGTGGTTTGCCAAAGACTGGTGGATATGATGTCTTTGAAGTGTTGGTTGTAATGGGGCTGTGTTGCAGAGAAGAAGTGGAGGTCGCAGTTCAATTTGGTTGGATGCTAATGGTACAAGCAAGTGGTTGCTGTTGGTAAGCTAAATATGCAGTTAATCGACCAGGGGAAGTGCAGTTCATGAAGTTACTGAGGAAAGTTGCAAATGGTTATTGGCGGAATTGAAGGGTGTACATCCCTCATGGTCGGGAGTAAGTCGCTAGAACACATAATTTGAGATGACTGGAATGAGACCGAATATGGCCATCTTGGCCGTAACTAAAGTGACAGAAGCACAGAAAATGCAGGGCATCTTGGCCGTAATCGCACCGCAACAAATTTGGCTCTGAGCAAGTAGCCTGGCTAGGACCAATCGTAAGAGTTAGCTAGTGACTCTGTTCGACTCACCCAGTGACTCATTACCCTACCTTGACCCACTGACTAACAGTTTGACTAACGATTGACCTGTTTGACCGTTAGTCATAACGGTTGACGAACGAAATATTCCCTTACCGGGGGAGAATTTTCAGGTTGCCGGCGGCGACGGATTCCGGCCTATTTCCGGCCAAAAACCCAGTTTTCCGGCGAGCCAAACTTGCAGAATTTTGTGTGGATTTCTCTCATGGGATGTGAAGAGTTGGACTTGGAATTGAATGAAGAATTTGGTGGGAATATGGAAAGAGGAGATGGAAGATTTGACAAAGGCTTGGATTTGGAAATTGAGTTACAAAAGGAAAGGGATTCTATTCCTTAGAAGATATGGAGAACATTGAAGCCTATAAATAGAGAAGAACTTCTACACTTCCATACATATAGATGCACTTAGATACACACATCTTTTACAATACTTTTGCACACTTTTACACACACAATACTTTTCTCTTTGTGTGAACTCTTTAATATGAGTAACTAATTTGATTGAGGATGAATTCCTAGTTCTTAACATGTTTTGAGTTTGTTTTAAATCTACTTTGAAGTTTTCATATGATTATCGTTTGTTTTTACTAATAGGAGTGATCTTAAAGACATTCATGATTGATTGATAGATTATCTAGGTGTACAACTAGATTGATTTGTTAGTCTAATCTAAAGCTAGTGTAAGTTAGGGGATAAGTAATCGTTTCTTGACTTTTCACATAAGTAGCAAACACGAGACCTTGCGGAGGGATTCCGTTGAGCAATTGTGTGTAAAAACAACGTTAGCAAGTGGACCTTGATCTAAGAGTTTAACTACTAATATCAACCTAATAAATTCATAAATCTTAATGCGTTTAACTAAATTACATCTTGAGTGATCTACTACTAGGTGGTTTGGTGAATAGAATCCGGTAGTCGAGAACTTCCGTATCCGGTGATATAAGGGATTTTGGGGTTAGCACTGATCTAGCTGCTATACCTACGGTTGGTGATAATTTGTGATTAATAAGAAGTGGAAAAGAACATAACTTTAATCATTGTTTTGCAGCGAAGAAGGATTCCTTGATCTAATCTCTCTTATTGATTTCCTTTTAATTGCTTTGTTTATTTTATTTACTTTCTCAAATTCTTAATCAATACCCCCCTTTGTGACATTATAAGACAACTAGAATCTCGTGCTCCTCGTGGGATCGACCTTGACTACCCTATATTACTTGTTAATTAGGTAGTAAAGTATTAATTAATTTGTTGTGGTTACGACACGCATACATATTACTCGATTCATTCTCTCTATGAAATCATAATTCTACTACTATCTCTAATCTTTACAAGGAACCTACCTCTTCAGACTCGATCTTTGTTGTTGGTATTATTTCTACAACTCATTATCAAATGAATATTAAATTGATGTTAGATTTTTTGTTCGATCTCATGGAATTAGATGTTAGATCTTATAGGTTTAGTAGTTAAAGCATAATTAGGGTTTTTATTCTATCACTTTTTATAGGTTTACTAGTTAAAGCATGAGTATGGTTTTTATTCTATTACTATCTCTAATCTTTACAAGGAATCTACCTCTTAAAACTCGATCTTTATTCCTGGTAATATTTCTACAACCCATTATCGAATGAATATTAAATTTATGTTAGATTTTTTGTTTGATCTCATGGAATCAGATGTTAGATCTTATAGGTTAACTAGTTAAAGCATGATTAGGATTTTTATTCGGATGTATCAAAGAACAAGTTAATGACAATCATGGGTTGTACGATGAGATGTGATTTCATTTTGTTACAACAATAATATTTTAAGCTTAAGTTACATGAATGAACTATTATAAGATTTAGGTAAGGATCTTTATTTCATGTTACTTAGTTAGGTTTTACAAAATAAAATAAAATAAAAAACTTAATGATGCTAAATTTTTTCTAGGGTTTTTGTTATTATTTGGGTTGGATTTTGATTGAGAGTTAATAACTCTACTTTGATCGACGATGTTGTGTCAATCATATTTATATACAAGGCTTCTCAAGATTTAATCATTTGAGTCTCTGTTACTTGGAGAGCCTCTAACGTATGTATTTTATGTTGCCACTTTTAATAATACCATGTTGCTGGTTGGCCAATTTGACTATATGTTCAAGCTAAAGATGGATAATCATTATCTGGTGCTTTAGTGCTCTTGGCTTTTGTAACAAAAAGTTATATAAGACCGTTTAACTGGTACAGGAGATTTTGTGTGTTGCAATGATGTTTTAGCCTCAAGTTACATGCATCACTGAGTTCATGTTTGTTTTCTTTTCATATAATAGAAAATAGGTGTAACACATGTTGCCTATCCTATTAGGTTTAGCTAATATTTTCCAAAATAATCTCAAATTCATAACTAAGATGCACAACTTTTGTCATTGGAGAAGATGATGCTTACGACCAATGGAGGGAATCAAATGTTGAGGGGGATTCTGATGAAGAAACGGTGGATTTAGATGAGAGTCATGATGACATTGTACAATCAGATGACGATGATGGTGGAGATATGATCCACACTGCTAGATTTGAAGACTTAACATGTAATTTGCGAAACCTTGTACTTACTTGTTTCTACTTAAACATCACATGGTTTCATATGTTGACTCGGTTATTTCCAGAGTCTGAAGATCTAAAAATAATGATTTGGAGGTGTTCTAAGAAAAAAAGTTAGAAAATGCTCCAGAAGCAGAAAAGCAGCCACAACAAGAAGAATCTACAGAAGTGATCATAAAAGAGAGGGGAATGACAAGAATGTTGAAGCTGCATAGAGACTTCTCGGATAAAACTGGCAAAAGAAGGGATATTGAATTTGAAAAAATGTTCCGGCCTATTGGTGACCATAGAATTGAATTCAGTGGTTACCTAGGCTATTTAGTCTGTGATATGGTTGGCATAACACATTTATGTTGGAAGGAAGTCCCTTCAACAACAAAAGAAAATATGTGGGAGAAAATTCTGGTACGCATATGCGGTTACCAATTCGTCGTTTTTGTTGTCTAACTGCGAGTCTGTGATTAACATACAATATATGTTATTGCAGCTTCATTTTGAGGTGCCTCATAAGCTGAAGCGAGTGGTCATGAAGCGTCTACCTGTTCAGCTGCGGGACTTCAGAAAGAAATCGTACAACAAACATGTAAAACCATTCCTGGAAAGTCCACAAAAACTAAGAACTTTCCCCAAAAATTACGAAACGGTAATGGACCAAGAAAACTGGGACAATTACCTTGATCATGTACTAAAATCGCCTATATTTATGGTATGGAATACACATTGCTTTTTCTGTTTCGTTCTTATTGTCTGACCCATCATACTAATGAAATTATTTTTATTTCCTCAGCAAGAAAAATTCGGAGAGGGGAAAAGAGGAAATATCACAATCCAAGTTCCCACATCGGACGGGACGAGGAGGATACTCGGGATTAAAACTAAAATTAGTAAGTCTGTTGTCTTATTTATTATACACTGCACAGTAAAACCGGCCATATCAGATACTTCTGTTTCATATGTCGTGTTGCGTGTCTCTTATATGCAGAAACCTATAAAAGTATAGGGATGTGTCCTCTTACACCAATCTGTAATTTTGTCACATTAGACGCTTTGGAATAGGTTTTCTGTTTTACACAGTTAATATCTGTGCGGATGTAAATCCTTAATTACTTGTTTCTGGTAACTACTAGGTCCAAAGTGGAAATGTTGCCGAAGAATATCTTGAAGACCGGTGCTTCATGTGGGCAAGAGCACGTGAAAACAAAGAAGGAATTGTTCCATATGAGTTTGTCAGGAAGAAAACATCTGAAGTTATGAGAAAACAGAACTTTACAGTCCTCATGTTTTTAACCAAAGTAAGTGCACAGTAATTGCGCAAGGTTTAAATCATAATTTAACACATTATTTGAACAGGAAGAGAAGCAGAAGATGATTCGAGAGGGAACTCTAATGGTTGATCATAACGAGGATGCCATAACAGTTACGATCGGCCCGAATAAGGGTGGACATGTCAAGGGGGCTGGCTTTGGAGTGACGACAACCCTTTACTTTCCAAATGGAAGAAAACCAAGATACTCGAAAGAGAACGATGAACTGCGTGAAAAGCTGAAAGCTAAGGAGACAGAATTAGAGTCTACTAAAAATGTGTATCTGAGATTGACAGATAACTTGTTATCTCAAGGAGTCGACATTGCGAAAATTGTGGGCAACAATATCAGCAAGTCTGGAGTAGAGGTAAGCGAACCGAGTTTTGATTAGATTGTGTAATTTTTTGAAAAAATTGGCAAACAGTATCTGATTTTTTCAAATAATGTGTTCAACTACAGTCATAGGATGCAGGACCTATCAGCGCCTCTAATCGATTTAAGAATAACATAGGTCCAGAATCAGTTAAGCAACTTAAAAAAAAACATGTGAAATCCGGTCCGCAGAAGTCATCTGAAAGCACCAAAGGGCCCGCGATGTTGGTCTCTCCTTGTACTAAAATGCCGACCGTTTTTACTGAATCCCTGCAGTCTTTAGTATCAAAAAACAAGTCTTCGTCTCCTCCATCCACTGGGGAATCTCAGAATATGCCATCTGAAGAAGTTACCATTGATGTATGGTTTTCCAATGCGTTTAAATTTTGAATCTTCCATTTACTATCTCTCATGCGCCTTGTGTTTCTGCAGGGCACATGATGCAAACTTTGGTTTAGATAAAAGGACAACATTGTTTCCATTGGTAGAGCTTACTCTTCAAAGAAGGTATCTTATAAAATGAAGTCAGGAATGACGGGTGAGGATACATGCTATAGCGTCATGGTTAGTGAAGTACTAAATGAAACCATCAAATTACCCTTTGGCACATCTTCTGGGATAAAAACTTTAAAAGATGTTGGTGATGCTGAAATTTGTTGGCCATCAAATCAAACCATCTTGGATCAAAAGGTTGGTTGCTATGCTTGTTTTCTTTATTAACTCATTGGATATGTTTTTACACAAACTAGTTTTATATATATATCTTGTTTGATATAAGAGACGAATATGTTATCATCTATATGAATCACGGACGTTAGTGTATATTTTAGAGAACCTTATAGAACGAGATATGTGGATAGCTATTTGATTGTGAGTCAGTTGTGCATTTTTCTTAAATGGTTTCACTGCAAAAACAAGGTACAACTTTCATCTCAATTTTTGATGCAGGTAAGTCAACCAAAATATTCTGAGGCTGTGAAATCACCGGATCTACTCAACGGAAGCCAATCTCGTATCGCAATATCTAAAAAAGTTCCGAAGGTATGTGTTTTAAACCAGTTACATGATCTTAAGACCATATGAGTCTGAAATATGCTATCAACTACTATATGAATCACGGATCCTATGGTGTATTTTGGAGAACCTTGCATATATTTGTTACCTATTCATCTGTGTCTTCGCATTCACGGTGGAATTTGGCATATTTGTCACCCGAATATGGAATATTACTCTACTGCTGCAGGAAAGTCAACAAAATGCGGGGAAATATACTCTGCATGTGATATCAAAAGATCCACCTAATTGGAGCCAATTTGAGATCACGACAACTAAAGCAGCTTCTCTGATATCTTTTTTATTTTTACATGCATTTTAAATCTCAATTTGTTTTGAAGTTTTTTCTTGAAGATGTTCATATGCCATATATTTCCGCAGGGTAGAAGGTGCAACCTTTTCGACGAGCTGTCTAAGGCAAACATCCTTTCCAGAGGTAGAGATTTTATATTAACAGGAAAACAACAATTACATGGAAAGTATGGGTTGGAGGTTGATTGCCACTAAATCCTGATTGATGAAGTAATAAAACCGAATTTTTGTCTACCCGTACGATTTTCTGGTATCGAAACATTAGGGTAAAATTTTGGAAAAGTGATTCCTTGGCCAAAGTATGTTGTTTAGTTTACCGATCCTGCTAAGAAGGTTAGTTTCTTTGCTTATTTGATTTATAAGTAGAATATACATAAACCAGTCTATCAATTATATGAATCACCGATCCAAGTGTAAATTAGAGAACCTAGAAAAATAGAAACATGTGTAACTTTCAAAAGTAACTAATAACTCTTTTAATCTTATGCAGAACCCTACCAGTAATTCACAACCAACTACTTCTCTGCGGAAGTCTCCTTTACGTAGCAACCCTTCTGATGGATCTAAGAAGCAGTCTACTAATCTTATGCAGAACTCTACCAGTAATTCCCAACCAAATCCTTCAATATATCTAGAGAAGTTATGCATATCTATGGCAGAACATCTGGATAAGACATCTAATGTAGTATGGTTTTTTTTTTTGATTTTTTTTTCTTCGTAAATCTATATTGCTAATTCTAGCATCTTCTTTTTATATGATGTTCATATGCCGTATCTACGCAGAAAGCAAAATATTAATTTTGGAATGGACCTAGGGGAAATGTCGTTGCTAGAGGTAGTATTTTACCTATGGTGCCTAACCAAAAAATACATGGACAAGATCTTCCTAGTAGCTGTTATGCTGTCAATATTCAGGAGGTTATAGTTTCATCGTTCGTGTTAACCGAACCAAGTGGTGAGTTTAAGTTATTAGGGGAAGCTAGAGATGGTTTTTTGGCATGGACGAAAGATAACTGTTCCATCTCTGATGACAAGGTTAGTTTCTTAGCTCTTTTTCTTTGTTAATCAAGTATATAAATATTTTTACATAAATCGTGTATTCAGTTTGAGTAAAGAATAAGTACGAGATATAAATATATGAACACCTAAATGGAACATGAATACCAGTGTAAATTTGAAAATTGATATTTGGTTACGGATTTTATTATGGGCGTCAGCTGTGAAAATGCCGCGGCCTTCAGTGAAGTTGGCTTTATTACATTGTTGAAAAAATGACTTTTGTTTGTCTCTTGTTGAGAATTTACATGACAGACGAATTCGCCTTGGATTTAGAATATATATATATATATAATACATTTATTCTCTTGCTGCAGGAAACTCCACAGCATGGAAAACCTCATGAGCAACCAGAACCAGTTTTAGATTCTGAGAAGAAATTGGACAGTGCTAAACTGAATGAGGAGCACCTAGCAGTCAATCCACATTCAGGGAGTCATGCAGCCTCTGAAAAGATTTCTAAGAAGACTAAAAAGGCGCAAATAAGGTTATATGCACCAACTGTGTAGAAGGCATACCAACTTTCAGATGGGAAACAGAGGAAGACAAGGTTTGGTGCGTCGATAATGTCACAACCTGATCCATTGCATGCAGAGACACCACCATCAAAAAATTTGAATAAAAACTGATGATTTTTGGATAAATGCTCATCTAACAAGTTCTTTGCTTTTTTAAACAGGGCTTTTGATGTGTGAACTTTAAGTTTACGTATTTTTTAAGTACTGCACTAGATGCATGCTTTTTACGATGATAGATAGGTTGACATTTATGCGATGAATGATACATGCTGAATTCTTATGTTTTATGGAAATGATGAACATGAAAATGGATGGGTTTAGTTTATTTATCTTTAGTATCTTACTGTATGATTGATTACCAATCCAGATGAACCATGGGCTGTTATTATGAAGGAAAAATATTTTCATGCTGTTAATCTTTTAAATGATATTGTGAACAAACAGGGGTCTTGGATTTGGCAAGGCATATGCATAGGTTTTGAATATAATTAAAAGACACTACATATGGGAGATAGGTGATGGTACTTCTGTGCAAATTTGGAAAGATACTTGGATTCCAAATATGCACAGACCTCCAGATAGTCATTTTAGCTCTTTTAATATGAAAACTGTGAATCATCTCATTGACCAAGACTCTAAGTCTTGGAATTCTGATATTTTGAATGCTTTGTTTGATGAAGATACTGTTAAAAGTATTACTGACATAAGAATTCCTATTGCAGGTAAAGATAAGCTGAGATGGGAACCTTCCAGCAATGGAATGTTTACTATAAAATCTTCTTACAATGCCATCTTGAATGAAAACTTAGCTGCTAAGCCAACTAATTAAGAATAACTTAGACATCTGCTGGAAATCCTTTTAGAGATATAAGTTACCTCCCAGAATTTAGTATTTTATATGGAAATTCCTACATGGTTGCATTACTACTAAAAATAGACTTGCTAGGTTCACTAAACATAAAGATAGTAGATGTGCTATTTGTAGTGGTAACCCTGAAACTATTCAACATATGTTCTTTGATTGTCATCATGTCAGACATATATGGGATTCAGTAGACTCTATATTATCTACTATCCTCCAGGGTCTAGACTTACAAAATTGGATAAGTGGTTTCTTTCTAAAGGCAAACAATGGTATGCCCAAGGATTTTAGTCTGTATGAGAGTGCCAGTTTCATTTTGTGGCTAACCTGGAAGGCTAGATGTGATACAGTTTTTGAAAACAAGCCATTTAACAGTAACATTGTTATAAACAATATTTTCAGGCATATTGAGGACTGGAAAAGGGCTAAAAGAATGCAAACTAGTAGCAATAGTGCTTTGAGAATAATTGATAAGAACTGGAAGGCTCCTATAGATGATATATACAAATTGAATTTTTATGCTTCCTATATTGATAAAACTGTATTATCAGGATGGGGACTGATTTGTAGAGATTCTGCAGGAAACAACCATGAACTGCGAGGAGGTGCATCTCTAGCCATTGAACCAGAGCAAGCTGAAGCGCATTCTATCCTAGAAGCAGTACAATGGGCTCACAGTAAGGGATGGCGAAAAATTCACTCGGAAGGAGATTGTCAGAATGTTATATCATCTCTGAATGGGAAGGCTACAACTGTTAAATAGACAACATATAATTTAATCCATGATGCATTAATTATATTAAGTTACTTTGATTCTTGTGTTTGCACTTATGCCCATAGGGATGCAAACAATATTGCAGGCTCTATATCAAAGTATGCAAGAACTCAAACAATTTACTTTTGTTGGTTTAATAATCTGTCTGTATGGATCAATCTTCTGATTCAACAGGATAAAAACAATATGTAAGCTTGCTTATCAATATATTTATTCTTTCCTATTAAAAAAAATACTGTATGATTAGAAGAATACGTTTCCTACATAGGTGCCACTAATAATTCATACGTTTCCTCCCTAAACCAAGAATAATACAGGATACAACCTAGGTTAAAAAATTTAAGGAAAATATTATTCAAAATAGGAAAGTAATTTTTTTCTATGGCCTTTTCTCGAGTTGGTTAGAGATAGGAAACTAAATTTCAAAATTTTTGGGAAACAATTTTATCATAACTGTCTATGATATATGCTCTCATTAAATAAAGGAAACTAACCATATTGGTCACACATCAAAAATTTGGAAATAAAAAAAGAAAAACACCAAAAAAAATTTGTTTGGCGTGCGATGAAAATGAATTTTACTGGGCGGGATGATTTCAAAAGGAAAATTAATTCCCGCCTGATGGTTTGGTTAAACTCCAAAAATAAAAAGAAAGATTAGTTCGATCTACTTTTTCAATTTTTATTACTCGATTCATTTTCTCTTTGAAATCATAATTCTGCTACTATCTCTAATCTCTACAAGGAACCTACCTCTTCAGACTCGATCTTTGTTGTTGGTATTATTTCTACAACCGAATATTAAATTGATGTTAGATTTTTTATTCAATCTCATGGAATCAGATGTTATATCTTATAGGTTTACTAGTTAAAGCATGATTAGGGTTTTTATTCTATTACTTTTTATATGTTTACTAGTTAAAGCATGATTAGGGTTTTTATTCTATCTTTACTATCTCAAATCTTTACAAGGAACCTACCTTTTCAGACTCGATATTTGTTGTCGGTATTATTTATACAACCCATTATCGAATGAATATTAAACTGATGTTAGATTTTTTGTTCGATCTCATGGAATCGGATGTTAGATCTTATAGGTTTACTAGTTAAAGCATGACTAGGGTTTTTATTCGATTGTATCAAAGAACAAGTTAATGACGATGAGAGGTGATTTTATTTTGTTACAACAATATTGTTTTAGGCTTAAGTTACATGCATGAACTATTATAAGATTTAGGTAAGGATCTTTCTTTCATGTTACTTAGTTAGGTTTTACAAAACTTAACGATGCTAATTGTTTTCTCGGGTTTTTGTTATTGTTTGGGTTTGATTTAGATATAACTCTACTTTGATGGGCGATGTTGTCTCAATCATATATATATAAGGCTTCTCAAGATTTAATCATTTGAGTCTCTGTTACATGGCGAGCCTGTAACGTCTGCATTTTAAGTTGCCAATTTTAATAATACCATGATGCTAGTTGGCCAATTTGACTATCATCTTCAAGCTAAAAATGGATAATCATTATCTGATGCTTTAGTGCTCTTGGATTTTGTAACAAAAATTTATATAAGACTGTTTAACCGGTACCTTTTGCTTTGTGGATAACACAATATTCATGAGGATATTTTGTGTGTTGCGGTGATGTTTTAGCCTCAAGTTACATGCATGCATCAATGAGTTCATGTTTGTTTTCTTTTCATATAATAGAAAAGAGGTGTAACATATGTAGCCTATCCTGTTAGGTTTAGCTAATATTTTCCAAAATAAGCTCAAATTTATAACTGAGATGCACGTACCTACATAACTTTTGTCATGGCAGAAGATGATTACAACGTTCCCCAAGAGGAGGACCAATGGGATGATGAGGTGGATTCTGATGGTGGCCATAGAATTGAATTTAGTAGTTACCTAGGCTATTTGGCCCGTGATATGGTTGGCATAAAATATTTATATTGGAAGGAAGTCCCTGCAACAACAAAACAAAATATGTGGGAGGAAATTATGGTATGCATATGCGGTTATCAATTTGTCATTTTTGTTGTCGAACTGTGGGTCTGTGATGAACATAAATTAGTTGTTATTGCAGTTTCATTATGAGGTTCCCCATGAAAATAAGAAAGCGGTCATGAAGCGTCTAGCTATTCAGCTGCGGGACTTCAGAAGGAATTTATACAATAATCATGTAAAACCCTTCCTGGAAAGACCGGACAAACTAAAAACTTTCCCCAGAAAGTACGAAACGGTAATGGAACAAGAAGACTGGGACAAATACCTTAAATATGTACTAGAATCGCCTATATTTAAGGTATGGAATACACATTGCTTTTTCTAATTTGTGTTTCATTCTTATTGTCTATCCCATCATACTAATGAAATTATTTTTATTTCCTCTGCAAGAAAAATTCGTAGAAGGGAACATAGGCAATATCACAATCCAAGTTACCACATCGGACAGGACGAGGAGGATACTCGGGATTAAAACTAAAATTAGTAAGTATGTTGTCTTAAACCAGTTACATGATCTTAAACCATATGTCTGAAATATGATATAAACTATATGAATCACGGATGCTAGGGTATATTTTGGAGAACCTTGTATATTTGTTACCTATTCAATTCATCAGGGTCTTCGCATTCATGGTCTAAGAAGAAGTCTCCTAATCTTATGCAGAACTCTACCTGTAATTCCCAACCAAATCCTTCCACATCTATGGCAGAACCTATGGCTAAGACATCTAATGGAGTATTTTTTTTTTATTATTTTTTTTTCTTCGTAAATCTATATTGCTAATCCTAGCATCTTCTTTTTATATGATGTTCATATGCCGTATCTCCGCAGAAAGCAAAATACGACTTTTGGAATTGATCTAGGGGAAACATCGTTGCTAGAGGCAGTATATTTCCTAAGGTGCCTAACTAGAAAATACATCGACAAGAGCTTCCTAACTAGAGGTTATAGATCTATCATTCGTGTTAACGGAACCAAGTGGTGAGTTTAAGTTATTAGGGGAAGCTAAAGATGGTTTTGTGGCATGGCCGAAAGATAATTGTTCCATCTCTGATGACAAGGTTAGTTTGTTAGCTCTTTTGCTTTGTTAACTAAGTATATAAATTATTTTACGTAAATCAATCATGTATCCAGTTTGATTAAAGAATAAGTACGAGATAGAAATATATTAACACCTAATGAAACATGAATGCCAGTGTAAATTAGAAAATTGATATTTGGTTACGGATTTTATTATGGGCGTCAGCTGTGAAAAATGGCGCGGCCTTTAGTGAAGTTGGCTTTATCACATTGTTGGAAAAATGACTTTTGTATGTCTCTTGTTGAGAATTCATATGACAGACGAATTCTCCTTGGATTTAAAATATATATATATAATACATTTAATCCCTTGCTGTAGGAAACTCCACAACATGGAAAACCTCATAAGCAACCAGAACCAGTTTTAGATTTTGAGAAGAAATTGGACAATGCTAAACTGAATGAGGAGCACCTAGCATTCAATCCACATTCGGGGAGTCATGCAAGCAGCCTCTGAAAAGCTTTCTAAGAAGACTAAAAATGCGCAAAGAAGGTTATATGTACCAACTGTGCAGAAGGCATACCAACTTTCATATGGGAAACAGAGGAAGACAAGGTTTGGCGCGTCGAGAATGTCACAACCTGATCCATTGCATGCAGAGACACCACCATCAAAAAAGTTGAAGAAAAACTGATGATTTTTGGATACATGCTCTTTAATATTATTTTTTTGAAAACTGTTAGACCAAAGCTCAATATTTTTTACTGTGTTATTAATAATAATATGAATTTCAGATTTAACCCCAATTTATAAAGTATATAAGAGAATTTGGATAGTACCAGGTGGATGGTTTAGATGCGCCATATCTGAACGGCTTTGAGGCGTCACACGCGTAATATACACGCTTCGAGATTGATTGGCGTGGCGAAACATAACATAAAGACACATTAAGAAGATATAAATTGGCATGGCTAAATATCATATAAAGCCACGCTATATGGCGTGTCTATAGGTTCTCCAATGAACGACTCCCAACGTTACATGTGGACGGTCAACGTTACATCTGAACGGTCAATATTGTATCATCTTAAACGAGATCCAATGGTACGTAATACATCCACGTGGATGAAGTTAAAAGTAAATTGGCGTGGAAAAATATCACATATAGCCACGCTATATGGCGTGTCTCTAGGTTCTTCAATGAACGGCTCACAACGTTACATGTGGACGGCGTAGGTGCATATAATTTAACGGTCAATATTGCATCATCTTAAATGAGATCCAACGATTCCTAATACATCCATGTGGATCAAGGTAATTGTAAATTGGCGTGGCTAAATAGCACATATAGCCACACTATATGGGGCGTGTCTATAGGATATCCAATCAACGGCTCACAACATTACATGTGAACGATGAAGGATGCATATAATTTAACGGTCAATATTGCATCATCTTAAATGAGATCCAACGATTCCTAATACGTCCACGTGGATCAAGGTAATTGGAAATTGTTGTGGATAAATATCACATATATCCACGCTCTATGGGTCGTGTCTATAGGATATCCAATGAACGGCTCACAACGTTACATGTGGATGGTATTCAATGGTTCGTAATTCACCACATGGATGAAGGCAAGTGAAATTGGCGTGGCTAAAACATAACATATAACCAAGTTAAACCTATATGGCATGCTTATCAGATAACCAATGGCTACGCCAAAAAGAAATTTGCGTGTCTAAAGTGAACCAAATAGCCACGCCAAAACACAATTTGCGTGTCTATATTGAATCAAATAGCCACTCCAACCAGCAATTTGTGTGTCTAAAGTGAACCAAATAGCCACGCCAACCAGCAATTTGCGTGTCTAAAGTGAACCAAATAGCCACGCCAAAAATCAATTTGCGTGTCTATAGTGAATCAAATAGCTACGCCAAAAAGCAATTTGCGTGTCTATAGTGAACCAAATAGCCACTCCAAAACAATAAATCGTGTGTCTATAGAGTACCAGTACTTAAGTTTTTGGGACCCTATAGAGCAACGCCTATATGGCTCTGGCATGGCTATTTCATGCAGAAATAGACATGCATGGCAAGCGTGGCTATAAGCTACCTAAAACCACGCCATGTTACCTAAAACCACGCAAGCAGAAGTCACGCATAGACCAAACCGAAGTGGCGTGAAAAAAACCCTATGGACACGCCAATTTGGCGTGGCAAAAGGGTCTCCGTGTACTAGTGCAAGCATATTCCATCTATGTACTCCAACATTTCTCTTTCAATTTGTCTTCTTGTTTTCTTGTGTTGGTGCAAACCATAGCCATAAGTATGCTTTCCATAAATCTGTAGAAATATTTTTCTTCTGAACTGGTGTAAACCCTAGCCATGAGTATGCCTTTCATAAACTTATGGAAGTACTTCATCATAAACAATTCTTCGAATATCACCGTAGTAACGTCTGCTAATAGTGACAGGTAATCATTGTTGTGCAAAGTAGGCACGTACGGGTAGGTGACTATTTGTTTTTTAAAAGGCAAACAAAGTGCCTGGTTTATGGTTTTTGATTTCCTAGATCTCTTGGGTTGATAGATAAATGTTACCTTGACGGTTTTGGGTTATTATTTTTGAAATAAATTGTTCAGGAATTGATTGTTTTGGTTATGATTGAAAGTTACACAGACATCCCAAGAGAACCATGGAACTGTGTGTTGGTAGATGACATGGGATGAAACATAACATGGCTACTGGATTTATCATTCCCGTGAAATGTTGAAAAAGCAAACCACGAATCTTGTCTAAGTAGGACTTACTTGGTTTTAGGTCTTTTGATGGAAAGGAAACCTTCTGGGTGTAAGACCGAGTTTTATGGGAAGCACCGCCATGATTGTGAAAATTCCCTAGTCGTTACTGAGTTGTCTGATAACCGAGCCGTTGATCCCTGGGTGGATCGTTTTGCTTCTAACCTCCGGGAAGTCCCCATTCATCCCTTGTCGTGTCATGACTAATAATCGAGTCATCAGGTAACTGAGTCGGAGTGGATCGTTTTCCTCTACCATCTTGACGCCTGGGTCGAAGAACAAGATCGACAGTCAAAAATTTACACTGTAACCGAAAGATCGACCCTCCCTCTGTGGTCGTCAATTGTTTGTAGGTGAAAATGGTTTCTTCTGATTTCGGTAATTGTGGGTGTGCAAGTGAGAAATAATTTAAACCCTAAACAATATACTGCAAGGGAGTACTTTAGATTCGAGAGATCAATCTGTAAAAGTCCGGCCTAAACCAAGAAATGGTCGTTCCAGACTTTCTTCGGTCACAAAGTGGAGGAGAATGGGTTGGTTTTGGGGTGGGAAGCAAGGAAAGTGGTGAGACCAGAATAGTTGATTCTAGAAGAGTAGTTGGGTTACTACGACTTGTTATCAGAAAAGTAAGCGAGCTCACGAGGTGAGCAAGCAAGTAAGTATTTCTGAGTGTTGTATCCCCCGTATGAACTTGTTGTTCAATGGAAATAGGTAAGACCTATTTATACAAGTCGGAATAGAAACGTACCCTGGTCTCATTAAGGAGTGGGGAAGTAAATGGGAGGAGGTGGTAACCGTATGCATGGAATTGATGTCCATAAAGTTGTTAACGCATGAAACTAGTTTTCATGAAACTGCTAACGTTATGGAATTGATGTCCCATAAAGTTGTTAACGCATGTGCTTTATATCCCATGAACGTTTCACACATAACTTCCCGTATTTACTAACCGGCTCACCCTCATGACACTTCCTTATGACGGGCGTAGTGTACGCCGCACGTTGTAAACTGCCAAACCAATACCCAAAGAGGATCCCCCAGTTTGTGTTGATGTCTCGAATGTTTTTCGAAAACATGTAGCATGTTGTTGTGGCTTGGCAAGTCAAGATCGGGAAACTTGCTATCCTGGTGACCTTCGACGGTAGAGATTTTGCATCTTGAGAGGAGAGGAAACCGTTGATTGTTGCACGCCTTCGTTTTGGTAGCTGTGTAGTGAGGGCTAACGTGGTGGCGCGGCTAGGTTGGCATGGCATGGTTTGGCGTGGCCAAACTTAGGTTTTCGGGCCAAAGGTTACCATGTGTCGTCTGGTAACCTTGGATGGCTAGGATTTGCACCTGGGATTGAAGGGCAACCGTTGATTGTTGCACGTCTTCGTTTTGGTGGCCGCGTAGGGAAGGCTAACAGGGTGGCGCTGCTAGGTTTGCATGCCATTGGCATGGCATGGTTTGGCATGGCCAAACTTAGGTTTTGGTGCCAAAGGTTACCATGTGTCGTCTGGTAACCTTGGATGGCTAGGACTTGCTCATGGGATTGAAGGGAAACCGTTGATTTTTGCACGTCATCGTTTTGGTGGCCACGTAGGGAAGGCCAAAAGGGTGGCGCGTCTAGGTTAGGCTTGGCATGTGGGGCCAAGGGTTCGCCTTGGGCGTATGGCATGGTTAGGGACAAGGCAAGGGCGTTTAGCTTGGCATGATGTGACTAACATAGCTAGGGCCAAGGCAGAGTGCGTTTGGCATGGCGCGGCTAGGTTGGGCTAGGTGCGGCTTTGGCTTGGAATGTGGGGCCAAGGGTTTTCCATAGGCGCATGGAGTAATTAGGGCCAAGGCAAGGGAGTTTGGCTTGGCATGATGTGACTAGCATGGCTATGGACAAAGCAAAGTACGTTTGGCAAGGCGTGGTTAGCTTGGATAGGTTTGGTTTGGCTTGACATGTGGGGCCAAAGGTTTTCCATAGGCGCATGGAGTGACTAGCTTGGGATAGGCGCGTGACCAAGCTAGGGTTTTGGGGAAAAGGTCGTTTGGTAACCTTAGACGGCAAGGATTTGCTCCTGGGATTGAAGGGCAACCGTTGATTATTGCACGCCTTCGTTTTGATAGTCGCGTAGTGAAGGCCAGTATGGTGGCGCGACATGGGGCCATTGCGAGGTGCGTTTGGCATGGCGCGGTAGGTGTGGCTGGCATGATTTTCCATTGGCACAGAGGTGCGGCTAGCATGATTGGCATGCTTTGGCGCGGTTGGTGTGGCTGACATGATTTTCCATTGGCATAGAGGTGCGGCTAGCATGGTTGGCATGCTTTGGCGCGGTCGGTGTGGCTGGCATGATTTTCCATTAGCACAGAGGTACGTCTAGCATGGTTGGCATGCTTTGGCGTGGTCGGTGTGGCTGACATGATTTGCCATTGGCACAGAGGTGCGGGTAGCATGGTTGGCATGCTTTGGCGCGGTCGGTGTGGCTGGCATGATTTTCCATTGGCACAGAGGTGCGGATAGCATGGTTGGCATGCTTTGGCGCGGTCGGTGTGGCTGACATGATTTTCCATTGGCACAGAGGTGCGGCTAGAATGGTTGGCATGCTTTTGCACGGTCGGTGTGGCTGGCATGATTTTCCATTGGCACACGTGGGAATTAGGGTTTGGCTTGTCGTAACCATAATTTGAAAAAGATACCCCAATAATTATTTAGGGACACATTAAAGTTTTCAGTAAATGTGCCTAGTAAATGTTTATTACTTTAAATGTTGTGACATCACTGTCTGCTAGGGTTTAGTGTTTTACGATTTTAACCCTAAGTTAAAAACCACCATCGACAACTGTCTGTAAGGATGTAAGCACCAATACACCCAGTCCCCCACCTCAAATGACCTTTCTGTCCTCTTTTTGTCAGCTTGAACCTTGATTCTGTGCTGTGCCATCTCCGGAGCTTCTTTCAGTAGTGACTTCATGACTTGCATCTGTTTAAGATAGTTATGTACTTTAGTATGAACTCCTTTCTTTGAGGTGGAGATTCCAAACTGGGGAGGCGTGCATATCCAAACAAGGCTTCAAAAGGGGAGAACTTCAGGCTGGTATAATAGATGGAGTTATACCACCATTCATCCATGGCTAAGCATGACACCCACTTGATTGGCTTGAAACTGGTCATGCACCTTAGATATGACTCTAGGCAGGCATTTACTCTTTCACTCTGCCATCAGTCTGAGGATGATAGGCAGTACTCAAATGCAAAGTTGTTCCCAATCTAGTAAATAAGGCCTGCCAAAAGTTACTCATAAACACAACATCTCTATTTGAAATTATGGACTTAGGGAGACCATGCAATTTGTAAATATTATTCATATATATCCTGGCTACATATGATGCAGTGTAAGGGTGACTCAGTGCTAAAAAATGGCTGCATTTTGTAAATCTGTCAACCACCACCAATATTACCTCCCTTCCTTCATATTTTGGAAATCCAGTTATAAATTCCATGCTAATATGCTTCCATGCTTCTTATGGTACTGGAAGTGGCTTCAACAATCTAGGTGGTGCAGTGTTAAAACCCTTGTGCTGCTGATAGACTTCACAAGTGCTCACCACCTCTTTAATGTCTTTTTTCATACCTGCCCAAAAGAAGTATAGTTTGTCCCTTTGGTAGGTAGCTTGAATTCTAGAATGACCACCTATACATGATGAGTAACTTGAGTAAATGACTTTCTGCCTTAGACCACTTCCTTGGCCAATGTAAATCATGCCCTTATACCTTAGTAACCCTTGTTGATAAGTGAAATCACTTTCTTTGGGTTCTTGCAATGTGATTTGTGGAATCATATTCTCAGCAAGTTGGTCATTTTTGTAACTTTCTTGTACCTCCATCAGCCAATTTGGTTGCAAAAGAGTTAAACCCTGACAATGGGATTTCTCTTCCAACTGTACCCTTGATAGTGCATCAGCTACCAAGTTCTCAGAACCCTTTTTGTACTTCAGCTCATAATCATACCCCAAAAGTTTGGCTAACCATTTTTGTTGCAGTAAAGAATGCACCCTCTGCTCCATGAAGTATCTAATGCTTTGATGGTCAGTGTAAATTATAAATTTGTTTCCCAATAAATATGACCTCCATTTTGTGACTGCCACCACCACTGCCATTAGCTCTTTTTCATATGTTGACATAGCTAGAAACCTTGGTCCCATGCCTTTGCTGTAATATGCTATGGCTCTACCTTGTTGCATCAACACTGCGCCCACTCCAGTGTCACAAGTATCAGTGGACAGCTCAAATAGTTTGTTAAAGTCTGGTAATACCAGTACTGGGGGTGGTTGTAGCTGCCTTCTTGAGCTTCTCAAAAGCTTCTTGATCTAAATTGTTCTATTGAAAGTTGTTCTTCTTCAATAATTATATAAGGGGTTTAGTAATAACCCCGTAATTCTTTACAAACCTTCTGTAATAACCTATTAATCCCAGAAAACCTCTCAAGTCCTTGATAGTCCTTGGAATAGGCAACTTGATCATGTTGTTAATTTTTGTTGGGTCTGCAGCTACTCCTTCACCTAAAATAATGTGCCCCAAGTATTCTAATTGATCTTGTCCAAAGGAACACTTACTAAGCTTTGCAAACAATGAGTGGTCCTTGAGAGTTTCTAGAGTAAGCTGTAGATGTTGTAAGTGAGACTCCATGTTTGGGTTGTAGACCAATATGTCATCAAAGAAAACCAGAATAAATTTCCTTAAGTATGGTCTGAACACATCAGTCATAAGTGCATGAAAACTAACTGGGTCATTTGTCAGTCCAAAAGGCATAACCAAGAACTTATAGTGTCTTTGGTGTGTCTTGAATGTTGTTTTCTATGTATCAGCTGGATAAACCCTTATTTGATGGTACCCTACCCTCAAATATATCTTGGTGAAGACCTTAGCACCTTTCAGCTCATCCAAAAGCTCTTTAATAACAAGAATGGGGTATTTGTCTTTAACAGTTAACTCATTCACCTTCTTATAGTCTACACAAAATCTCCAACTGCCATCCTTCTTTTTGACTAGTAATATAGGTGAAGAGAATGGGTTGTTTCTAGGCTTAATTACCCCAGACTTCAGCATTTCTTGCACTAATTTTTCAACAACTTCCTTTTGGACATAAGGTATTCTATAAGGTCTCTGATTATGAGGTGTGGCATTAGGGTGCAAGGGTATGTGGTGGTCATGGAGCCTTTGAGGGGGTAAAGATGTAGGTTCTTGAAATATGCTAGAATAGGTTAAGAGAAGAGGTTTAAGAACATCAGGGGTTTGTGGTTGTATCTCTTCAGCTGTAATGCATAATAGCTGGCCCATAATCCCATGAGAGCTCTTCTTGATGAACTTATGACATGCTTTAGTAGTTATAGCAGAAATTCTTACATCTTCACCAATGCCCTTTAATTTAATATTGATTCCATCTTTCATGAATGAAATAGTTAGTTTAGTGAAATCAAACTGAATGGGGCTGACATTTCTCATCCAGTCCACACCTAAAACCATGTCACAACCACCTAAGGATAAAAGTCTTACTTCTGAAGTAAAGTGATGGCCCTGCATACTCCAAGAAAACGGTGGGCATTTAGCATAACTAAGCACCTTATTGCTATCAGCCACAACAACTGGAAGAGAAGTTGTGGGCTCAACCAAAGTTCCACTCAGTCTTGCCACTTCAGGGTCTAAGAAACTGTGGGTACTCCCACTATCAATCAAAATAGTAAACCTTCTCTTATTCTTTGTGAGCCCTTGAATTTTGATAGTATTATGAGACACATTTCCAGAGAGAGCATGTAAATAAATTTGTAAGTACTGAATATCGCAAGATAATAGGTCACGAGTATCGTAATAAATAAAGGAGAAAAGAATTATAAAATGTTACGATGATAGAAGAAACGCGGAGAAATATGAAGTTTTGCGAGGATGGAGTAATTATGCGAGCATGAGTTGTGATACTTCGTAATTCATGAACAACTGTATAAATTTTACTATAAATAGAGGTTCAAATGTAAAATTCGGGAGGTTCTTTTAGTGAGTGTTAGAAAATATTTGAGGAAAGAGAATAGAGAAAGTTGTAACTATTCTAATTCCATTTAGATACTTCTTTGTGATCAATTGAGAACATTAATAAGAAAATTGTTATTCATCATCAAGAACTTCTTGAGTTTTTACTAATTCTATTGAGGGTGTAGTTGTAGGTTATTCTGCAACTACAAAATTGGCGCTAGAAACAGGGAGTGAAAGAATTCCTGTACCAGAAAAATGACAAGAAGAAGAAACACATCATAACCATTAACTGAAGTAAGGAGAAGTGTAAGATTAGCAGGAGGAGAAGCAAATATAACAGGAGAACCTAGTAGAAGAAGGAGCAATCGAAGAAATCAAGCTCAACAAGTAGAAGATCATGATCAAGTAAGTATACACACTTGGAGAACTAATACACCAGAAGAAGAAGATAGAGAACCACAAATCAGAGAAAATGGAAGGTTGATGGGAGGAACAATTCTTGAAAGAGAAAGGGAGATGCTAGAAACATTGAGACAAGGAATCCAAAAATAACGAATGATCGAAGCTGAAGAACGTGCTAAATTGACAAGATAAAATCAAGAACTGAGAATGGAAAATGAGATGTTACAAAGGAGGAAATCTCAAAGTGTTGCAAGATCAAATGTTAGAATAGAAAGAGAAGGACAAAATTCACCAATAATCAATAATGAAAATGATATGCAAGAACAAACGCAGAATCAAGGTGATAGAAATCAAGAAAATCGTTTCATTTTAATACCAAACCGCGAACAAAATATGGAGAATTTACGAACAAGACCAAATCATAAAGAAAACAATCAGAATCGAGAGGAAGAACAACAACTTATGGAAGAAACTGAGAGACAACAAGCAATACATCAAAATAATCACGAGAATGGAGTAAGAAGACATGAAGAAGTTCGTAACAAACAAAATGTTGAATATGAAAGAATTAAGAGAAGAATTGTAAATCAACAAACAGAAGTGGAAAGGAATGGACCAAATTCTCGAATCAGAGTACAAGTAAATCAAGAAGAAATAAGTCACAGAAGAAGGAGAAATGAAGAAGAAGAAATTCCTGATATTCGCATGAGAAGAATGAGAAGAATAGAAAGGGAAGAACAAGAATTCCAAGATGCTTTACAACTGAACAATTATGATAATTTAGAAAGAAGATATTTGCAGAATTATGCGAATGAAAACATTAATGAAGAATATGATAGAATGCGAAGGATCGCGAGGAGGAAGTGCAAGAACGTAGAAGAAGAGAAGCCGCATTAAAAAGACCAATGGATGAGAATTCTAAAAGGCAAATGCATGAATCTTTCGAGAATTAGCAGAAATGAGAGGGATGATAAACAATAGAAGAGGAGGAGATATGAGGCAATTAGATGAAGCAATAGAAGAAGCTGCGAGGACTCCATTTGCTAGAGAAGTACAGATGGGAGGAATTCCACCAAAATGTAACTTGCCCACACTTACCAGTATTTTTGATGGGACTTCATGTGCTATTCAGCACATTAAAGCATACATAAGATGCATGTTACAATGGGAGAATCATGATGCTGTGTTATGCAAGTACTTCGCATCAAGTTTAACAGGGGAAGCTCTAAAGTGGTTCGAAGGACTCCCTAAGAACACTATTACGTCATTTAATCATTTGCAAGCAGTTTTTCTTAGAGCATATATCACAAATCACTCTTCACGGCTTGGTATTGAAGATGTATTTGGTTTAAAACAAAGAGTGTGTGAAAGTTTGAAGCATTTGGTAAGACGATGGAAGACTATGTGCAGTGATATGGCAGGGCGTGTAGATGAGAGATACTTGATTCTCATCCTTCATAAATGCGATGTTCGCAACTGAACAATTATATGTTCAAATCTTCAGAAGAAAGAATTCCATAATGATGACAGAATTACGAGAATTGCAAGAAGAATACATTACACTAGAAGAAAAGAAAAACAATATGGAGTCATATCCAGTAACAAATACTAACAATCAAGAGGGAGGAGCAAATTTACTTCCCAAAATAATCAATGTAGTAGCAGGTACTTCGCAAACATCCTCACAAACTTCTTCGCAAACATCAGAAGAGAAGAAAATCAATGATAGCCAGCCAAAGATGGTAGCAATGGGCAGTAGAGATCAAGAAGAGTATGATAGAGAGAAGAATTTCTATAATCGGATAGGAAATAACCAAATTCCAAGATTAGATCAACAACAAGAAAATTATGGTGGACAAAGGCAAAATTATTTTGGACAAGGAAACCAGAGACAGAATTATAACAACGGTCAAGGAGGTCAAAGAATGGTAAGGGAAGAGATAAAATTTCCACCTTTTAATACAAGTATAGAAAAGATATGGCAAGCAATTATCCTGGTAGAAAATGTACCAACTCCATGGAATATGGGAAAGGAACCACCAATGGGTCCAAGAAGTCATGAATTTTGTTCATATCATCATTTTCATGGACATTCTACAAATAATTGCCATAATATCAAGAGGATAATTTTGCGAATAATTGATCAAGGAAAACTAAATCAATTTTTACTTAAGCATTACAGATCAGCAACAATTACCACAGGCTCCAGCCATAACTCGCAGGGAGAACACGACAAAAGAAAAGGGAGAAGAAATCCTACATATAGAAGTGGGGTCAAAAGCAAGGAATGTTTTCTGTAATTCCATTGTTCATTCATATAAAACCATAGAGGATTTTCATGATAATGTGTTAAGTAGGATATATGCGAGGGATGGTGAAGGAAAGGAAGTAATGAACATCGCAAAGATTTCATGACTTGAAGATTGGAAAAAACATGAAATTTCTTTTGAAGCCACTGAAATTCCAGAAGGTTGTGAAGTACATGATAATCCATTGGTGGTAAGACTGGAAATCTACATGAATATGGAGGAGAACGAAGATGATATGGAGGAAGAGTCAATTGGTCTTAATAGGATTTTGATTGATACGGGAAGTTATGTCAATATCCTCTTCTATTCTGCTTACAAAACTATGGGGGGAAAATATGCAGATTTAATACCTTCTACTTACAGAATTTATGGTTTTAATGGAACTGCCAACAAGCCCAGAGGAGAAGTGAGCATGCGAATTCCATTAAGTGGAATGCGAACTGAAATTCTGTTTTGTGTTGTTGATGTTGAATCACCATATAATGCTTTGATAGGAAGGCCATGGCTTCACGGAATTCTAGGCGTAGCTTCCACTCTACATCAGTGCATAAAATTCCCTCATATGAAGGGTATTGGAATTATCAAGGGTGATTGGGTGAGGGAAAGAAATGTTACAATACGAAGTAGAAGTTTGCGAAGGAAAAACTGCTGAGAAGGAAAATTGGAGAAAAAGAGCAAAGGTTGTGAAAAGAAGTGAAAATTTAATGGCAGAAGATTAAGGAAAAAGAGAATAAATTTACGATGATAATAATACAAGAAATTTACGATAATAAGGGATTGTGATTTATGAGGAAAAAGAAGCTTATCAAGATATGTTTGCTCGTGAAAATGAGGTATGTGGCAAAACAAAATTTTTATTTCATGATAAAATTTTACGAATATTGTTTGCTCGCAGGAAATTGGGAAAAGTTACGAATTTTCAAAATTTATATTCCAATTAAAATTTCATTAATTTGCGAATAAAAGACCGCAATCTGTGATCAGCCTCCAAAAAAGAAAGAGAGCCGCAGAAAATTTTATACAGGCAAACCTTTGTGGCGCACACCCTAGTTCGCGAAGCTATAATTCGTAAGAGGCAAAGTCCTAAAGTACGTCATTTAAGGGGGTACCTATAACGTGGCTAAGGGTAACCGGAACACCACCAAGGGCCATTAGTACATGGTAAAAATTTTGGGGTACAACCCAATAATGAGGTACCTATCCGGGTTAGACACCTTGGATTCTCACCTAATCTAACGACATTACGCAATATAAAATGCGGTGTAAGAAGATTTAGGTCAAGACTAAGGCATACTTGTCTTTCCCAAGAAGTGCAGAAAACGATCAAGGCGCCGAGGTACACGGTTGAGTCAAGAGTGCCGGGTGAGGTTGAACCACATCTGCCATTTTTGAAAAGTCTTGGCAAATGATGCACTTGGCCCAAAGATACCCCATAGGGTGAAACCTCGTAACTATAAGCCCTATAGGCAAAAAGGATAAGAGGTTGCGATCAAAAGTCAGGTTGTTGGCGAACCGGATGGGAAGAGCTAACCTTGTATGGTCGATGTACGCTTCCTTGAAGGGGCAATCTGGGGGAAGATAAATGGCAGCACCCTCCATTAGGGAGCTGATAAGTGCTATAAGACGCAAATGTCACGAGGCTTCTTGTTTGCGAAAACATAAAGGCTTGTCATATTTGTACAACAAATGAAGTTCTGCGAGCCTTCTAAAAAAAAAAAAAAAAAAAAAAAAAAAAAAAAAAAAAAAAAAAAAAAAAAAAAAAAAAAGAAAGAAAGAAAAAAAAGAATAAAGAACTCGCAGAACATAATAAAGTTAAGATGAGATCAATGGGTCGCTACATGAAAGTGTAGAGACGTCCTGCGATTTCATCGCAAGACGGCAAATGTCATGGGGATTTATGTTCGCAAGAATGTTTAGGCCTGTCATATTGTCGCAAAGAATTCTGAAGAGGCTAAAATACTATACAAAGAAGTTAAGATGAGATCAATGGGTTTTTGCATGAAAGTGTAAGAACGTCCTGCGATTTCATCGCAAGACGATAATTTCACGAGATTGTATGTTCGCAAGAATGTTCAGACTTGTCATATTATCGCAAATAATTAATACAAAAGAGGTGGCAAAATAAGACCTTTACTTAGGAAGGCATGATAAGACCACAGAAATTAATGAAATTTATTGCATCAATATCACTAAAGAAATTATTCAGTGAATATACATTATGAAGATTGGAAAAGAAGACAACTTCGTCAATATAGTTGAAGAAATTTTACAAGAATAAACATCAAGAAATTTTAAAAAGAAGACAACTTTGTCAATATCATTGAAGAATTTTTACAAGAAGACCTATCAAAGAAGAAAATATCATTGAAGAATTTTAATGAAGACTTAACAAAAGATGCGATTTTGATAACAATCAAGTACAGATAAGTTCATATTCGTAAATATTTACGAGAATTACATACTTCTTATACTTCTCCATATATTGAATACTTCCCCAAAAAACTTGAATACTTCTTATAATTCTTCAAGAATATCTCGTATTTATTATACTTCTTCAACGGATATTTAATTTTGTGAAGGTTAAGTACTTATTATACTTCTTCATACAATGAGTAATAATTTTCTATACTTCTTCATATATTGGGCAGTTTTTCATAAATTGAATGCTTCTAATACTTCTTAAGGGTATTTCATATTTTATATACTTCATACTTTCTATACTTCAAGGGGAGATTTATTATTTACTTCGCAACATTCCGTAAAAAGCAAAAGGCTTATATTCCTTATACTTTGAAGGGAAGATTTCTTATTCATAATCACAATAAGAAGAAAATTCGTAAGATAAATTCAGAAGGATATTCTAATACTTCCAGCGATAGTTGATCATTTGAAGAGATATAATAAGGGAAAAGGGAATACTAAGCTAAGTCTTTAAGATATATTATTTCTCTCCACATGATCAAGTTATGCGAATAAGGGAAATAAACATCAAAGAAAGATTAATTCAAATTAAGCTTTGAAAAATAAATTGATGGATTGATTAAAAGCATAATCAAGAAGAAAGTGTTGTATGGAAAAGTTACAGAACAAATATACAAAAGAAAAAAAGAATGAAGTTATTCTTCAGGCGATCTGTTCCCATCAAAATGATCTTCTTCTTCAACTTCACTATCATCTTCAACTTCACTTTCAGAAATTTCCAGATATGGAGTATCTTCTTAGAATTTCTTGAGAAAGGAGTGTATGGTACTTCTTGAGAGGAATTTCATTATCTTCGCAAATCTTGTGAGTCATCTTAGCTCGAAAACGCTTGACATATAAACTATGGTTATGCTGGGAAATTAGAAGCTGAGATCTCAAGTCAGAAATTTTCTTATTACGATTAGCAAGGAGAGTTTCCATATTATTATTTATCTTCGCAAGATTTTCTGCATCAAGAAAAGAAATTAAGGGATTGGTTAGCAAATTATGAAGGAAAAGTAACCAAAATAATTATCATCGCAAGGAATTTACCTTCTAGTTGCTTCTTATCATCACGAAGAGAAGAAATTTCAAGCTTTAATTGATTATTCTCCTCAAGAAGAGAAGAATTATCAATTGCGATGCTCGCAGATTGTGAATTATCTTCGTGACGAGATATTAACTCTGCGTTATCAATATTTAGATCTTCTATTTTCTGACGAAGACTTGAATTCTCAACCTCTAACTTCTTACAACGATTTAAAGTTTTCTTCTCAAAGAATAGAATGACGTCTTTCCCAATCGAAGCAATGCACAAACTAACTCTTCCAACCTAAACAAGAAAAAAGGGGTTAGAAATCGATAAAATAAGGAAATAAACAAGGAATAGAGAAGAAACTTACCATGCTGCCTAAAGCATATAATGAAGCAGGAGAGACGAATCGTGAAATTCCTTTGAGGGAATTATTATCAATAACGGTAGGAACTTTACAAGCCTTCGCAATAAGTTTGCGAGCATTCGCTGTAGGAGAATTCCCTAATCCACGAGAAGAATGGAGGAAAGCCTCGAAAATGCTAGCCATTGCTGAGGCAAAAGTTTCTGGGATGCTATAATCTTCATTCCCACCTTCATCGACATCATCATCATCTCCTTTGTCAGAAAGGGTATCAGAATTAGAACTAAAGTCCTTCTCAGGAAATTTATTATCATCATCACCAAGATCTTCCTCAATGTCCTTATCATAGGAAATTACATTGGAATGGGATTTGGTTGAGAGTATCTTCTTTTTCTTTCTCTCGTAAAAAATATCTTGAAGTTTTCTTTTTCCTTTGCGAAGAGCATCATCTTGACTTTCAGAATCTTGAGAGACCTTCGCATAACGAAGAGTTTGTTGCCTCGCAGTAAGCCTTTTAGAAGAAGTGGAACTTTTATTTTCACTCGCAGCAATCTCAGGAAGAAGTGGAACCTGTGAATTCAAATGAGGATAAGAAACAGAGGCAACAATATATTGTTTATAAAAATATAAGAGTGTTTCTTATCTCATTTGAAATTAAAGGGTAACAAAAAGATAAGAAAGTCGAAATACATACATTTCTAAAAACCCAAGGTTGATAATAGCGGTTACGAAGATTCGCAGGAAGTTCTACTATCCCAGTAATATAAGAACCTGATAACATTAAAGGGTACTTATACCAATCTTCATCATTAGAACGACGAGGTGTCTTATTATTTCCTGAAGCATAATCAATATCGTGCATGAGAAGATCATCTGTTGCGATATTGGCTTTACGATGAAGACGAACACCCCAACGATTATCTTCTTTTCTCGCAGGAATTGGTGTGTAATTTTTGAAGAAACCCTCAACTGTATAATTCGCAAAGAAAAATTTCTATATTCTCAAACCTGGTTTTCTAAGATCAGTTGAATATAAAGATTTCCCAAAGGCAAAGACGATTTGCGAATTCAACTAAGAGGCGAATACAATCACCAATCAATTGATAAATGGCACAAGAAAAATTGGGGTGGGAAATAATTTCGTAGAATAAAGGAAAGTTAACATCATAAAGAGGAAGAGGAAGACCTGCGAGGATTTGACCTCGTGAGATTAAAATTTTATGATCATCCCAAACATAATTGGTAAAGAGCTTCACACAGAGAGAAGACTTATTATCATAACCTTTAATCTCAGAAAGAATAAGGTCTCTATCAGCAAGTTCTGCATTAAGCTGTTCAATAGTTTTCTTCTTTGGCGCCATTGAATATAAAAGGGAAAATAGGAAAAATAGAAGAGGTTGCAGAGGCAGAAGCAGTGAAGAAGATGAGTAAGAGAATAAAAAGCAAAGACAAAGGATAATATTTATAAGAGAGTTTGATGAAGATAAAAATTCATTAATACGAGTAAGCGTGAACGGTTGAAAAGAACGATTCTGAAGGACGTGTCGTCGAAAGATGAGGGAAAAGTAAAAAGACGTGTTGCGAATCTGAAGGGTGGTAATAACTACACTAAAATTACGAGAATAGGGATTCTCATGACATTTCTTCTTCAAAGAATCGACATGAGAAGAGGCAAGATGTAAGTACTGAATATCGCAAGATAATAGGTCACGAGTATCGTAATAAATAAAGGAGAAAAGAATTATAAAATGTTACGATGATAGAAGAAACGCGGAGAAATATGAAGTTTTGCGAGGATGGAGTAATTGTGCAAGCATGAGTTGCGATACTTCGTAATTCATGAACAGCTGTATAAATTTTACTATAAATAGGAGTTCAAATGTAAAATTCGGGAGGTTCTTTTAGTGAGTGTTAGAAAATATTTGAGGAAAGAGAATAGAGAAAGTTGTAACTATTCTAATTCCATTTAGATACTTCTTTGTGATCAATTGAGAACATTAATAAGAAAATTGTTATTCATCATCAAGAACTTCTTGAGTTTTTACTAATTTTATTGAGGGTGTAGTTGTAGGTTATTCTGCAACTACAAAATTTCTACCTCTTCTTCCAGTTCTTGTATTAGTGGAGAACTTTCTGTTGAGTCCCCTCCAGAGCGAGCTGCCTATTCTTCTTCTCCTATTAGCATGTAAAGATGTTGTTTAATACATTTGTGGCCCTTCTGGAATACTTCATCATAGTTATAGAAGAGTCCTTTCTCCCTTCTTGCCCTCATCTCTGCATATGTTAACTTCTTAATGGGGGGAAATTGTGGGACCAAATTCCCTTTTATAGATGGTGAATTTGACTTAGGCGTAGTGACAAAGCTCCTAGAACTGCTTCCACCCAATGATAGTGGAGGAAATTTGGAAACAAACTTAGCCTTCTTAGTTGTTTTTTCAAGTAAGGCTTCTTGCATCCTAGCCAAATAGATTGCCTGATTCAGAGAGGTTGGAGAATACATTTGTACTGCCATTCTAATCTCCTCCTTCAAGACACTAATGAATCTAGATGTGAAATATGACTCAGTTAAATATGGGTTCTTAGCAATCATGAGATCCTTAATTTCCTCAAATAATTCTTGATACTCAAGTACAGTACCCTCTTGAAACAATTTATTGAATTCTCCCACTATCTCATCGTGGCCTAGCTCCGGAAATCTAAAATTCACCTCAGTGCAAAACTCTTCCGATAATATCAATCCCTTATTTACTTGGTAATCCTGGTACCATACATCAGCTCTACCATCTAGATATAAGGAAGCCATAACTACCTTATGTTCTTCATCCATCACATGTAACTGAAAGAATTTATTGCACTTTCTAACCCATGACCTAGGGTTAGTCCCATCAAATCTAGGAAACTCTATCTTTGGATTATGATAATGTTAAACAGGATTAATGAGAATATTTCGATTACCTTCAACTTCAGGACCATTTTCACCAGTTTTGGTTGTTCGATTGACTGGAGTTTCAAGTAGTCCCTCATCAGATTTGTGTTAATTTAGAACTTTAGCCTCTATTGAATCCATTTGAGTCTTAAACAATTTCCCAAGACTTGCTAGTAGCGCAGGAGATACTGACTGTTGAGATTCATCATCTTCTTACTCAACTCTTTAAAACCTTCACTCTGCTCTTTAGATAACTCACTCAACCTTTTGTTGAGGGTGTCAAATTATTTTTGGGTTACCATGATTACACAGAAACACTCGGGATCGAGTTCTCTGATACCAATTATAGTGATTGACACTCTAAATTAGTACAGAAACAGCTCAGAATCTCTAAGGATAAAGATTAGACTTGGGAGAGGAGAGAATTTGAGAGAGAAAAGCATATTTAGATTAACAATTTCTTCATGACTCAGAAAGAGTCAATTACAGGCTAATATCAACCACACACAATGCACAACAGGAGGGCACGTGCGGGAGACACAAACTCCAACTGAAAAAACTAACCCCACTAGCAGGGGTGCCCTAAAGAATAAAACGGGTGGCCTTTAGTACACACAAGCTAAAACATAAACACACAAGAGGGTTTATGACATATGAATCGACTCGACCCATAGTAGTCTCTGCATAATATCAGCATGTTTCATTTGAACCAAATTAACTATAATCTGTTAAAACAAAATATGAAACTATGGGACGCATAGTAATGTATGCATATCTCTACATGTGACAGCTGAACCGAACGAGCAGTTCCTGCGAAGTTCATAATAGAACGAACTATAAAATACCCGATGCAAAGAACGGGTTAATATATAGTAGCATCTACAAACTGAAATACTCAAAAACAGACCAAAATGCAAAACCACCGAAAAAGACCAAAATGGATGAATTCCCTTCCAAAAGGCCCAAAACTCATGCCCCGGAAATTCCTGGAAAAAAAATGCCCAAAAAATATTGCCTACAAAAATGGTGGCTAGCCCGAATACCCCCATGAACACAAGTTCATTAGCAGACTGTTGATGGTGGTTTTTTGTTCAGGGCTGAAATTGTAAAACCCTATATTTAATGCGCCCAAAGAAGTTGAGACATTTAAAAGTGACGAGTGCTCATGCCTCTTTACTTACATGCGTATTGAGAAATTCAGTATATTTATATGAAATTTATCCAGAATGGTGCGTGTAGCAACAATCCAAAATATTCTGTAAATTTCTGAGTATTTGTTCCATACCATGTTCCCAGTTGAACTCTTAATACTGACATGACATGACGACGTTCGCTCTCAGCCAAGTAGCATGAATCTCCCGAAGTGTCAGGATTGAGATGCGTGTAGAAGTACTCAATCAGAGGCACGCAAAGTTATGTTACCCTTTAATATTAAATTAGTGATTTTTGTATCAGTATGCAAAATTCACCAAAATTTGATTGGTTTTACGGCAACCCGCAAAATTCGGTCCTTTAACCTAATTTTATCAATTTGCAAAAATTAGGTTTTTTGCGCCCTGCGCAATATCTCAAACCCTATTGGTAGAGACCAAACCTAGGTAAGCTAGGAAACTAATCCGCCATGGAGCTAGTAGGAGCAAAGTCCTAGCTACCAGAAAAAAAAAGAAATAAAGAGAAACTGCGGCAAATAGAAGTAACAGCAAAAGAAGGCGCGGCCACGCCACTTGACCGGCCGATCCGCTTCAACAGGCGCCGCCTGCTGGCCATGCTCCATGTTGTTGCTTTCCGGACCCCTTTCCCATCGACCAATCAGATCGCTTTAAACGCGCCACACGCACTTTTAAATAAAATTGGAAGTTGGTTAGTCGACGCGCCTAATTCCTTAAGGAATTTAATATAGGCTGCCCATGTCAGTCTCAAAAACGATCACGGCCGTACGTTTTGGCCAGTCGATTTATCAAACATAGCCTCCTCCTAATATGGTCGGACAAGCGCCATCATGTACACTGGCGGGCCTGCTAATGCCCAGGCCAATCGGCATCCTTCCGACTCGCAAGCGGAGCCACTAAACATTTACCAAAACATTTGGTTGCGCGAGTTACAAAACCCTAATTTCTATTAAGCTGCATTACATTACTGCCACAAAACGATCTTGGCCGCCTAACTTCGCCAGCCGAATTTTGATCGACCTAGATTCAATCTCAATCAATGGGCATGGTGCAGATATGTTCACCAGTGGCCCGGCTATTGTGTTGGTCGGTCCAAAAACTCCCAGCACGCGACTAACACCAAAAACCGTTATCCCAAAATAGGTTGGCCACACGGTTTAAAAAAAAAAAACCTAAATTAATCAACGGCGCCATTAACTGCCGCAGATCATCTCGACCGTCCAACTTTGCTAGTAGAATCAGTCAGCCACACTCCTATTCTTGGCTTTCAACAAAATATCATTGTGACCATTGGCCACTCTTCTTCCATAAGGAACAATCGTCCAGGCCGCGGCCTACCCACATGGCTTCTAAACGATCACCCAAATATTGGACGAACAACAAGGAGCATTTGGTAAATAATTTTAGTATGAGCTATATACCAAAAGTTTCATATGGATTTCTAGCATAACATACTAAAAAATCACATCAATCGGATTAAAGAAATAAAAGATACAGCTTAAAAGGCGAGCTAGGTCATGGCTTAAAACTGACAGAATTCCTCCTGAATTTTTATTATCTGGATGTTTTCACCTTCTAAACGATCTCAAAACCTAAATATTCCCATGCACTAAGATACGAAATTATATTCTGATAAGAATGAAGGGGCGGATCGTCAAAATCCGATTTCGTATGTGACTTCTACAGCAGTTTTAGTGAGGGTCTCACATCTGAATTTTCTGATTACGAAATTTCATGAATTAGCACAAACTTCTGCAAATCATCTCAGCCATCCAACTTGGCTAGCCAACTTAACCGGTGTAGATATAATTTGGGTCAACCAATAGGATGTCAAAATGGCTACCAGCCACCATTCTCCTATAGGGACCGATCAACACATCTTTAATGTACATGGATAGCTCCTGGCAGCTACTCATGCATGACCACCCGCCACCTAGCTTGCGCGTGATTGGTCAGAATAACTAGGTTTTGCAAACAAGACCCATTCAGCAGCCTGCTGTATATTTTCCACGAAAATACTCAAAACATCAAACATGTCACAAACTGGGGGATGTTCATCAGGGTATTGGTCTGGCGGTTTATAACGTGCGGCGTGCAACACGCCTATTATGAGAAAGTGTCAGGAAAAGCGGACAGTTAGTGGCGGCAGAAAAGTAGTGGGTGGGTACCGACCCATCTTCCCTCATTAAAAGTCGTGGTTTTCAACATTTTCACATGATCTCGATTCTCCATCACTCAACTACTCCCATTTCCTATGAGATCGGGGTGCGTTCAACTACGACTTATATAAATAGGTTTTCAACCTATTTAAACCAACAACACAATTTTGGTTATCAACACAGTATCCAGAAAACACCAAGAACTGATAGCTTACATTACGTAAGCCAGTTCCATATTCTGATACAAGTCATAAAAATAGCCACACCTTAAGAGTTAACCATTCTGATCTCAACACCTTCTTCGCTTTCCTCCCTAAGATCAACCCTTCTCATTCATTTTGTGACCGAAGCAAGACTGGAACGGACATTTCTTGGTTTAGGCCAGGATTATACAGATTGATCTCTCGAATCTAAAAGTACTCCCGTGCAGTGCATTTGTTTAGGGTTTAGATTCGTTTTTCATCAACACACCCAAATTTACCAAAACCAGCAGAATCAGTTTTTACCCCAAAACACAGACCAAGGAAGCCCACTTAAGATTTTTTAGGAACCATTTTTTGGGCACCACTCCACGATTGATAAAGAGGGATACCATTAATGGCGGGGGTGATACCAATTGAGCGATCTAACGGCCGGGATCCGTTAATATTTATTTGTCCTATATGAAATATTATCACCCCCAAATAATACTGCTATCCCCCTTTATAAATCGTGCATTTTGGAGGGGACCATCATTTCAATTTTGGTAGGTTATTTAGAAGTAAACCAAGGCCACCCCTTATCTAACTATTTATGGTAATACCAAACATACCCCTCCTAATTAAGTTAGTTAATGATTAGTTGGTGTAATGATTAAGTAAAATTAATTGATGATTAATTAGCGATTAGTTAATGATTAATGAGTGATTAGTTAATAATTAATTAGTGATTAGTGTAATGATTACTTAAATTATTAAGTTAATTAATTAGTAATTAGTGAGGTTAGATTAATTAGCTGGATGTTTTTAAAAGAGTAATTTTTGAGAAGAAGGTGGTTTTTTTTTTTTTCAAATGGTTGATTTCAAAATGAGTGTTGATTTATCTTATCTTGCTCCCTGCTGGTGTAGGTATGAAATCTATCATAAATAGCTTGATCTGTTGGTTTGTTTTTAGCTTTTTGCATTGTATGAATTTTCTCATGCTACTGTTGCTTCCCAAACCTCATTTTTTGCACGATATGGTTCTAACTTTCATTGTCAGATCTATTATTATTATTTATTTCGCATGTACCCTCAAAAGTGTAATCTATTGGCATTAATGGAGGCGAAAATATGAGCTTTAATTACTGATTTGAGATGAAACAAGATGAGATGATTAGTTCTTTTGAAGCTTCATGATAGAAATAGTAAACCCACCCCAGGTATAACATCTCTAAAAAGTATTTCAGGCATAATAGGTTTTTTAGCAGTCTCATATTCATTGTGATATATTCTTCAATTTTAAGGGTATGATCTTGCAAGATACTCTATCACCTTGCAGTATGAACCGGCCTAGATGGATTTATTTTTGATGTTTTTTGTTATTTTCCTTTTTGACGTCTTTTAACTTAGGTGTTGAAACATCCAATTTTGGGTTTTCATTTGAACACCATATTGGTGCAAATAAATGATGAAATGGTTTTTACTTTGTTAGATTTCCAGAGGTTTGTAATCTGTTTAATTTATTTGGTATGTTTATCAGGATAAAACAACCTAATACCAAGAGGAGCAAATCAAAGAAGTGGCGAATTTGGTGCATCCACTAAAGGGAATTGTCTTTGGTTAGTTATTTTATTTTTGATTATAAACCTAAACTGTTATAATAAGGACATGCTATGTAATTACATACTTATTAGTGTACAATCAGTTCTTTCATTTTGATTCCTCGATTTTGCTTTGATTGTACTGGCCATAACATCATCCGATGCTATATTACTATTAAATCCTTAATTTCGACATCCATTGATCATGCATGATATAATTGCATGTAAGTAACCCCGACTGTCATGGTATACTAGAATGTATTGTCAGGTATTAATTATACGTTGAGGCACATGCATTCGGTAATGCTATTTATCTAAGTATTGGTCCAAAAGTAAAATATCAGTTCACTGAAACAGTAGAGAACGAAGCAGTGGCAAAAATAGCTATGCCCATTATTCGTTTTATCTTTTATTATTATCATATGTTCTTTACATCTGCGACAAGTCCACTATAAGCAGAAATTTAATAAAATTGATGAGGGATGCCATTACAGAGATTCTCTCCATGTTGGATGAGCACTTTTACACAAGTATCATAAAGTACATGGATGCCTGCTGCACTCAGTATTGGGAGGTAAGTGTCCTTATTCCATAACAAGCAGTGTTATTATGTGGCGTCATGTAAAAAAATTGATTTCCATTCATCTTAGGTTAGCTAAAATCATAGTGATATGTCCTAGATTTGTAAATCTTAGAGTATGTAGTTAATACGGATAATTGTTCCTGCACTTCCTACTAATTCCATCTCATAATTCAACCTGTCCGAAAATGGAATTTGTTTAGAACAAAGGAAAACCGATGTGATTCCTAGCTTATAAATAATGTGGACAAATATGTTGATGCTTCAGATTTTTTCCAAAATTGAGAGTCTTGATATGGGCTATGCTGCAAGAAGATGTTTAATCCAAGGTTCCATGATTTATCATTTTATGTAGTATCTCCCATTTTAGGTTTGCATTTGGTGATCCTTTTATAGGTTCAAGCATTTTCTTGCTATTGAAATTGTAAAAAAAAAAAATTTATTTCTAAAATTAAAGTTCTACTAGGCACAGAGGTGACAATGTGTGTATGAAAAAAGTTTTACTTGGCACAAAGGAAGCAATGTGTATATAAAAAAAATTGCACGAGAGAAGAATTAAACTAGACAGAAACAAGGATCCAGAGAAGTGCACCCGTGAACAGAATATGACTTTCACCATCGCACTTCCATGACTTGCATCTCTGGATCCCTTCTTTTGGTATTCATCTGGACTCTTAACGGATGACGAACCAGTAAGGAGAACCCTAACCTATGTTGCTTGGCAGTATGAAAGTATGACTTTAGCACCGGCAAACTATTTTTTAATTGAACTTTTTTATTTCAAAAATTGAACTTTTCCATTTCAAAAAAATAGAAGAAAAATCTCTTACGCAAACTCTATCTATGAATAAGACTAAAAGTTGTTCTTTTTTGGTCTTGATTTCGGTAGAGTAGGTGGCACATAGCAAATTTCCTTCAAAATCTCCTACTAAAAGCAGTTTAAGAGAGAATGTACTCTCCCGTCTCCTAGGGTCGCCAACATCATGTTGGGTCACATCTTGAGAAACTTGAGAAAGAAAAGTTTCATGACCATCGGATATGTTGAGTAATATATATATATAAAGAGAACTACCCTTAGAACAGTGTCTTTGAAGATGTAAATTATGTTTGACTATTTTACCCCCATATCCTAACTAAGTAATAAATGCCTATACATAAAAAAAAATGAGGGTATATTAGTAACTTAGGTTGTTTGGAAGGAAAATTTTATGTTCTAAAATTAGAAAGGACCCCAAATTCACGTGGATTTAATTTCAGAATTGAGCCAGTTTTTATGCACGTGCATAGGCACGTGCAGACTCCTAGTGTTAAGAACCGTTTCTACCTATATTATTTAATTCTAAACAGACCTACAAAAAAGAACAATGAGAAAACCGCCTCTTACAGATTATCAGAATTTGTGGGCTCAAGTGGGACCCGCCACTCGGGAGTATAGCAGGGGTCCCATGCTTTGTGTGTTCCGGGTTTTATTCATTATTTTTAGCTCGGTCTGTAGATACTTTTTGATTATTTACATTACAATGGGTTGTCTAACTTCACAGTTGAACATAAAACGCATCTAGGTACATAAATACGTGTCACCCGTATTAATATTTACAGTGGTTCTATACGAACCTTGATTGCAAACCATGTAAAAACCTTATACACAGAGTGTGGTGGGCCCAGCACTGCAGAGAAAAAATAGGGGTCCCATATATGGGATTGATGTGTGTAGCGGTTTTCCCGTGGTCTAAAAACCACGGTTCATTAAGCTTTTCTATAATATTTATTTATTTACTAGCATTCGTCACTAAACCTTACCACTTTTACCATTCCTAGACATGCTCAGCTCTCTCAAACACCAGACTCACGAAGGGATAATACAGACTCACAAATTATGCAAGTAACGGTGTCGTGTGTCGCTTCACCTAGAAGAAGTTCAATAACCAGCACTAAGAAAAAACACCTGGATATTGACCATAAGTAATCATTGACATGAGGTGTCCTTATAAATTTTATAGTGATTGTGAACTCTTTGTTAGGTATAGCTATGGGCACGTACAGCATGATGTTTCCCAAGTATGTGTAGTCAGTAGTCACTTTTAGTCAAATTCTGTTCACTTGGCATAAAGGAAGCAATGTGTATATAAAAAAAAATTCTACTTGGCACAAAAGAAACAATGTGTATATAAAAAAAAATTGCACGAGAGAAGAATTGAACTAGACAGAAACAAGGATCTAGAGAAGTGCACCCGTGAACAGAATCTGACTTTCACCATCGCACTTTTAGAAGAGATAAACGACATAACTTTTAGTCGGATATGCAACGTGGTTTTTTATTAGTATATTGAATGTTTTAATAGTTTCAACTTTTGAGGGTCGTGAGCTTTTGAACGTTTTCAACCAGCTAAATTCACTACACGGATCAAATTCTTCGTAAGTCACCCGTGCATAGCACGGGTGACAAACTAGTAAATATGAACAATAAGTTAGATTTGAATATGTATTCAATATTTCATGACATAGAACTTACCATTCAGTTTGAATTTATTTCTAAGTTCAAAATCTTAAGAATGAAAAATCGAGATTTCGAAATTCTGCAAGTTAGGTTCGTTCCTGGGATTGGTCCTGATTCGAATCGGTTCTGAATCCTATTAGACATATAAGCTTAATTCTAGTCTAAATTTTTTTAATCATATCCAAGAAAAAACTTTTTTAATATGAACTCAAAGTTCAGATTCACCACCGATAGATTTAGTTTAGTTTCCCCAAAACATAACTTTAATCCATGACAAGAGTCATATTAATTAGTGATAGAAATGGAATAAGTCAAAGACAATAGTTTTATTTTATTTATTTTTTATCGGCAAAGAAGAATATATTGATCAAAAAGGAAAGGGCACAAAAGGTTTGTACCACCCTCAAATTCACAAAGAAATGAACAAGTCCTCAAAATACAGCTTAGGCTAGGTAGTCATAACCTCTCTGAAACTAGGATTTTCTAGATTCTTAAACACTAAACACCAAGTGAATAGATGGTATTTAATCTTATGTTGCACAACAATTGCATAGTGAACCTTATTGTTGAATGCTCTTGCATTTCTTTCCCTCCAGATGCACCATAAGATAGCTACATAAATCATACTCCAAATGAAGAATTATTGCTTGTCCGACAAATTGATATTCCAAGAAAACAACATGTAATGAGATTGTTAGGCATAGTGAACTGCCACTGTAATTTTTCCTTAAAATGATCCCAAATTTTCACTACAAAGTCACAATGCAAGAAAATATGGACCTGAGAACAAAATAAACTGTTTTGAGTGACTTCTATTCTTCTCCTTGTTAACATGTCTTTAGTCGGCAGACCGTTATGAGCAATAATCCAAAGAAATAAATATATCTTTGGGGGGGAATTTATGACCCCAAATATACTTGAAGATCAACTTGAATCTTGGTCCACAGAATCTTGAATAAGAGAATCATAAGTAGATTTAATTGTAAACAATCTTTTCTTCTCAAGACTCTACCCAATCATCATCTGCTTCTTTGTTGGTAGCCACTTCAGTGAAACATCTTTAAAGCTCAGTCAGCTCATTTCTTACCACTTCATTCATTATTCTATGAAGCATTAAATCCCTGCTTTGGCCATCCTCCAAATAAACTTCAGCAACACATTTATTTTTAGCTCTAGAAGCTGCAAATAAATTTGGGAATTTTAAGCTTAAAGGAACATCAAACAACCAATTATCCATCCAGAAATTGATACTGCTCCCAAAATTAACCTTGAATCTCACATGACTTCTGAAAATAGAATTGAAGTTCCAAATACCTTTCCACACAGATTTTCATTTTTCAAAGACAATAGTTAGTAACATCAATCTGAAGGATGATATCTTCATTTTTCTTCAATACATCTTCAGGTCTTCAGTAAGTAACTAGAAGTTGTCTCAATATTTTTATATGTCATAAATCTAACTTAAAGAAGTTGACCTTATTAGTAAGCAATTCAAGCGACCGATTTTTAGAACTAGACTTAACAACAAACTTGACTTACTAACGTTTGGAGGGTTCAATCGAGCAGTGCTCTAAAAATCTCCCTGTTTGTCAGTTTTAGTGACAAAACTCTTTACATGTATCATTTTTTATGACAAAAAGGGGAAGAAATATATAAGTCGTGAATAGCATTAAGTCGTTAATAGCTTGTCTATAATAACATATAAGTCGTTAATAACCCCGTTTGGAGTGGTTTCGATCAGTTGGTTGTAGCTTGTCTATAATAACATATAAGTCGTTAATAGCATTCTCAGAGGGTGAGGTAAATATATGTATTATTCTCAAAGTGCGAAAGAATTATATGTACTGGTTAGTCATATCTAATGGAAAGGAGATAAAACCTTGACTAAGGGGGGCAACATATCATGTTATGAGTAGTATTATCACGATAGATATCATACTACTCGAATAACAATTATGTTCAGATTGTAAATAATTCTAACTTAACTTTAGGGGGGTAACAAGAACCCTTTATTCGAAGCTTCAACTGTAGTTGCAGGAATTCCCACAATACATCCCTCACAAGAATTCATAATAATCAACACATCTTTAAGATCAACAACCACACTTTTTATTAATTGAATCTAGAAATTTTACAAGAAGGAAATGAAACCAAGAATACAACCACTGTTTTAAACTTTTCTCTCTCCTCAAAACTTTCTCACCACTCTAAAAAGATCTCCCTTTTCCCTTAAGACTGTTGCGCTCCTTATATAGGGTATTACATAGTGGATGACAACTAATCGAGTCCTTTATTTTCGGATCTGGCTTGCGATATTCTCGCAAGCATACAAATGTTCTTTTCGCGATATTCCTAAATCTCGCTAGGTCTTCACATCTTTCTCGTGTTTAGGTTGTCGTCATCTGTCATGTCAATTCTGTAATCGTTCTGCGATATTCGCAAGAGTGCCGTTATTGACAACTTCACAAGAGCACTATTGTTGCGATATTCTAATCCTACATCTTGCCTCTTCTCATGTCTTCTCTGCGAAGGGGAGAATGTCATGAGAATTTGTACTTCAAAATGCCGCAACTATTCATTTTTCCATATTCTTCTGTACTAACATGATTCTGTATTTTACGCAGAATTTATTACACGTATCTCTTCTTCCATCCATTTCTTGACATGTCCTTTTCAACCGCTATTTCTTAACCATTCACGTCTACTCTTCGCATTAAATGTGCTTATCTTCTCGAGAATTCTTCTCTCTTTATATATTTTTCTCATTCTTCTGTTCTCTTCTTTTTTACTTTTCTTCTTATCTTTTCTGCAACTTTACTTCGCCGTTCTTCCGTAAATTCCGCTCCTGTTGCTATAACTTTTCTAGATTCTTGCTTTCAACCTCCAATTCTTCCTCATCCCTCATTCCCATACTAAAAATGCCTCCAATTGGTCGTAAATATGAAGCTTCTTTCGAGGAAATCCGAAAGAATTTCTTAACAAGGGGTTTTACTTTATCCCCCGTTCCTGGTCAGAATTCTAAATCCGATCTTTCTGCTAAATTATTTTCTGATCATCTTTATAGCCATGAAAAAATCATAGTTTCGCTGGGTCAGCTTCTCGCTGGTCTCCCCATTCCTCTTTATGATCCTGATCTTCCTTTATTTTACGAAATACTCTCCCATGCAAAATTCTCGCGAGCAGTCTATCAATTAAGTGGAGATTATATTCGCCTAATGCTTGAGTTTGCCAACCGTGGTGCTGGCAAGGGATCTCTTTATCCAAAAGAAGCTAGGGATCCTGAACTTGAAAATTTAGAAATACTCGCTGAAAAATATACAGTAGAGAGTTTCTTTGAAAATTATGAATTAATACCCATGAAGAAAGATAGCACTCGCTGGGGGTGTTCGCTTGAAGAGAAAAAATAATATCGCTGATGATAAAATACTTATGCAAGATATCGATTGGCATTCTGGTAAGAATAATTCTCCTTGCCAATCTAAGGATGACAGATGGTGTGTCTTTCTACTGATTTTAAAAGGGCCTTATATTTTTGGTCCAAATGTGCTTCCTGGGAATCTCGCTGCATATCAACCATGGGTATTCAACTGGTCCGAAAAAGAGAAAGAGGTATATTTTCAAGTCTTGATCAACTATAATCTTTCATATATTATTACTCTCTTGTTTTCTAACTTTTGCAAAAAATTTAGATTAAAAATCTGAGAGCGAGCTACAACAGGACTGGGAAAGCTAGCACTTTGTCTGCACAACGCTCAATCACGGATGAAGTAAGAAACACTTTCTTTTATTATTTTTAACAATATTGTTGCCTCTGTTTCTTATCATCATTCGTGTGCGAAGATTGGTGTTGTATTTGTTGAAGAAGAAAGATCTAAAGTTGCGAAGACCAAAGGCAAAGGCAAAGGTAGAGGTGTTCTTCGAAAGGAGAAATCAGCTGCCTCATCTTCCAAGAAAAAAAAAGTTCGTTCTCCCTCTCCTTAGAATTCTCACTCTGATGAAAGTTCCAAGGATAATGATGATGATGTTGATAATTATTTCGCAAGGGGAGGTCCTCCGCCTGAATCTTTTATGGCACAATTGTCTAGTATCTTTTCTGACTCCATGCAAGGGATTGGTGATATTCCTTTAACTATTGTCTAAGGCCATAGCTACCATATGTGATGCCCCCCTTTTAGAGAATAATGAGTCTCTTCGCGGGGTCTCTAGATCTGTATCTCCAAGTTTCTTACACTCGCTTAATAGCTTGGTAAATTTTCATACTCATATTTTTCTTCTTTTTATTTTTGACTTGATGTCATGGTTTCTTGAAAGTTCGTTGCATTTTTTCGCAGGCTGGAAAAGCTTCTTATGCAGTCACTTCTGAATTAGTTAGGAGATGTGAGAACTTTGAAAAGAAGAATCTTCATCTTCGCAAGAAAAATGATGGACTGGAGGCTGAAGCTATTGGCCTTCGCGAAAAGAACATTCAATTAGAAATTGAATCTTCTACTGAAAAGAACAAAATATCTACTCTTCAGGATGCCAATAATTAACTCTATGGTATGAAATTTTTATTCTTCCCCTTTATTCTTCTATCCCATTATTTTATCTTATTTGATCAACTATTTTTGCAGACATTTATGGTATTTCTGATGAGGCTACAATCCTTCGTTCTTTTCCCGACCCTATAGATGATGATACCCTTCTTGAGCGCCTTAATAACTCTTCAAACAGTTTTTCAAATGACAGAATTAAATCTCTTTCCACAAATGAACTCAAATCCAAATTTTGCCTCTTAGAAATTGACCATAGATCCAGCTTAGGCTTAGCCAACAAATTTAAACGTTTCTATCTTAGCTCTAAAAAGGAAATCAATAATTTAAGGGCCAAGAACAGAAATCTCATAGATGATAAAGATTGCATTACTAACCAAGGTGCTCAAACTTTAGCGAAATTCCAAGAAACTCTTCTTGAGGTTCAAATTGAACGATATGAAGCTAACCGCAAAAATGCTATGTTTCGCGAAAGGTAGAATCAAATTCGCTCCCGTCTTCTCATAACTAATGATGATGAATTCGCTTGGGCTGCGAAAATTCTAGATGATGTCAGAAATAATCTAGGTGTAAATGTTAGTCTCCAAACTGATCACACGGATTTGGTTAGAGATATGATTTCCGACAGAGAAGGTTGTTAATTATTCTTCTTTATTAATCGTTTGTTTTTCATAAATTATCACCAAGTTACTGATTCATTGTTATATATTCGCATGAGCTGAAGAGAGATTTCACAAAAGAATTGAAGAACTTGAGTCTGAAAAGGAGCAGCTCGCAAAGGATCTTTCTTCTCGCAATGATAAATGTTCTAGACTGAAGAGTCAATTAAAGATCACTGTTGCGAAATTTAAGAATGACGCTATTCTTTTTTCCAATCAAACTATGAAGAAGGTCTGTGATGACAATAACATCCTTCATTCCACATATCCTTGCCTCTTAGAAGAAATTCCAAAGAATGTACCTCCTCTGGATATCTCTGACGGTGATGCTAGTGATGAAGAAGAATCCGATGAAGGTGAAGAAGAGGAAGAATCAAACAAGAAATAATTTTGTTTCCTTCTTTAACCTTTTGTAATATCTGTATATTCGTTCTTTAATATTCTATGTTTGTAATCTTTTTCTGCGAATTTCTTCAATCTTCAAATACAAGTTCTACCTTTTTTGTTTCTTCCTGCACGTATTAGAAAAGCAATTCTTTTTTGTAATACGGTTAATCAATATATAATTATTAATCTTTCATTTCATGCGTAAATCTATCATATGGAGGAAAATAACATGTTCTTATTCTATTCATTCCCATACTTGCCTCTGTTATTTGTATCCAAATGAAATATTAAGCAAGTTACTTTTGAATAGCAACGTATATTTATGCCTCAGTTTCGCAGCTGTTTCTGCATAATCTCGCAATTATATATTTTGAGATATTTTTTAGTTTTTTCCAAGACTTCATTCTTTCTTGTTCTCTTATGTGGTCTTATTTTGCCTTCCTATATAAAGGTCTTATTTTGCCAGCTCTTGTCACTGCGACAAAATCGCAGGACGTCTTTGCACATTGATGCAGAAACCCATTGATATTGCCTTAACTTTTTTCTTTTGCTATTTTTGTTGCGACAATATGACAGGTCTAAATATTCTTGCGAAAATAAATCCCCATGACATTGCCGTCTTGCGACGAAATCGCAGGACGTCCTTACACTTTCATGTATTGACCCATTGATCTTGTCTTATCTTTCTTTTTTATATTATTGCCTCTTCAGGATTGCCGCACAAATATGACAAGCCTAAATATGCTTACGAAAATAAAGCCCCATGACATTTGCGTCTTAAGACACTTATCATCTCCCTAATGGAGGGTGTCTCCCTTATCTTCCCCCTGGTTGCCCTTTCAAGGAGACGTACCTCTACCATACAAGGTTGGATCCTCCCATCCGGTCTTAACAACAACCAGTTGTTTTCGCATCCTCTTATCCATTTTGCCTAAATGGATTATGGTTACAAGGCTATACCCTAAGTGGGGTTTTCTTTGGGCCGAGTGCAGCTTAAGCCAAGACTTGCCAAGAATGGCCAGGTACGTTCCATACGCCCCAGACACTCTTGGATCAATCGTGTACCTCGGCGCCTTGATCAGATTATGCACTTATTAGGAGAGGCCTTCTCACCTTAGTCGCCAAACCTAAGTCATATGCTTAAGCTGAGAATCCAAGGCGCCTCTCCTGGATGGGCTTTATTGATCCCAAATCTCCATGACTCAGGTTCCAGGGGTGGTGTAACCTTTTCGCTGAGCCATGCAACATGTACCCCCTTCTATGACGCATTTTAGGTCTAACATTTGCCTCTTGCGAAATTTGATTTCGCGAACTAGGGTGTACGCCATAATAGGTTCGCGCCTTTCTGATTGTTTTGTTTCTTCTTTTGCATTTCAGCTCTTTTGTAATTTTGCGAACTCATCTTTGTCAATCAATAAGATTTATTTTTTGATATTTTTTGCAACAAATCAATCAAATGAATCAGTCAAACATTTTTCTTTCTTCTCTCAATTTTACTCTCATTTCATGTTTTAAGTTTTTTACCTTGCTGCTTTCTGTCTCTGCATTTTTGGTGTTTTCTGCTACTTTTTTACCTTCTACGAAATGTTCACCACCTCTTATTTTCAGCAAGCATTGACTTCGCAACATTCCTTTTTCTCTTTGCTATATTGCATCTACCATCAGTTTCTCACTTCTTTATTTCTCTCTGATGTTACGCTTCCAATTATTTTTCTTAATAGCTCGTTCTTCATATGATTCTACATCGATTTCATAACACTTCTTTCCTTCAATCCAATCTCCTTTTATGATGACAACACCACTAGGATGAGGGAATTTGATGCACTGATGGAATATCGGTGCTACACCTAGAATCCCGTGTAACCAAGGTCATCCAATCAATGCGTTGTATGGTGATTCTACGTCGATAACACAGAACATAATTTCAGAAGATATTCCTTTCAAAGGAATTCGCATAGTGACCTCCCCTTTAGGCTTATTGGTAGTACCATTAAAACCATATATTTTGTAGGTTGAAGGTATTAAGTCCTCATCTTTCCCTCCCATAGTTTTATAAGCATGATAGAACAGGATATCCACAGAGCTTCCAGTATCAATTAAAACTATGTTGATTGCCCATGAATCTTCAGCTTCATCATCTTCATCATCACTAGGTTTTGGGTTAATCTCCAATCTTACCACTAATGAATTATCATGCATTTCGCCACCCTCGGGTACTTCTTCTGCGGTGAAGGAAATAATTTTCTTTTGCCATTCTTTTAGTGGCGAGACCTTCGCAATGTTCATTATTTCTCTTCCATCATCATCTATTGCGAAAACCCTGCTCAGAATATTATCGTGAAAGTCATCAATCGTTTTGTACGAATTCACAATAGAGTGACAGAACAAATTATTTGCCTTCGCTCCAACTTCTATTATAAATGCTTCTCCTCCTTTTTTTGTATTTTCTCTGCGAGTTCCTGGCGGTGGTGGTAATGGTTGAGATTGAGGTTTCCCTATCCGAAAATTATTTAATTTTCCTTGATCTATCATTCTGAGGATGATTCTCTTTATATTCCTGCAATCATTTGTTGAATGTCCATGAAAATGATGGTAAGAACAAAATTCATGACTTTTGTGGTTTGGAGGTGGTTCATTCCCTATATCCCATGGTGTTGGTATATTTTCCATCAAGATTATAGCTTCCCATATTTTTTTCCACACTAGCACTCAGGGGTGGCATTTTGATTTCTTTCCATATTATCTTATGACTTCCCTGTCCTCTATGATGGTTTTGCCTTTGACCTCCATAAGATTCTTGTGGCTGATCAAGTCTTTGAATCTTATTATTCCCACCACGGTTATAGAAGTTGCTTTCTATTTCAAATTATTCTTGATCACGACTTCCCATAGCTACTAGCTTCTGCTGACTATCACCCATTATCTTCTCTTATTGTACTTGCGAAGTGCTCGCCACTGTGTTTATCAGTTTGGGTAATAGGGTTGCATTCGCTTCTTTTGAAATTGTGTTCGCAACTGGGTATGATTCCATCTCATTTTGTTTTTCCTCAAGAGAAATATACTCCTCTTGAAACTCTCGCATCTCAGTCATTGTGATTTTATTCTTGATTCTGAAAATTTGAATATACAATAGATTGGTTGCGAACATTGCATTTCACTACACCAAATTCCAAGATTAGTAACAGGAATTCGTAACGGCTATGGAGCCGTTACAAATTTCCCGTTACAAAATGGCGTTACAAAATTTTCGTAACAAGCAGGAACCGTTACTAAATTTTTAAGAATTCGTAACATGACGAAGCCGTTACTAAATTTTTAAGTCCGTTACTAATTTTGTATAGGCGTGCCACTCACACGCTTGGTCACACTGGGTTCGTCACACCTTGAATTTGTGCGTGTGCGACTCACACGACTAACACTATATTCCCACCCATGATTAGTTATGCGTGAGGATATTTCCTCCCACGAGTGTGCGGATAAGGTAGCAGTGAAGTGAAATTGATTTCACTTTTTATCGAACTTTTTTCTCTCTTCTTTCTCTGCGTCTTCAGGCGATGAAACTAGGGTTTAGATACCTTTGAATCATTGATCGTATTAGCCGAGAAACATCACACAAATCTGTTTAATCTTTTCAATACCTTTCTATCATCGATCTGTGTAAGTGTTAATCGTTATAAATTTTTCGATTTTTAGGGTTTTATTTTTTTTAATCGATCTGTTGTTTAGTGCTTTATTTCATTTTTAGTTTTAGTTTTTCTATTTTTTAATCCGTGAATCTAAAACGATTTGTTTGATATGAGTTATTTTTTGTTAATGTTCTTCATATAAATCTAATTCGATTTTTCTTTCTAATTTACTGTTAGGGTTTGAAGAATTTTGAAGACTTGAAGATTGAAGAATTTTGAAGACTTAGAAGGTATAAGTTTCGAAATATTGAACTTATTTTATGGTTTTATGTTAATTTCTAAGATTTTTTTTTTCTTTATACTCTGTAACCTAATTTCTAGTTTGTAAGCTAAGCTAATTTCAATAAGTTCTAGTTTATAAGCAGTTAGTACTGATTGACATCATTAGCTTCACTTCATTTTGTGTTGTGTTGTGCTTAGGGTGTAAAGATGCATACTAATGTTAGACATGTTGTATTTTTTTGCCTTAGAAGCATACTAAGTTGAGTAGGCAGAGTGCTGGCTGATAAAGGTACACTGATGAATGTCCGCATTGAATTGTAATATTCACTGCTAAAGTCTTGTATATTATTTGAAGGTTTGATAAGATATGGAGCACTCTTTATCATATGAGTAAGTCAATTGCTTAAGAACAAAGCAATTGCTTCGCTCATAGGATAACGAGTGCACCAGCTCATTTAGAAATCCTTCTTTTTTGAGCACCTAAATTCCAGGTTTGTATGGGCTTAGATGACTTATATTGCTTATTGTAGTTTTGTTTGAGTTGCCGCACTAGGAAACATGCTTGATTATATTCTTTAAGTTGCTTTTTCTGTTTTACTATTATGAATGGATTGAACTTTAGTTTCATGTTAAGGTAGTATTTCAAGTTTAGATGACCTAAGTTAGGAAGTTTTGTTTTGATATTGATCGATTCTCGAAGCAACATGATAACAAATCCTAGTGGTTATTCGCAAAAGCTACTTGTAGCTCATTCTCTCTTCTTTGAGGGGATGTTTCTGTCGTTAACTTGCAGGGCTTCGGCAACCCTGTACCACTTGGACTAAGTTATTTTATTTGGTTGATTATAATAGAAGTTGGTCTTAGCATGATTATAATAGTCTGTATGTTAATTTGTGTATAAATAAGTCTGGTTTTATGTACTCTGTGAGCATGATGGTAACAGTCCTAGTGGCGATTTACAAAAGCTACTTGTAGATCATTCTCTCTTCTTTGAGGGGATGTTTCTGTCGCTAAATTTCAGGTCTTCGGAAACCTTGTACCACTTGGACTAAGTTATTTTATTTGGTTGATTATAATAGAAGTTGGTCTTAGCATGATTATAATAGTCTGTATGTTAAGTTGTGTATAAACAAGTCTGGTTTTATGTACTCTGTGAGCATGATGGTAACAGTCCTAGTGGCGATTTACAAAAGCTACTTGTAGCTCATTCTCTCTTCTTTGAGTGGATGTTTCTATCGCTAACTTGCAGGGCTTCGGCAACCCTGTACCACTTGGACTAAGTTATTTTATTTGGTTGATTATAATATAAGTTGGTATTATCATGATTATAATAGTATGTATGTTAAGTTGTGTATAAATAAGTCTGGTTTTATGTACTCTGTGAGCATGATGGTAATAGTCCTAGTGGCGATTTACAAAAGCTACTTGTAGCTCATTCTCTCTTCTTTGAGTGGATGTTTCTGTCGCTAACTTGCAGGGCTTCGGAACCTCAGTACCACTAGGACTAAGTGATTTTTGTTTGATAGTGTAAAATATCTATTTTGAAGGGTAATATGTCAAATTATGTGGACAAGAAATGGATGAAGTGTCCCCGTAAGTCTATAGAATACAGACAAGGTGTGAAGTCATTCATAGAGTTTGCCAGGATTAATGGTGGTGGGAGTACTTTGTTTTCATGCCCCTGTCGACGTTGTATGAATTCTAAAGGCTTACTTACACTGGGTGAGATCTCATTTCATTTGCTGAAATATGGTGTGCAAGAGGTGTACATAACATGGCGCTATCATGGGGAAAGTTCGAAGCGACGTAACACTACAACTCAATATGTAGCCAATAATGATGTTACAAAGCAGGTTTGGATGAGAGTATTACCGCAGATGTGGATGAAAATATTAGGGCAGGATGGATGAGAATGCGAAGCAGGTGTTGATGAGAATGTTGGAACCAAAAGAGGTGTTATCGAAAAAGAAATCAGCGGCTGAAAGGGTGCTAGAGAACCATTGTATCCTTCATGCCCTAAAGGCATTTCAGCAATGTACGCTGCGATTATGGTGAACAACATAAAGACTCAGTATGGAATTTCATAAAATGGTGTTACCGCAATGTTAGGATTTATGAAAGAGTTGCTTCCCGAAGGTAATACCCTGCCATCCAAGTTTCCAGATATCAAGAAGATTATTAAAGAGCTTGGGATGGATTATGTAACTTATGATGCTTGTGTAAATGACTGTGTAATTTATTGGAAGGAGAATAGTTCATTGGTGAAGTGTCCAATATGTCAAGAACCTCGGTATGTAAGAGTTTTTAATTATGAGAGAAAACTTACACAAGTTGCGCAGAAAACGTTAAGGCATTTTCCAATAATTGCAAGGCTGAAAAGACTTTACAGCATACCATGGATAGCAGAGGCGATGCTTTGGCATTCTAGAGCACAGAAGGATGTGAATATAATGCGTCATCCGGTTGATTCTACAGCTTAGCGGTGTGCGGATAAATTTTGTCCAGAATTTTCTAAGGAAGCACGGAATGTTACTCTTGGGATAACAACTGATGGATTCAACCCAAATGGATGTTTTGGTCTTAATTACAGCTGTTGGCCGGTGATTCTGTGTCCGTACAACCTTCCACCTTCGATGTGTATGAAGCGCGAATTCTCCATGTTATGTTTATTGATATCAGGCCCGAGAGCACCAGGTAAAGATATTGACGTGTACTTACACCATTGATAGAGGAGTTGAAAGAGTTATGGAATGATGGTGTTAAGACATTCGACAGCTTCACAAATACTGAATTTCTGTTGAAGGCAAGGTTGTTATGGGCCATTCATGATTTTCCAAAGATTAGGACTCTGTCTGGATGTGTGACTCATGGATATTATGCGTGTCCTACCTGTGGTGAAGAAACAGTTTCTGAGTGGCTGCCCTATAGTAAGAAAATATGTTATATGGGACATCGAAGATGGCTTCCATCCAAACACAAGTACAGAGATGACAAGACAAACTTCAGTGGAGGGGTAGAACATGGTAAAGGTCCATGGCCACTAACAGGATTGCAAGTTCAAGAAATGGTGAAGGATATGAAAAGCAAACATGGTAAGGGTAAACAAGCAACAAAGAAACGTAAAAGAGGGGCCGAAGGGGATAGTTTGCAACAGGGTGCCGATGAAGATGTTTCTGACAACTCGCTCTTTTCTCGAAGGTCCATTCTTCATGATTTGCCGAATTGGGGGTCGAACACAGTCCGTCATTGTATAGATGTTATGCATACAGAGAAGAACATAACTGAGCATATCGTTAACACTCTCATCGGTAACAGTAAGTCAAAAGATGGTGTAAATGCACGTAAAGATATAGAAGCTATGGGTATTAAGAAGCGGTTATGGTTGAAAGAGGATAGTGCAACTGGTAAGACAATAATGGAATGTGGATCTTTTGCCTTAACAAAAGAGGAAAAAGTATATTTTTGTACAGTCCTGAAGAATATAAGGGTGCCTTCTAGTTTCTGTTCTAATCTTCGCAACTGCATGAGCATTAGTCCACCGGAGTTGAAGAATTTCAAGTCTCACGACTACCATGTGATGATGCAATCTCTGTTTCCATTGCTAGTTCATACTGCAACTTCGTTACCTAAAGATCTGCGAGTTTCTCTTCTCCGTATTAGTATATTTTTCAACATTTTGTGCGCAAAGGTTATCAACAGAGATGAACTTGTACAAGCAAAAGCTAGTCTGGTGGAAGCAATGTGTGTTATGGAAAAATATTTTCCACCATCTTTTTTTGTTATTAGTATCCACCTGATGATTCATCTGGCTGATGAAGCTTTAATCTGTGGTCCAGTGAGATTTATATGGATGTACCCCTTTGAGAGGTAAATACAACCCCTTATGTTCTTGTTTAATTTTTAAGTTGAGAAATGGTATTACTGAACTATTAATCTTCATTGCTGATCTGTTAACTTTTCTGTGTAGGTTAATGAAAGGATTTAAAGGATTGGTGCGCAATAAAAGGTACATTGAGGGGTGCATTGCAAGAGGATATGCATTGCGAGAAGCTAGCTTATACCTTATGGAGGACATATCATATGATGGTGATGGTACTCATAAACATACTCGGCAGGCTTTTTTGGATGATGACTATGATGATGCCGATGAGATGCCTCTAAGTACTGCAACCCCGATTACTCTTACTCAAGCACAATTTGAACAATGTCGCAACTGGATCCTCTCTAAGTATGTTGGAATAGATTACTGGCAAAGGTAACTTTTACTTAACTCTCTTTTATGTCATTCAATTATGAATTTTGTTTAGTATTCCTCAGTACCACTCAATACTTTTTTGGATGATGACTGTGAAACTGTCTCCATTCACTAGTCGTTATGTTATCAATATATAGCTGTATGTAGTTGTTCAAACTTTAATCAGTCTTTCAAATGCAAGATATTTTGCTTAAAAGGATAAGCACTGGATGACATTGGATATTTATTTATTTTTCTAATAAAACTGCAAAATGTAGTTGTTCAACCTAGGCCAAAACTCATTTATAGAACAATTCTTTTAAGGCCGAGCACTATGGTTTTCCATTTTTAATTGGTTTATTATGTTTGCTTCATCTGATAGTCTTTGAATTGGTATTTGTCTGTAGGAAGTATAATGTTTATGTTAACGGTGTCAGGTCTAACGGTCAAAACTTAAAGAGTTTTCATCTATGGTTGCGCGATGAGGTGAGATGATACTGTAAAGCTTTCAGTAGTGGTTTGAGTACAACTTTTTATGGTTTTTTTTATGATACTGACCCTGCCATGCTCTATTACAGTTGTTAAAGGCCAAAGAAACTGATTCAATACTTTGGAGACTCGTGCAAGGACCACTATTCAAGGCACAATCATATAAGAAATACCAAGTCAATGGGTTTACTTTTAGCAAACTCAGTTATGGGGTGAAGAATGTATCACAAAACTGTGGTGTGTCAATGAAAGCTATTACAAGGCTTCAAGCGAAGTCGACCGAGGAAGCAGAAATAACATATTTCGGCGTAATTAAAGAGATCATCAACTTGAACTATACTGACTTTGAAGAAACTGTTTTTTATTGTGATTGGGTTAGTGTTGGAGATAAGAATGCTTGCAAAGTTGATGCAGTTTCAAAGGTTGTAAAGGTCAACTTGTCGAAAATGAGAAGCAAAAATACAGTGGTGGATGAGCCGTTTATCCTTGCATCTGAAGTGGTAGGCTCGGAAAAGTACCTACTACTATGTAAAAACTGCAAGTGCACAGCGTCTAATGTAGACAGGGCAAATACAGGTCGATCCCACAGAGACTCGGTGGGTGTAGAAGTGATTCCAAAATATTACTAAACTGATTCAAATAAAAGTAACCAAAAGAGTTTGTTTTGTCGATGCATTTACTAAATGATTTTTAAGTGACTTGAAATAATAAAAGTAAATAGAAGAAAATAACACAGGGTGTAAACACTGAGAATGAGGATACTAGAGCTTTCAAATCCACTACTAACCTACAATATGCATTTAATTTATGATGTTATTCTTGTCCTTATAGCAGATTCAAGTTTACCTTGTATCTGAGGTGTTTCTCCAATGGATAAATTAATCACAACTAAAATATTTCTCCAAAGCATTAACTGTCTAGTTACAAGACAACTAATCTAAGGATCAATAATATTTTTAAGCATGAGTTGCAGCATAATCAACATAGTGATATTCTAACTACAATGGATACATGGCATACATTGTGAGAGCAAAATATTGACAAACTTGGATTAAATTATATCTTAAACAATTTCAAACATTCAAGAACAACTCACAAAGTATGAATGGCATATCAGTAGGCTAGAGCTTCATCTAAACTCTAGCAAATAAATTTAGAACATGATGAAAATCGAAATGGTATTGCACTGATAAAAATTATGCTATCTCCTCATTTTTTTTCCCCACTTGGAGAAGATGTTCGGACATATTTATATAGGAAGATGCCTGACATATTTCCCAAGCGTGTATGATAATGTGCTGTTGCCCACGAATTCACCAACTGCCATCATTACTGCTACAAATTCCTTCACGTGCTCGTGTTCCGACCCCGTGTGTTCTCCTTTCCAACGCTCTGCTGCTACTGTCTTCTCACACTTGTTTATGTCTATTCGAATTCCACTTTTTGTTTTCTTGCTGTCCTCGCCCACACCGTGTTCTCTTTTCCAACGCACTGCTGCTGCTGGCTCCTCACTCATTCTTTCGTCAGCTGCCCATTTACTTGAGTCCCTTTACATCCCACGCTTCCACGTGCTGTTGTCCCTTTACCTCCACGTGCTGCTTTCTACTCCTTCACGTGCTATTGTCAGCTGCCCTTTTCTTCTCCCGCTCGTTTTCTGCTGCCCATACTTGATGTTTGGTAGGTCTCCCACCATGTGTCTCTTCGTCCCACTTTATCTCTTTCTCCTCACTTCTTCTTTCTTTACTAACTAATGTCCTTTCCTCCCACTACTTATTTTATTTTAATTAAAATTCAAATAAACAATGGGTGGAAATGTTTATATGATGGTGGGGTGTGGGGTAGAACATGGAAGGAGTGTTTGGCTAGACCAAGTGTATGAAGGGTGTAGACAAACTTTGGTGTGAGGCGGACGCTTCTAATTTGGATGCAGTTCTTAGAATCGATCGAACGGTCCAATTTTCTGCTCTTTTGGCTCCTCAATTCTTCCAAGCTTTATTTAGTACTTAAAAACACAAAATTAATTAGTACAAGTATTTATTCTTCAAAACAAAGGAAATACAGAATCTGGGATAATATATGATTTTAAAGCGCAAAAGATGAGTTAAATGCCAATAAAAAGGTGTAGAAATATGCACTATTTGGCACTCATCAAATACCCCCAAACCTGAATTTTACTTGTCCTCAAGTGAAACAGAAATTAAGAAATCCTAAATATACCACTGTCGCTGGTCATTCGAATGCATTTAGCGTATGCACTAAGCCTTTAAACCCCTAGGTGTCCCTAGTGGACGAGTTGTAGTCTCGTGAGGGCCTATCAGAGATGTACCCACAAAACCTTCTCCAATTTCAGAGCGTAACAGAGTCCCAAGCATCCAAGGAGCTATGAGGACTTAGAGTTTCTGCATGCTAGTAACACGAAGTTAGAACTACCAAAGAACGCATTCTCATCCTTAAGAGTTGAGCGAGAAATAACCATACCATATGAAAGAATTCGGGTTCGAGAATAATCACAAGCCTCGACTTCTGCCTCACCTAATAGGGTTTTATGATAATTGCACTCAAAAAGACCGCTTTTTTAGTCTCTCATGTGTGCAGACAGGAATAAAGAGAGAAATCCTGCACACGTTGATGGTGGGAAGGAGAACCTTCCGAAATAATTTCTGGAGACTCCACAGAATTGTGGACAAAAAGAATCTTTTTCTGATGATCTCTAAGAAAGGAAATCAATCATTAGCAAGGATGGGAGTACTCACTTACCTTCACATCCGATCGGCAATCAACACCACTCTCACAGCATCCATAGAAATGTCTTCAATCTCCGTTCTTCAACTGTTGATGGTGAACTTCTTGAACTACAAAAACTTACAATTTGTAACTTTTCTCCTCAATTTCCTTATTGCTTGGAATTTTCTTCTTGAATTCTTCTTCTTTACCATGGTGGTATCAAAACTAAACTAAGAAAATAAACTTCAATTTTTTTTTTTTTTTTTTTTTTTTTTTTTTTAAATTATTAAACACGAAATGAAAATAACAACAAAAACAATAAAACTACTAACTCCATGGATGAAGGACTTTATTACTCAATTCTTCACAACTTGTATTGTCTTGATTTCATAAACTTCACTAATTCTCATCTTATTTTCTTTTCTTTGAAAATACCTCTTCAAATGTGTATAATATTCTGCTATTTGTACTGTATTGTTGCATGTAAACCTTGGACTACTTTTTGATGTTGCTCTGCTCGTTGATGATGTGTTTCTATGAATCTGTTGATGTTGTTGAGAGAGATAGAGTGATGCTAATTGCTCATCGAACTACAAGAAGGAGTTTTCATCTTTAGACGTCACCCTCATGATTGACAAAATTAGCACTCAAGAGATCAAAAATAGTGCTGAAAGTGGTGCGAAGTTGGGTAGCTCACCATTCCTACCCGGAATTGACGTACGGTGACACACTCTCTAAAAGATTTTTTAGAAAGTCACAAATTGAAGGTCGGTGCCTCGCTTGATGTAAAAATGGGTAGTCTCCACTATGGGTGATCACAATTCTACTACCGAATTTCTTTACAGCACCTAATTCGCCCTCCTAAGATGGCTAAATCCAACTTTAACGCTTTAATAACCTAAGAAACCCGATTGTGTTCTCCGGCACTTCCAAGTTCAGCTATTTCGGTCAGATTCTCTATGTAAACATATCTAGAAGCATACTAGTGACTCTAAGATCTCTAAAAGTTGGAGGTTTTATGCAAATATTTACAAAGGTTTTTTTTTTTTTTTTTTTTTTTTTTATTGACAAACTTTATATGAAAAACACACCCCCAAACCTAAATCTAACATTGTCCTCAATGTTTCAAAGGATGATAAGAACACATATCAAGAGAACACGGCAGAGCAGATTTGAAGGAAAGAGATTACCAGATGCAAAAAGGTTGGTGCTAACCATAATTGAGTGAATGCTTTGAAAGCAAACATTATGAGCACAATACAAAAAGTTTGGTTAGCACACATAAACACTATGCAAAAATAAAAAGAAAAGGGAAAGATACTGGACTATTAAGCCATATGTATGTACACGGGTGGACTAGCTTAGTCCACATAGACGGGGTCTTCCAAGTCTACGGTCTCAACTTCTGGTGGAAGAGGCTCCGAGAAATGGTTTCAATCTCTGACCATTGACCTTGAAGATATTTTTGGTCGATGGGTTTCCGATTTCAACAGCTCCATGCGGAAAAACAGTACGTACTAAGAATGGACCTGACCATCGAGAACGTAACTTTCCTGGAAACAAATGCAAACGAGTGTTGTACAATAAAACTTTCTGGCCGGAGTGAATGACTTGCGCAAAATGTGCTTGTCATGGGATACCTTCATCCTATCTTTGTACATCTTTGCACTATCATATGCATCATTTCTAAGTTCTTCCAACTCATTGAGTTGGAGTTTCCTTTGTGTACCTGCCTTATCAAGATCAAAGTTGAGTTTCTTTATAGCCCAATATGCCCGATGCTCTAACTCAACCTAAGATGACAAGCTTTACCGTACACAAGTCTGTAAGGGACATGCCAATGGGAGTCTTGTATGCAGTTCTATAGGCCCACAAAGCATCATTTAAACGTAAAGACCAATCTTTCCTAGAAGGATTAACAGTCTTTTCGAGGATACGCTTAATTTCCCTATTAGAAACTTCTACTTGGCCACTGGTCTGAGGATGATAAGGTGTTGCTACCTTATGAGTGATTCCGTACTTGCGCACAAGTGATTCAAAGGGTCTATTGCAAAAATGACTACCTCCATCACTGATTATTGCTCTAGGTGTTCCAAAGCGAGAGAAAATGTTTTCTTTAAGAAAAGAAAGAACAACTTTATGATCATTTGTTTTGGATGCAATGGCTTCTACCCACTTAGATACATAATCAACAGCAACAAGAATGTACAAATTACCTTCAGAGTTAGGAAATGGACCCATGAAATCAATACCCCACACATCAAACAGCTCAACAATCAAAATGGGTTGCAGGGGCATCATGTTTCTTTTAGATATGCTTCCTAATTTCTGACATTGGTCACAAGCAACGCAAAAAGCATGGCTATCTTTGAACAATGTTGGCCAGTAAAAACCACTCTGCAAGATCTTTGCAGCAGTTTTCTTGGCACTAAAGTGGCCTCCACAAGCTTGGTCATGACAAAAAGAGATGACATCCCTTTGTTCAGAATTTGGGACGCATTTCCTAATAATTTGATCCTGGCAAGTACTTGAACAGGTATGGGTCATCCCAAAGGAAGTGTTTAACTTCCGCCAAGAATTTATAACGGTCTTGCTTAGACCAATGAGAGGGCATTCTACCTGTAGCAAGGTAGTTCACGATATCCGCAAACCAAGGCATTTCAGATACAAGCATTAATTTCTCATCGTGGAATGATTCTCTAATAAGCACCGATTCATCAAAGAGATTCAAGATTCAACCTAGATAAGTGATCACCTACAACATTCTCCGACCCTTTTCTTATCTCGAATTTCGAGGTTGAACTCTTGTAACAAGAGTATCCATCGAATTAGACGAGCTTTAGCATCTTTTTTAGATAAAAGATATTTCAACGCAAAGATGGTCGAAATATATGATGATTTTAGACCCTATCAAATAAGATCTAAACTTATCCAATGCAAACACAACAGCTAGTAACTCTTTCTCAGTTGTTGAATAATTCATTTGCGCGTCATTAAGTGTTTTACTAGCATAGTAGATCACATAAGGGAGTTTGTCTACTCATGACCTAAAACAGCTCCTACAAGATAGTCCGATGCATCACACATAAGTTCAAATGGCAAGGTCCATCCGGGTGGTCTGACTATAGGGGCAGATGTAAGCAGAGCCTTCAATTGCTCCCATGCTTCCTTACATGCATCATCAAAGACAAATGCAACATCTTTTGCAAGAAGATTACACAGAGGTCTTGAAATTTTACTAAAGTCTTTGATGAATCGGCGGTAAAAACCGGCATGGCCTAAGAATGATCTTATGTCCCTCACAGAACGAGGTTGAGGTAAGTGTTGAATGATATCAACCTTGGATTTATCTACTTCTATTCCTTTTTCCGAGATGATATGCCCTAGAACAATGCCCGAGTCAACCATGAAATGACATTTTTCCCCTGCCCTTCATTGATCAAATGCTAGAAAGATTGTCGAGACATAGGTACTATTGTTCCCCGGCAACGGCGCCAAAAACTTGGTAGGCTCGGAAAAGTACCTACTACTATGTAAAAACTGCAAGTGCACAGCGTCTAATGTAGACAGGGCAAATACAGGTCGATCCCACAGAGACTCGGTGGGTGTAGAAGTGATTCCAAAATATTACTAAACTGATTCAAATAAAAGTAACCAAAAGAGTTTGTTTTGTCGGTACGACGAAATGATTTTTAAGTGACTGAAATAATAAAAGTAAATAGAAGAAAATAACACAGGGTGTAAACACTGAGAATGAGGATACTAGAGCTTTCAAATCCACTACTAACCTACAATATGCATTTAATTTATGATGTTATTCTTGTCCTTATAGCAGATTCAAGTTTACCTTGTATCTGAGGTGTTTCTCCAATGGATAAATTAATCACAACTAAAATATTTCTCCAAAGCATTAACTGTCTAGTTACAGCACAACTAATCTAAGGATCAATAATATTTTTAAGCATGAGTTGCAACATAATCAACATAGTGATATTCTAACTACAATGGATACATGGCATACATTGTGAGAGCAAAATATTGACAAACTTGGATTAAATTATATCTTAAACAATTTCAAACATTCAAGAACAACTCACAAAGTATGAATGGCATATCAGTAGGCTAGAGCTTCATCTAAACTCTAGCAAATAAATTTAGAACATGATGAAAATCGAAATGGTATTGCACTGATAAAAATTATGCTATCTCCTCATTTTTTTTTCCCCACTTGGAGAAGATGTTCGGACATATTTATATAGGAAGATGCCTGACATATTTCCCAAGCGTGTATGATAATGTGCTGTTGCCCACGAATTCACCAACTGCCATCATTACTGCTACAAATTCCTTCACGTGCTCGTGTTCCGACCCCGCGTGTTCTCCTTTCCAACGCTCTGCTGCTACTGTCTTCTCACACTTGTTTATGTCTATTCGAATTCCACTTTTTGTTTTCTTGCTGTCCTCGCCCACACCGTGTTCTCTTTTCCAACGCACTGCTGCTGCTGGCTCCTCACTCATTCTTTCGTCAGCTGCCCATTTACTTGAGTCCCTTTACATCCCACGCTTCCACGTGCTGTTGTCCCTTTACCTCCACGTGCTGCTTTCTACTCCTTCACGTGCTATTGTCACCGCCCTTTTCTTCTCCCGCTCGTTTTCGCTGCCCATACTTGATGTTTGGTAGGTCTCCCACCATGTGTCTCTTCGTCCCACTTTATCTCTTTCTCCTCACTTCTTCTTTCTTTACTAACTAATGTCCTTTCCTCCCACTACTTATTTTATTTTAATTAAAATTCAAATAAACAATGGGTGGAAATGTTTATATGATGGTGGGGTGTGGGGTAGAACATGGAAGGAGTGTTTGGCTAGACCAAGTGTATGAAGGGTGTAGACAAACTTTGGTGTGAGGCGGACGCTTCTAATTTGGATGCAGTTCTTAGAATCGATCGAACGGTCCAATTTTCTGCTCTTTTGGCTCCTCAATTCTTCCAAGCTTTATTTAGTACTTAAAAACACAAAATTAATTAGTACAAGTATTTATTCTTCAAAACAAAGGAAATACAGAATCTGGGATAATATATGATTTTAAAGCGCAAAAGATGAGTTAAATGCCAATAAAAAGGTGTAGAAATATGCACTATTTGGCACTCATCATGAAGCTACTCAAGTGTTCTACTCGAAGGATCTTACTGAAGAGTGATGGTCTGTGGTGTTGCACTCACGACATCGGTTAACGTCTTCAGTAGATAAATTTGAAGTTCCTACATATTTTCAGTCAGTTCTTACTGACAATGAGAATTTGAAAAATCTACTCATTACTGATATTATAGTTTGAACTGAAATAGTTGCAATTTGTTTTACCTTACCCGTCAATATATACCATGACCGCTAGTGAATTGTTTGGTTTTATTTGTTTGATCACTTATTTTAAGGCCGAGCACTATGGTTGGACATTTTGAATTGGTTTATTGTGTTAACGTGGATGCTCTATTTTAGCTATGTTAGGTTTTCCCTATTTTGATGTTTGAATTTCACAGGGTATGGCAGCAGTAGAGGTCAATGAATATGGACAACCAATTTTCAGGAACGCAACAACATTAGGTCACCGGAGAGGCGCCTTGGCTCGTACACATGTGCCTATTTCATACAAAAGCTGGGATGTTGTGGCTCCAAAGTATAAGGAGGATATTTGGAAAACCCTTAAGGTACAATACTTACCCGAGACATGATTTTTGTTCACTCGTCATTTAACTTCTTTTATCATTGTTGCAAATCAGCAAGGCATTAATTTGTTCTGTCTTTCCAGGAGGAATTTGATGTACCTGAGACATCAAAGGAAAATATTCTGAAAGCCGGTGCTGGTCCATGGAGGAGATTCAAGTCTGAGTTACGCTGTGCATACTATGATTTGATCCCTACTCATGAAGAAAGGATTTTAAATGTTCCACCAAGTGTCAAATCAGAGGATTAGATTAAATTTTGCGAAAATGAAAGAGAAGAAAAGGCAAAGTTCAGTAGAATTGACCATAAGAGGAAAATAGAACAATTAGAGTACACACATTGTACTGGTCGCAAAACTCATGCTTTGGTGAGAGATGAACTGGTACGTATATTCGCAACTTCTTCAAACTTTGTTATATTCACTACTTACCTGTAACTCGAGTATATTCACAACTTACCTCAACCTCTTATGGACAACTATGTGATTCACATTATATTTCTAAATTAGGAGGCCGCAAATCCTGATGTAGTGATCACTCCTGAGGATGTGTGGGTTAGATCTCATACCCAAGAAGGTGGTTCTATTTTACCTAGTGCGGTGCCATTCGCTGTGAGTCAGTTTACTTTACCGTTATTTCAACTCTTTTAACAATATGTACTAGGTATTTAAGATATTAGAATTTAATCGGTTGTTATGCTCAACACCGCAGGAGAAGCTCAAGAAAGCCCAAGATGAGATCAAAGAAAAACAGGATGCAGGTCTTCCAGTAGAAGAACCTTGTGCAATGACTAAAGCTTTTGGGCGGGATTCTAGAGGACGGGTTCGTTCGGTTGGTCCTATATCTCGTATGCAAGTCAATCTTTCTGCTCCAGCTCGTCACAAGGTAAATGAACTGAAGGCTAAGGATGGTGGTGTTGGTGTGATGGTGGAAGAAATAGGTGGCAAGGTGGGTGTTCTGATTGATGGCTTTGTGAAATTGTGTCACGTAGTGGATGAAATTAAATCTGCACTTCCAAAGACGGTTGGCTCGAACGTACTGACATCTCAAGAGATGTAGCCTCGCATCCTCCATGCGGTGTTTTCGCTTCACCTTAAACAGGTTCACATGCTGCGACAAGTTCACCTCCGGGAATAATGCATCACCACTTCATCAAGAGCACCTGCTGAGAATACTACATCACCAGCCTTCATCAAGAGCACCTGAAATATCGTGCATCACCACTTCATCAAAAGCACCCTATGGACCACTTTGTTCACTACTGAACTTCGAGAATGAAGTAATTGCAACTGGTGAGCTCTGTACTGGTGCTTTATCAGATAAGTTTCACGGAGATCCAATACCTATACATCTTGCCAAGGTATGTATCGATGATATTCTCATGCTAGATGAAATCACTGCGAAAGCTAACAAGTATGAAGCAACCTTCAGAGAAGTTGGAATTGGAGGATATGTGCTTCATCCAAAGATGTGCCTCTCAAACAAAGACTCGCTATCTCTTACTTTTTGAGCTAATAGATCTCATATTTTTTGAGCATCACGTAATATCTGCCTTGACTTACACAGATCTTTTTGTTATACTTGTGCAGTTCAAACTTTTGTACATATGCTGACTGATGCGCATACTCTTGTGCAGTTGTGCATAAAAAGTATTTAGGTTTTTTTTTTTTGATTTTTTTGGTAGTTCACACTTTTGTGTGTATCTTGATGATGCACATACTCTTATGCAGCTGTGCATAAAAAGTATTTAGGATCCATTTTGATCTCTTTTGGCGGTTCACACTTTTGTGTGTGGTGACTGATATGGATACTTTTATGCAGTTGTGCATAAGAATAGCTTTACCTGAAGCAACTTTTTTGGTCAAATGTAACTTTTTGGTATATATGTGAACACAAAGCGGCTTATGAATGGATATTTTCTTTCAGTTCATGATTTTTTGTGTATATATATGTACCTGGTTGTTTTTATGTTATATGTGAATGCACAGGGAATTCAGACAAGGTCAGTTGAAGTAGTAGTAGCCAGTAGGAAATATCAATCCCCGGTAAGTACTTCACTAGGTTATTCTTGTATTATTAAGCTTAAATTTGTGGATTTGACACTCAGTTTATACTTGCGAGGGATTGCGCTGGTGGGAAGTGAACTGCAGCGGTTGGATGATGCTCTCAAGGCGTGCACTTTCAAAGTAACTCACTAAGTCTGCAATTGCAGTGGTCCTGAGAACTGACTTTGTATGCAATTGGTAGATTTTTGTTTTTCAGTGTCTTCCTAATGTTTTGTTTCTGTTTGTGTTTGCAGAAACCTAAGATTCAAATATGGTTGTTTGAGCAAAAGGATATAAGGATCGAGGGACGAGTTATTGTAAGTTATTGTCACGATATATACTTTAATGTTTGCATTCTTAGTTGTTTTCTATCTAGAATTTGGATGCTTAATTTTCGATTCAGTGACTGAATTTGTACTTTTATAGTCTTGCAATTGGGAGTTCCCCCATGGGAGTTTCCATCATAAGGGGCATTGTCTTGTGTAAACCAAAACTAGGGTAACATATATATATACACTTTAATGATTGCATATTTGGGAATGCAGATACATGAAAACATTTTGAGTTGGCTACCTAGTCGTTTATGGTGCAAAATTAAAGGGTTATCTTCGTTTCCCCAGTAACTAGTGTAATGGGCATGATCCCAATAGATATATTATGATTTGTTATCAGAATGATTTTAATGTAGTAACGCCCTGAGTCAGCTCACAGATCAATGTTTTGGTATTTACTTGTTATATTTTTTCACATTTATATCATGAGTTCCTTGATTCTCGTGTCACCAATAGTCGAGTTTAATGGTCCAAATTCCTGAGATGGCATTTTTTTTATTTGATATTTGAATATGAAAATAAATTCATATTTTCATTTGCTTTTAGTCTTATGGATTTCTGATTATTATTTTTTTGGCGGATTTTGTAGATGCAAATTCATGCTTTGGTCAGGCGGTGAATCAGTACATGGAAATTGGCAGCTTTGGTTGGGCTACTATATATTGCGAGGTGAACTATTTTGATATGTTAAATAATGTATGCACTTTGTAGAAAAGAGTATGTTTGCATGGTGTTCATAATATCATTAATATGCCATTTTTCTCTGGGATAGTGGTTAATCAATCAGCGACAATACACACCTTTGAAAACTTCGTGATGCTTTTAGGACTTGTATTTTCAAAATAAAGTAGATAAATATTGTCTCATTGGCTGACTTAACTGACCTCATATATTCAACTCTAAACTATGCAGGTCTGGATTCTTCTCTTTCTCACTGACCCAAGATTCCAACAAAAGCAAGCATGCAAAGGATATAAAGCTTAGTCAAGGGGTGGAGAACAAAGCACTTCAAGATTTGTAAGTTGCGGTTATTCAAGTTTTGTTTTGTAGGCAGTTAGTAAGTTTCTGTGTTCCCTTAGAAGTTTGGAACCCTTCCATGTATTTCCTTAGAAATTTTTATACTAAGAAGAAAAAAAAATGTTGGGTACTTAGTGAAATTTCAAAAAGTTTGGTCCTTAAACAAATTTTAGTTCTTTTGTAATATAAATCTCATATGAGTTGAATGAATGTGATATGAATAGATTGAAGTGTTGAGTGTGGATGATGAATGTATGCAGGTGTTGAACTAGGAATTCCGGCGAATTTTCTATGAGAATGAACTCGCAAGTCGCTTGACCTGGTCAAAGTTGATCAAGCGGTAATTTTTTGTTACTAAAAAAAATTAGAAACGGCTATGAACCGTTTCAACCTCGCCATGTAGTAACGGCTCTGGCCTTGTTACTAAATTGCCACGTAGTAACGGCTCGGGATGTTACGACTAACCTGTTATTTATTTTTTCCGTAACGGCTCTAGCATAACTACGTGGCAGGGTAGTAACAGCCAAGGTCGTTATTAACGGTCGTTACAACCAAATTCGTAACGGCTACAAAACCGTTACAAAAAAACTGTAACGCCCAGTTTTGTAACGGCCATTAGCCGTTACAACCCGTTTTAGTAACGGCTCAAGTATGTTACTAATCCAGAAATTTGGTGTAGTGTTTATGAATGATAGAATGAGGTATCTCTCATCCACACAGCCAGCCATTTCACTACACATTGTCTTCCACCTCATGGTTAGATGCTTCAAAATTTCGCCAATTCTTTGCTTTAACCTAAATATATATTCAATGCCAGGTCGCGAGGAATTGTTAATTATATACGCCCCTAAGAATGTAGTCTGCAAATGGTTGAAAGATGTTATGGTATTCTTTGGTAAACCTTCAAACCATTTCAACGCCTCCCATGTTAAACTATATGCAAAGTACTTGCACAATACAACATCATGGTTTTCCCATTGCAGCATACATCTCACATACTCTTTGATGTGTTGAATTGCACAAGTTGTTCCGTCAAAAATGCTAGTTAATGCAGGAAAGTTGCACTTTGGGGGTATTCCTCCTAATTGTACTTCTTATGTGAATTGAGTTTTAGCAGCTTCTTCTATGGCTTCATCCAATTATCTCCTGCCTCCTTCTCTTCTATTGTTTAGCATTCCTCTCATCTCCGCCAATTCTCTTAAGATTAATTTGTTCATTTACACCAGGAGCTAATTTCATTGGTCTTTTTAATTCTGCTTCTCTTCTCATGCGTTCATGTTTGTTTTGATTTTCTTGTTCATCATTTTCTTCTCGTCTTTCCCTGCGATCTCCTCTTTCATCTCTTTCATGAATTCGCACATGATTATACCTTTCATCTTCTCCTCTACGATTTTGTTCATTTCTCCTTAATTCTCTTTGTTGTCTTTCAGCTCTCCTTTGTACTCTATCATATTCTTCATTGATATTACCATTATTGCGGATTTGTTTATGTATTCTTTCTCGATTATCATGATTGTTCTGGCGTATTGCCTCTTGGAACTCCTGTTCCTCCACTTATGCTCTCAGCCTTTCCCTTTCGCGAGCTAGACGTGCTTGTTCAGCATAATGTCCCTCGATTTCATATTCTATTATTTATTGATTTATTTGATCTTCTCTCCCATGTAATATTCTTCTTCCTTCCTCCTGATTTTCTTCGTCATCTTGATTATTTCGTCCTTGACGTTGCACATTCCCCTGATTTCTGTCATTTTTTCCATTTTGGGGAATTTCATCATGTGGAATGTAGTGATCTTCAATTATTTCTCTTCTTTCGCAACGTTCTTCATCTGGATTTTGTACTTCTTCTCGAGTATCTTCATTAGCATCTTTTACAAGCGAATTTCGTCTTATTTCTCTTCTTATTGATCTTAAACTTGATCTTGTAATGCTTCTTGACCTTCTATTTAGTAATCTCATGTTTTCCATCCTCAATTCATGATTTTGCCTTGTCAGATTTGCACGTTCTTCTGTTTCTAGTCTCCTTTCTTCGTGTATTCTTTGCCTCAATGCCTCTAATGCTTCAATATCTTCATTTCCATGAATTATCCT